>JALJCO010014158.1:27500-338523 GCA_023101725.1 Atherinomorus stipes | reverse complement strand
CGGAAAATAGCATTCAGCTCCTCCATCTTGCAGTTGTATTTGTCGAGCTGCAGGCGGTTATTATCTCCACTCTTTCAAATTGCTCTGATACAGATGGCCTGGTCACAGGCTGAACTGAGAGGAAACAATGAAGATGTTTCTTTCTTGTTACACCAATGATTGGTTACAGCATTTTGCTCCCTGACCTCTTCACTGGACAGCAAGCCCCAAGGTGCATTTCCAATGCACAAATCCCTGAAGTCCAGCACCCATAACCCTTCACTATTTTCCGTGCAGGATGAGATGGCATATTTTCATGGCTTGAAAATCTCGGCCACTGTATGTGCTGCGTCTGCTTGTTAATTAACAGAAAACATCTGCTGGGTGCACCAGGGAGTATCTGCAGAGGAGAGAGCCAGAGAGTGGAAGCATACTCAAAGATCATCCCGAAGCAGCAGACACAGTCCACCACCGCACTGCAGTACCTAAATGCGTAATACAAACTTGACCACAGTTCTGTTTCAGCAAAGCAATATTTCTGTACAACCATACACTTTCTGGGGTCATCAGTTATTAAAAGCCACACTAGACAGGGAACAAATAAAAAACAAAGGGCCGGATTTATCAAAGGTTTGTGTTTATAAAAACCTGAGCAATCTCATTGCACATGCTAAAAATGTACAAACTAATTTACCAACAGCGTTCATTAAAATGTTAATGACATGACCTTGACTTCAAGCAATTGACCTATGGCTAAACCACGCCCCCAAACGCGATGAGCCAATCACAGTGCGCACAGCTATCCCATACACTCGGACATTCTCTGCTTGAACGTCCATTGAAATGCATTGAAGTTAGTCCGTTTTTGTTCGTTTTTATGTGTTCTTTTTAGTTTAAAATGGTCAAACGTGTGCATGGGGTACATGCAACTCCGACACTTGGTATCCTGAGAGGCTGGGTGACAGGGTGTATTTTTTTGCCTTTTACCAAGTCACATCAAGCCAAAGTTATGCGGCAGACCTCAACATCAACTGAACGTGGATAAAATGAACAAGGATGTCTACATCTGTTCTAAGGTAAGGCAACATCGTATTCGAGGCAACATGTTGTCACTTTGCTTGAAAGAAATATGAAGTTACCTTCCCTAACGTTAGTTTAAGTTGGCTAACGCTAGCTAAACATGCTAGTTTTGGTACGCGGTAACGGTACATAAGACACTGTCGTGTAGTACAGGTGTCGTGTAGTAACGTCGATAACGACACGCCTCTGGCTTCCAAGCTGCAGCCAGACTGCTCCGCTTCCGTGGCTGTTTGATCAGTTTTTGTCAGATGATCACTTTTTGGCACAACAGCAGCCGTGCAGGAGTTTGTGCAAGAAACTGAGGGAGCGCGCACTACTCACATTCCAGAGACTTCACAGGCTGATTTCTACTCCCAGTTTAAGACTTCTGAACAATTTCTTTTTGTTTGTTTGTATTGTCTTTATGTTTTTTAATTTATCTCGTCATGGTCTCTCTGTCTGATCACGCGTCTGTTGTCCGTGTTGACAGCTGTCATCTCCCGAGATGTCACATAGCGCCTGTCACCGAATGTTGTTTGTCCGAGTGAGTGGAGGGGGCGTGGCTTAGCCATAGGTCAATTGAAGACCACACAACACCACACCAATACCAAATAAGTAGTTCTGTGTAGTTAAGTCAACCAAAAGTGTATTCACGTAAATATCTGATGTTAAAAGGTGCAGCTAAAAGCAGCTAGCTTTTAGCTAGGAAAACTCTCCGTAACATGACATCAGCGAGATAAGCAGTTGCAATCAGCTCATTGCTTTCTTTGTATAATCAAAAGGGTGGAAAACATGAAAGATGCTCCAGAACAGCTATATTGGAACTGGTTTGTACTGTATGGTGGGATCATAAGCCAGTTCAGAAGAGTGCGATGATGCTAAGGAACACTGGGACATCAGACTTTAGAGGTTAGAACTAGACTAGAACTCTAGACAGCTGACTACAGCTCCAAGTTCTTCTCCCAGCCCCCAGTCCACTTGGTTCAGCTCCAAGACCCACACTGAGTGGACTCAGAACAGTAAGGAGCGACCCAGAACACCACCAAGCAGACCCACAACTGTTAAAGAGCCATTTAGACCTGCACCTGCACGAGGCAGAGTCAGGAGTGACGATGCAGAGACACTTGTTCCCTGTGTTAGCTCGTGGCTAACCTTTAGCCACGAGCTAACTCGCAGCAAATAACTAGCCTATAAAAATGAGAAGATAACAACTTACATGGCTCCAGCTGAGCTTTAATGAGACATAACACCCACAGAATGGTATGCCTTCATTTTCTACCCACCATCATGCAGAGCAAGACTCTGGAGCACTTTTTTAATATCTCAAATGCAACTGACGATCAGGAAGGCTTTTCGTTATCTACTGACTTTCATATAGTGGGTAGTGTCCAGAATTTACTCAAAGATTTTTGGTACATCTGAAAAGCATGTGCAAACTGGCAGCTATACACACAAAAGGCTTTAGCTTCTGAGGGGGACAATGCTGGACAGGCCTAACTCTGATTCAAAATCATTTTTCAAGAGCAGCGAATTTAGTTTCCATTTTTGAATTCAGTTACAATCAACACAGAAAATGTCACTATTTAACACAGTTGTTAAATATTCTGGACAAACCAGACAGAACATTTGAAGCCACTGTATAATGATAACTAAAGCTGACATTAACCCTGTAGGTGCCAGTGTTTATTTAGGAAAATATTCAGTTTGGACTTTAAGATTTCAAGATGCTGTAGCTTGGAGGTGGTGAGAGACAAATCCATAATGTAAATGAGAAAAATATTCATAAAGACCTAAAGTTTGTGGTGGGAGTAAATTTACTCATGTAATTTGCATATTGTGATGTCATCAGGTAAGGGCCTATATTAGATTGTGTAACTTTCAGTAAAAACAGATTTTTGAACATACTGTATTTATACACGGGAAAAGAAATTACACTGCCATCTCATGCTCAAAATACAGAAACATCAGTTTGGTTGGAGTAAATTTGCTAATCTAATTTGTATATCAACAGGTAAAATTGTCTTTTGCTATGTTTTTTTTTTTCTTTTTTCTTTTTATAGATTTATAATTTGTCATAATCTGGCTGACCCCTCTCAACATAATCTTTATTTGCAAAGTGGAGGAAAGATAAGATGATCTCAGCTCAGATCTGTTCCCTTTCATCACTTTGCCAAAGCCAGGTGTTCAAACTGGCCCAAATCTGGCCCAGTAGTCCTCAATCTCAGGTTTCTAACAACCCTCATGCACAAATGCAGTGAGATGAATGCTTTCATCTCAGGGATGATGACATCATACCAGCCATGAAATCTGGAGTTTGGCTGGAGTTGGTGTGTGTAGGTACTGGTGAGCATATCTGTTTCATTTGTGATGAGGTTCCAGAAATCCTCATCCGAAATCAGAGACAGGAAGTCGCGTGCACGAGCATCTGTGAGATCCTCGTGTCCGCGATATCCCACAGGCTTGTCAGAGTCTTTGATCCATTCATGAATCACTTCCTCACCTCTCAAACATTCCCAGTCATCATCAATTACTCCACTATTTTGATTATCCCGTCTTCTGCCCACACGTCCTTTCTTTCTTCCATCACCGCGGCAGAGAAAACTCACCAAGCACAGTTTGTGCAGCGCAAGCATATCGTGACTTTTAAAAGTCACGATCTGTCTCTCACTCTTTCCAAACTCTCGCTTCCGCCTTTTCTCTCCTGTCACTGCTCTCCCGCACTCTGCAACTCCGCGCACAGACAGCAGGTGTTGGGTTTCAAATCATTTTTTTCTCTGATTTTTTTCATAGAAACACACTCAAAAATGACGTCAGGACTGAAGCTGTATGTCGTGGCGATGTAGTAAAACCAAGCAGTAATAACACAAGGCTATAGATTTAAAGATAAGGTCTGTTATCTTCAGTAATGTCGTCTGTCGCAATTATGCGACTTTGGCGCCTATAGGGTTAAATGTGTCCTTTCCCCTTTTCGCCAACGTCACTGGAGCCGCTGGCACTGTACCAAGGAGTGCGCACCTCGTACGTAATAGATATCAGACACCATCTTCAAGGCTGCAGACACTTTCATGTGTTCAGCAACTCTTTATCCACGTCCTCATAAATTGTCCACTTCTGAGGCTCTGCGCAGATACTGTACCTATTGTATTATTTTCAATTTTTATATTTGTCATACTTATTTTAAATTGTATTTTCATTTTCCTCTTCCCCTAATATCTCCATCTCCATTAGCTTGTATTTCCTTTTGTCGTCTCTCAAAATTCACCACGTGTATCCAACACGTTTGCGCCCGCAGTCACTTTGTGCCATCATTTTTAGTAAATCACCCCAAAACTTTCGTTCAGTCCTTTGAGCAAAATTCTAGATTGCATGGGCAAATTACGACACACAAATCTGGATCTCAGTAGATCTGGCCCTAAATGTTCCTTCCTCTTACGTCTTCATGAAAGTGCAGTGACACATTAAGCAAGAAAAATAAGTTCATGATGTGTTTTGTTTGCAACATTATGATAATTCACTAAGTCAAACAAATATGTTTGAAATACTCATTTTATTTCCAGAAAATTAGATAAATGCAGTAATTGTGTAAAAGTTCTCTCTCTCACACACGCACACATTTGTATTTTTTAGCTGCATTTTCTGTCTATCTGTAGAGCAGACTGAACACTTAACTCTGTTAAATTAAATGAGATCACAGTTTACAAATCTATAAAACAATGATTGATTAACCACACTGGTAACTACAGGTGAAACAACATGGAGTAGAGGGGAATGGAGAGAAAGAGTTCTGAGCTCACTGAGCTGTGAAGTCTGCAGACCAGTCAGCATGGAAATGTTGGATGAGAGTGGACAGTCGCTTCCTCTGAATCAATCAGATCAGTGAACCGTGACGTTACTTCTCCCATTATACCCCATACTGCTTTAAACTACCAGCTAATTCAGACCACAGGTCAGCCCAGTCCCCTTCACAACTCCAAGGTTGTATATGAATTATTGTTAGATAGGTTGTGTTTTTGATTGGACACCCACCCCCCTCATTACAGCACACATTTTCTTGCCTGTGGTGGTCGTTTGATGTCACCAGAGCATCTAACTTTGTGACAGAATGAAAAACCTCTCACAGTTTCTTGTAGTGCTGGCAGCCATGGTATTCCAGATGATGTACAGATGGTGAATGAGATTAGCTGATACTTGCTACTGTCAGTGACTGCCAGCAGCCAATCAGATTTATAGAGTCTACTTTCACGCACTTGTCAGTTCATATTAATGCTTGGCAAGCAGAAATGGATGAGAAGTTGATAGTGGTCATTCAAAAACAGCTTCCCTTAATGAAAAGCAGAAATAATGTAATTTTTTCTTCATCCTGTTGCTCAAACAACATACAGTGCTGTATAGCAACCGTCCCCAATTAGCAGTGAACATGACAGCATCATAGCTGCAGCTGTGTGTTCCTCTCAGAGTTTCTCTGCTACCACCCCTGCATCCTCACATGAGGCTCCAGCACCGCGGACAGAGCTCGCGTCAGAAAACACATCATCCACTTCAGAATCAGACACTAATATCAGTGTTTTTAAACTCGACCAGGGACAAAGATGTTGTTAGGCTGTTTTAGAGGAACTGGAGCCCCTGAAACATTCTTAACCCCCCTAAAATATCATAGATTTAATTAATTACAAATTTAATAAATTACAATGTACTTTAATTTGTAATTAATTTGTAATTAATCACAAATCAAAGTACATATGAGCTTTGTAACAAAGCCCATATGTACTTTTAATAGTTTTATCCTTGTTGGGCTGATGATAATCGCGTTATATCCCAGCTGTGAAATGCCTCTTAGGTTTGGTTTCTCTGTCCTGTTTGTGGCCGCCGGTTTAAATCATCTTCTCCGGTGTAAGAACCAACACCATTTTATGGAGGTCTATAGGTCTATTTTAGCTTGCGAGATGGAGGAGGAACCAGTCGCTCCAGCGAGGAGCAGCCGGAGTTTTTCCTCCTGCAGATGGAGAATACACATCGCGGTAGGAGCTTAAAATGGATCAGCTGTAGGTGTTTATTCCAGCATGTTATCTGAGATGTGAACTTTAAGGATATTTAACGCGACTCCACTGCATGAAACCTAAGGGGGGGGGGGGGGTGTCTAAGGAGTGAGGCGGGACTGTTTATATCCAAATAATCTTGCTGCGCTTTCTGAAATGCAGGTGTGGCAAGGTACACAACAGAGGGCCCGGGCGGGCTTTGAACCCCAGACTCCCGGGTGAAAGTCATGCACGCTGACCATTCAGCCAAAGGGACATCCCTGTGGACAAGTAGCCAGGGCACATGATCAGTCGGAGGCATAGTGACAGGACCACACTGTCACATCTCTCCCCCTCTTTTCACAAGCACGTCCTCGTGCTCCGCACAGGCTGCCACCAATTATGAATCCATGGACCGTTTACCGGCATTGCACATGGATCCTGCAGACAACGCCAGAAAAAGATGTGACCGGAAAGCTCTGTTTAGCTTCACTTGATGTTTTAAAAACACAATTTATTAGATCTAGTTAAAATATCCTGGATGCGCAAAATACTCAAAAAAGGAGGTTTAGTCAAAATAGTTTGTGGATTAACAAAAACAAAAACACAGCAAACAATATTAGTAAAGAAAAATCAAACCAAACCAAAATATTAGTAACAAAACCCAATCCACAAACTACTAACTCAAAAACCTGAAAGTAATAAGTGCACTGCCTCTCAATGTTGCTAGTGGCCTCAAGTTTCTAGTCCTTCCAGGCGGAGCTACAGCTCATAAATACGTTTGAATGGTGACTAACACAAAAATGCTACAGTTGAGAGCATAAATAAAACAGCAGAGGCCCACTGAAAAAGACAGACAGATGTTAATGTTGTGCCACACTCAAGTCTCAGGTACAACTAAAAAGAAAGACTTGTTTTTACCTGATCCTGCAGTCATACAGGCTCAACACCTCCAAACCTCTCCAGCACCGCTGCCCGTTCCGACCCCGGTAGAACAATGACTTGCTAGATCACTAGCGTGCACAGCTTTTACCCATCACTAATCACGGCCGGCCGGAAGTCGCAGAGGAAGCGATGCATTCAAAACACATCGCACTGTGGGAAAATTCAGTGAGGAGACCACGCAGGCTCAATTTGACCCGGTTACACAGGATCGGTAAGGGTTGCTTTAAACGTGATGACACAGGAAGTCACTGGAGACCTTTCGGCTGTCGCAGCCTGGTAACATCATTTTGTGGGTGGTAAGTTTCCTGCTAAGTCTATTTTGTACGCTTTCAAAGTGCTACAACCTGCCCACATCACTTACCAGGACACCAACAACAGGCTCTAAGATTCAGCAGGGGTCTGTTGCACGAAGCAGGTTTAATGAAAGCCCTGAGTTGTTTAACCCTGAAATTTGGGAAACTCTGAGTTTTCCGTAACACAAAGGTAGGTAACTCAACCCAGGGAAAGAGGAGTAACTCTAGCCTGTTGCACAAAGAGGGGTAACTTAAACCCTCGGTCAGTTACCATGGTAACAGACTCTCTGAAACTAACCCGGTCGGGAGCAAGTTAATGTGGAGAAACCTTGAGTTTCTCGCTGTCTCCGCCCACTTTCAGCCACACTTGCCATTTCATTTCCTCATTCACTCATTCAGTCAGCGTGAGGTTTGACTGCCGCCGTCTCGAACAAAAAATGTTAAAAATAAATCAGAGTCTATACGTTCCAGACAAGTCCTTTCGATAAGGGTTTCATGGATGAAGATGCCGCATTTCTGCGGAGAGTTAAACATTCAGAGATCATTATCAGACAACAGATAGAAGTTCTTTTTATTTCCCGATAGTTGTCATTTCTGATGTTACAGTTTCACATCACAGTCAATCATCTACATACACAAGCTGATCCTCTGTACATTTATAATATCACTGGCCGTACAGTTGGAGGTCCTGTCT
Organism: Atherinomorus stipes; assembly: GCA_023101725.1. Lineage (NCBI taxonomy): Eukaryota > Metazoa > Chordata > Actinopteri > Atheriniformes > Atherinidae > Atherinomorus > Atherinomorus stipes. The sequence continues at coordinate 330,538 of JALJCO010014158.1, read as the reverse complement.
CTCTGTTTCTGAGAGATAGTTTACCCTGATTATTTGTGAAGCTGTCTCTGTCTCTGTGTAAATAGGCAAGGTGAACGTCTGTCACGCAGAAAGTTGTGCTTCAATCCTGGGTGTGATTTTTTTTTCATGTTGCCATATGCTTTCCCCTTAAAGCAGATAGGTTATTGTTTATTGCCCTGAGTTTTTTCGCAAATAGATTTTTTTTTCCTGAACTTGAGATGTAGGGCAATTGAGGAATGTGACGGATATATTTCATCTTAATGCTGGCGACAAAAGCGCTTCTCCCCCGCGAGATCGCACCCAAATTAAATAACAAAAATGGCTACAATGAAAGTACAAAGCTGGATTTGAACATCAGCCTCCCAGGCAGGAGGCAGGTGCACAAACCATTTGACTAACCAGGGATCTATGCACAAAATCCACCTGCAATCATACTGAAACGATCCTAGACTGTCGCGTTACTATTAAACAGTTATATTCTAACATTGTTGTGATTGTAAAGGACAGCATTTAAACTTAAATGTTCTGTCATTCTTTTCTTTTTCTTTTTTCTCTTTTTTTTTTTTGGTTTGTTTAATTGCAGCAGCAGCAGTTCAAACTCGCCATATGAGGCTTAAGAAGTTCGTTCCTTTCAATGGTGAGCGAGCCCCGCCTTTGCGTCTACGTTGCCATGGTGACTCTTCGAATCGGTGCTCAATCGATGCTGGCTTTTTATCATGGTAGAGCATGTTTAAATCCCCAGGTTGAACTACGCTGAGTTGATTAAACCAACTCAAATCAGCTGTTCTGGGACTGAAAACTCAGAGTTCCGTATCTCTGAGTAGATCAACTCAGAGTTCAGGGTTACACTCAGAGTTTGTTGAACCTGCCTCGTGCAACGGACCCCAGATGAACACCTTTCCACTCATCTGCGGAAAGTGAGCCTCAAAAATGCAGTACAGTGATATTGTTAATACGTCTCTACGTCACAACACTGAGTTGCTCTGATGGGTTGACGCCTTTCATCAAGCTGCAAAAATGCAAATATTCAGATTTTCCAACTCTGGTGTCCACCGCACACTTTCAGATGCTCAAAAAGTGCAGCTCTAAATGCCCAAAACGGGCTGCTAGATGGCTTGTTTTTTGTTTTTTTTTAATATTTATTTATTTATTCCTAACATAATCATAAAAATATAAAAGAAATTTGGATAAAAGATATAGTGAATCAAAAAAGAAAAAAAGATGATCAACAAATAAACAGACAAAACATTGAAAAAACCTTTTTAAAAAACAAAACAAAAAACCCACAAACAGCTGAACAGCATCCACAAAAGAACAAGACGGGAAGATTTGTCTACTTTTCCTCTCTCTTCTCCCATTGCCCTCATATTTCTCGCCATTAACTATTTCATCCAAAAATTGCCTAGTGGCACGTGTTCACATAGACTTTGCATGTAAACCAGACTCCCCTGGGTAGCTGGTACATTCAATCTGATGCACTATAACAGCTATGTGGCAGGGACGAAGGAAGGCCTGGTCAGGATTTGATCCCCAGACTCCTGAGTGAAAGTCATGCACACCAACCAACCAGCCAAAGGTACATTTCTGTGGCCAAGTAGCCAGTGTGCTTGACATTTTCAACACAATGTGGGGCAATTTAAACAAGGTCAATTGAAGACAGGATTTAGCTGACAATATAAGAGGCTGAGTTATTGACAAAAAGAGGACACCAAATTCCTTCTCCACCAGGTACACAGATTTAAAAAGTGACAATTAAAATCAAATTTAACTGTTCTGTAAATTGTAGCTTATGACTTCATATGATCAAGATGTAAATATATATTTTCTGAAGCAGTTTTAAAGTTGCATTTTGTGTACGAGGGTTAGGTAAGTTTAACAAATCTTGGCTGGACAGAAAAATGTGTCAAATTTACAAAGTGAATTCCAGATTTAAGAATGTTGTACAAATACAAATAAACTTATTCAAGAGCGACAGCGAATCCTGAATGTGACTATATCAGAATTTATACAATTCTAAAATCCTGTCAATATAGGGTAGTTTATAGGAGATTTTATTTGTTTGAGTACATAACCTGAACCTATAGAGCATTTTTAAAGAATGCTCCACAGGCTCAGAATAAACAAAACCTAGAGATAAAATAATTTCATTTCAGATGACTTATCAAACTGTTTGATTGGAAATCTTTCGATCCCATTTTAATTTCTTTAGTAATTGTACCCAAATGTCTTCATGATAATGATACCACCTCAAAATCAGTGAAAACAAACAAAGCTTTTTAAGACTCTTTACAGTTTTTTTCCCCACCATTTCTTTTGATCTCTTGATGGCAAAGCATTAGATAGCTTGTTTTTTTTTTTTTTTTTGGTTCTTTTTTTCTTTTCTTTTCTTTTCTTTCTTTTTTTTTAACCAAAATTATTAATTGTTCTAAGTATATTCCATTTTTCAATCGTTATTGTTCAAATTTGCACAGGAATATATATGGGAGAATACTGTGAAAAGGCTGTGAAAAATATTACAGAATGATACGAGAGTATTTTGAACCTAATTTTATTCCCTATTTTGCATTTCCAATTAAATGATTTGGATTCACCTGAAAATGTAATGGGTTCTTCAGCTGCTTGTGCACTTCTTAATAAACTTCGCCTTGGTAGTTTTGCATAATTCTGAAAAGACGGTCATGGCCCTGAAAACACGTTCCCACCTGGCTCTCACTGTGGAGAGGAAATTTATTCATTTGATGAGAAATATTAGTCCACTAACATTTTTGAAAGCAGCTTTTTAGCCTACAGTGAAAACTTATCCAGATCTTTTAAATAATTTTTACTGGAATTTATTACTTTTTATTGTTTTGATGCACCAACTTTCACACCTCAGCTGATTATTTAGAACAGCTCCTGGAGGCTTTATCAGTAAAGCAACAAGTAAAATACCTGTCTTGTCATTAACATACTTCACACTCTACTTACGCTACACTGTAACAATTTCCCTCACATATTAACAGTAAGATGCTGGCAGCAAGGTTGCCAGCATCTTACTGTTAATCTCCAGTACTCCTACTCTAATCAACTTTACAGTATCTTACCATCTAAAAAGAAATCTGTTGATTACAGAATATTACTGTTTTTCTTTTTCTTTTCTTTTCTTTTTTTTTACCAGATTAACAGTAGACTGGCAGCTGAGTTGCCAGTATATTACAGTTTTTCTACAGTGTCAGTACTTTTTAATCCACATACAGTTTACAACTGTAAATCTTAATTTTTATTGTAAAAGGGTACTATATAGCAGCATAAAAGAAACGGCTTAGAAAAGGCGAATTCCATTATGTAAAGCAGCATTTGTTCAAAAAAAAGCACCAACTCAAACAGTAGCCAACACTTCCCAATGGTCAGACACACCTGGATTCATCAGTTTGTCCAATAATGAAAGACAGGAAACAAAGGAGCACGTCTAAGTCTAGGAAGTAGTGGAGTTGTGCATATAACCCATTGACCACAAAAAGAAGAAAAGACAATCAGTGAGACTTAAAGGTTGAATATGAAACACAGACAGAACAGCGACATCACGTGTGTCTAGGTTGTAGTTGCAACGGCAGAAAAACAACTCCAGCCGCTGGGATGCCAGGCTCGCTGCCGATGCGCAAGTGACCAACAGTCTGCAACATGTCCAACAAGTAACGCACAGGAGTTTCTAACTGACAGCTAACGTTAGCCATGTTAGCAAACAAGCTAGCTTATCGATCCAGGGGGAAAGTCGCCATTTCCGTGTTTTGACTCCGTGGAAAACGTTTATGTGGGCCCATTTAGTGAAGTCTTCACCTAAATTTACTCCAGGTTTTGCTCTTCTCAGGTCACTCCTCCTCAGAAACAGATAACAACATCTCCAGGGCTCTGAAGCAGCTGCTTCACTCGTCGTCTCTACGGTTTTCCCCTGTACAAGCCTGACTATGACCGAAATATTGTGTCCACACAGAGATCGTATTTGGCAACCTGCAATGGCGGCGTGTATTGGCTTATAGACGTAAATAAAATGCCATTATCGAACCCGTAAAAATTTATTTTATAATTATTTTTAGGCTAAATATAATTTTTCTGGGAAATGTTGTACTTTCATTCTGTTCTCCCCAAAACGACCTGTGGAGGTTTTATTTTTAAAAAAATATAGATTTTAATGTTCCATATTCAACCTTTAAGACTCAAACTCTTTACCAATATGTCGAGGGTTAACCATCTACTGTACAGTACCTGCCCAAAGTAAGTAAAAATCTGATAAAAAGATAATGAACATGACTTGAGTTTTCTTCAGAGCAAAATCAGAGTGACAGCATGAAATGATAAAATAATGTTTTCCAAACACTTCCACGACAAGTCAAACATTGCTGTTTTAGAAAAATTACATGTTATGAGCAGAAAGTGGGAGCCTTAACTAGGGCTGCTCCACAATGGAAAAAATCATTATCACAATTCATTTGGTTAATATTGAAATGACAACGATTCAAATGATTATTTTTTAGTGACACGTTGCCTTTATTCAGCATTTCTCTTTCTGTCAAAAGACACTTCGTTGATAATCTGCGCAAAACTTTCAAATTCAAAATAGGCTACAAATACATATGTTACAGCTGTTTTGCAATGTATAAAACTTTATATGAATGAAATAAATATACTTTTAACATTAGATAAATGTGAACAATGTAGGAAAACATAAATGTATACAAAATAAACTGTTTATCCAGCTGTTATGTAATTTCTCTACATTTGAAGAATAAAATAAACACACTTATTACACTTTTGTAATTAACATTTTTGTTAATGACACCCAACAAATTACATGGGTGGAAGTCACTGAAATGAACTTTAACTTAAGACATTGTTTTAACTCGATTATATGAGTTTGGAGATCGTTTGACACGAAAACTGAAATCACGATTAAATTTGGATTAATCGCACAGCCCTAGCCTTATCAAAATGCATGCTTATTTCTTTCCCCCCCCCCCCCAGAAACATAAAGAAAGGGCTCTTCTTTTGAACTGTTCTCCCTCTCTTCTTGGAGACAATCTTGCTGCTGCTGGCCTTGGTCCCTTGTTCTTGATCTCAACAGAGCGCCTAAAAATGGAGTAATTTGAGTTTAGTAGATTGGACCCACATAAACGTTTTCCATGGAGTCAAAACACAGAAATGGCGACTTTTCTCCTGGATTGGTAAGCTAACTTGTTTGCTAACATGGCTAATGTTGGCTGTCAGTTAGAAACTCCTGTGCGTTACTGGTTGGACATGCTGCAGACTGTTGTTCACTTGCGTATCGGCAGCGAGCCTGGCACCCAAACCGCTGGAGTTGTTTTTCTGCCGTTGCAACTACAACCTAGACACACGTGATGTCGCTGTTCTGTCCGTGTTACATACTTAACCTTTGATATTTAGGGCATTACCCGACTTAAAAGCATCCAGCAGCTTCCGGAGCTAAATAACAAGCAAAAGGTCAGCCAAGTCTTCTTTTTGGACATATTTCAAATCTTCTTTGGACTCCAAACCACAACCTTGAAGTCTTGAAAAAAAGCAGACTTTGAGTTTCCTCTGAAAGGTCTGGCAATGCCATGAGGATGATGCTCTTTCGTCCCGTAGTGTAGACATTTGATCAACAATAAAAGGATAGAATGGAGAAGAACTAATGCCATGCCATCCACAGTGTACTCAGTCAAAGGATAGTAATCAAGCAAGTCATTTTGTTCAATACAGCAGTAGCTTTTATGATTTTGTGAAAGACAATAAACACCCATTTTGTGGAGACACACAGCAAGAAATTACTCACTTATAAAATGTACCTCTAGATTTTTATGGACAAGTATTGCTTTAATTTTTCTGACATTGTACCCCTCTTCACAATCAGCAATCACAATGACCATACATACATATATATATATATATATATATATATATATATACAGTATATGTATTTATTTTATACCCTTAACATTCACCTTGTGGGCAATGAGAGTGTTTTCAGATTCAAAAGTGTGATGTGCAACTGAATCTCTGATGTCATCATTGTAGTCCTCCAAGACAAATTCTGTACCCTTCTCAATTACAATAGCCGGTGGAAAAAGGTTTCCTGCACTCAGAAAAGCTTGAAAAAGCTGATGTCTGATGTGTCTGATGGCTAATGTGTCAGCAAGAGTCGAAGGAAGGTTCTTTAACTGTCTATGGTCTGAATGATTCACCATCTTGCTGTTGTTTACCTAGTTGTTGTGGCGTGGTACATTCTTTAAGACATCACTTTCTTACCAAACAAAAACACCCATCAAAGCTACAGCAATGTAGGAGAGGAGATTCAAAAATTGGATGGCACACTTAGGCCCATTTATGCTCCCTTGCGTACGTTACTGGTGAAGTCCATTTCATGCGTTGCCGTTCGTGGCTGCCTTCCTACTTCCATGCATATTCTGCATTCCAATGGTTCATAAATCAGTTTGTCCACTAGGTGGCAGTGGTGAGTTCATAGTTATTTTCCCTGTTTTGATGTCAGTTTACACTGCTTGGTGTCAGTAACATAGATATAAGTGTATTTTCGGACACACTCACACAGCCTCTACTCAAAAGCTCCAGCCATGGCTATAGATGCTCTCTGTTTGTTTGGTGTCTTCTTTCTCAGGTGCTTTTATTGGGCTATTTGGCCCCACTTGGGTTTTTGTGTTGTTTTCTTCCAGTTCCTGTTCTTCTTCTCTGGTTTGTGCATATCAGCTAAACAGCTCAACACTGACCCAACGTTTTCTGGTGGTATTGCTCTGTCTTTCGCATCGAGTGACAGACCAACAGGCCCCTCGAAAACGCACCAAATTACGTGCATTACCGACGCAAATGACGGACGAAATTGTCCATCTATCTGATAACTTTTTCCTGACTTCTTTTTTGACAACTTTTTTTTCTGATGATTTTGTTTCTGACCCCTTTTTTTTAACCACTTTTTTTCTGACCCCTTTTCTGATGATTTTTTAAACTCCATCTTCTGCGTATAAATGGGCCACGGCCTAGTGTAGATGCAGCCATTGTAAAACTTTTTCCTTCAGGATTGTCATTTGGAAACATCAGCACTTGTAATTTTAAAGTACCCAACTCCTAAAGTAACTTCACCAAGGTAGAAAAGTGTTGTGTTAAAGGAGCCCTATCATGAAAAATGGACTTTTAAGAGCTTTTCAGCATGTTACTGTGTTATTTCCTCATAAAAAACTTCATTTAAAGGGACATTGTGTAACAATTGTATATTGCGAGCAGCTCCCTCGTACTTTTCATGCTGCATTTGCGTAAAACCGGGCAGACGGACAACAGCCGCTACATGTAAAGGCATAAACAAGCCTCTATGTGAAGACGTGGTTTGTCTGTTACAGTGACTTTAGTCCACATCTGATATGTTGTCATGGCGATGTCTTGTTGTTTTCCCTGACCCATGTTTTACTGTCTTTCGCTCGGCTTCATTGATAAAAATGACATCTGGTTTGTTTCCGACGGCCATCTGCCCGACTGCACGTGAACTCAGCATCAGCGTGACACTGGTTTCTTCCCACTGCAGCGTGGTGACTTTTCAAAAACATCACCTCGAACTGAGCTGACAGCTCCAGTGTGTCCGGTGAGTTTCTGTGGTTTCCTGCTGTCACACTTCTACTGAACGTAAAAACATGGCAATACGACATGGTAGCCACCACTGAGCCGACCCGCTCGATGTATATATGAATAATACGAACGGCAAATTCAGAGCTTAGAGGAGCACTTCAGTTTGTTGATGGGAGTGATTACTGATTAATGAAAAAACTCTTTTGAACAAAATAATCAGTTTTTGTGAATAGATAACAGGAGAGCTTGCACAATATCCCTTTAAGTCGTTTTTTTCTTCATTTGTGCATATTTGAGTAATATATATGAATATTTAGGCCAAGCTGTAGCTTCCTTAACACAACTGACTGACACCGGTATACGCAACAAGGTAGCACCAATCACGAAGCGACAAACACACATGCGCAGCATCATAGCAAGACGCCCCGTTTGTTGAACAGAAACTCAAAGAGAATCCTAACCTATACACACTCTCTGAGGAAGAAACTAACAGCCTGCAGGAAGATTTCCTCAGAGACAAGCAGCCATCAGCTAACAGACCTTTGCTCCACAGTTCAGGAGAATTTATTTATTTATTTATTTTCTTAAGCTGTAGAAGACGGCAAGTTGGGAAAAAGTGTGGTTGCGTTCAGCGTGGGAGTTTATTTGTTGTACTGGACAAATCAACTTGCCAGAAGTGGTTGGATTATAACTTCAGGAGCAGGAAAAAAAACCTCAACTTTGTGTGTGAACTTCACTCCTGACAACTTCATGAATCTCGGGCATTACAGTGTTTTTTTTCTCGGGGATTACCTCTGAAACCTGACGCAGCTCCTACTATAAAAATGCGCATGGACAGACAACAGCACTGGTGAGTGAAACACATCTCTCAGCTCAATGCTAACTGTTAGCCTATGATTTGTTCGCTAATTTACTTACTTGTCAGGGGTCTCTGTGGTACTTCTGTGGTACTGCGTGTACTTCAAACTCCATGTCTGTGAGTCTGTCTCAATCCGCGAACTTGCCCGAGTGCACTGGAATTCAGTGCATAGTGCGCACTGTGTACTTCATCTGTAGTGCACACTATTGTCACTAAATGCTGACCCAAACAGAGCACTGCACTTACAGGAAGTGATGGACTAGCATTGCCCGCTAACGTGAGCTAACTCTACTGAGCTGGTATAACCGCGGCCTCAAACACATGACCAGATCATAACTGTCATCAGGGAGTGAACAGCTTGGTAGCATGCCACAATATTCATTAGTCATTATGTCTAAATCATTTTATAAACGTTACTTTAATCCAGTGATTCTCAAACTGGGGGGGCTCAGGGCTCTGTCCGGGGGGCCCAGCCAGGCCTAGTTTTTGTACTTCTAGCAAAAAATGGGCATATTCTTTAAAGTACTAATGAACAAATGATGATGACTCAATAGGCATTGCCCCCCACCTCAAATACAGTGCATTTTTCATGTATTTCATGGTAAATGTTTGTGTACATGTGGTAGCGCTGGTGGGATGGGGGGGCTTGACATTATTATTTCCAATGAAAGGGGGGCCCTGCAAAAAAAGTTTGAGAACCACTGCTTTAATCAGTACAATACCGCCCATGCAGCAGGGGTCGCCACCGCTTTGTTCACCGCCATTATTCAGCTCTGAAAGCAGTTTGAAAGTCCAACCTCTTCCTCTACATCAGCAAGATGGCATCTGTTTAGTGTGAGTAGTGTGCTTTGTTCTGCACTGCATTTTTGGGCGTGATTAGGGCAACATCCTGGTACTTTCAGTGCACTGAATTTTTGGCCTAAATGACACCATGTGTGCACTACACACTCAAAAACAGTGTTTGAAGTGCTCCAGTGTGCGGTTTGGGACAGACCCCAAATTAGTTTCTATAGTAGCGATGGGAACATATTTAGCTTATAAATGCCTGTATTTGACTTTTGGAATGTTTGAAAAGCATGATACAACTCCTTTAATGTGAACTTATAAATGACAATGATTAGAGTACCTCATTCGACAAATCAAGTATATTCCAACTTACCTTAGGGTGTGCTCGTAAAACCCAAGATTCAAATGGACAGTGCTCGTGAAATCCTCCAGTTTGCTTCCACATGTGACAATGTGCCTACTTGAGAAATACAGTAGTGGTTTACAGAGAGCCTCCTTATCATTGAATCTAACATAATTCCCAAAATGCAAATCTACTCATGGTATATTGCAGTATTTTATGACAAACAATAATAATTACCCAGAATGCATTGTTATTCACAGTGTAGTACCGTTTTCACTAGAAATAGCGTGATACTGTTCAGTTCGGGCCGTTTTTTTAAAGCAGTTTGTTACAGTGTAGATTTATTATGAGTGTGCAAGGGCATATAGCAAACAGATTACCTCATAAACTGTTTCTGTCATGCAGCTTTTATCAAGAAATATGTGACCATCATGATCATAAAGCATGAAGTCAAACATGCCTCTTACTCATCTCCCAGATAAATTCTAAGTGTCATATTGTCATGTTTGTGTTTGTATGTAATGAAGCACCTGTCTTCTAACCTGACTCCCGCCACCTGGTATTTGCAATACCATCTGGGGAGGGAGTTAACCCGATGTCATTTCAAATTAGTCTTTTTTTTCTAAAACTCTTGCATGTGATTGGATAGAAGATCTGTCCGTCATCTTGACTGACACGCTACTTCAGCCACTCACGTTGAACCGAATGACGCAACCCGTGACGCAACTCAGAGCGACACCAGAGCCACCACGCATAGAGGATCGAGTTATCAAAACATGTTATCAAGCTCAAAAAGCTTCAGTCAAACAACATGGCGGCGGCGGCGACAGCTAGTACGAGCGGTGTACAGTCTGTGAACGACTTTTGTCGAATGTGCAAAGAAAACCTCCGGATAAAAGGCAACATATGCAACAGCCAGCGCATATTTGAAGGAGTTCCTTACGGAAAGAGGGTAGACCAACGTCTTGCAGAACTTGGTCTAAACTTGGTTAACACTCCAGACAAGTCGATTCGGATACGCCTGTGCTTCTACATCACATCCGGCCAAAACGCCGCCCATCCTTCAAAAGTCCCACCCGCGATTAGTGATTGGCTCCTATTATTCTCTAACCAGACGAAATCACCTATAACTGTCGCCTTACTCAGATGGAGTGCGTGAGGAAAGGGAACGCCCCCGCGTGTACTTGTTGAACGCACCCAGATGATGTAAATCAGGTTACCTGTCTTCAGTTTCTTTGAGAAAATTGTGGCAAAATCTTGGAGCACTGGTTATAAAATTATTTCATATATCTAACGTAAATAACTTTTTAAAGTACATTTTTAGTCTTGTTAATGGCTGTTTTAGAGTTTTTAGAATATAAGCTACATGCATACATGTGCAACATTAATCTATACACTTAGCGAGTCTTGATGTTTTAGTGTTTATCTCTCTCGTACACACACACACACTGATGATGTAAAGGAGTTATAGTAGGGTTCATTGTTTTGTAAAATGGGGAAGCTAAGGATTATACCGCTGACCTTCCATCTTTATAAGGCATGCAGGGTGTTTTGTGTATTATAAGCCCAGTCTGACTCCAGATAGTGCAATAGTTATGCTATTCCAAATAAGGTATAAAAAAGAATAAATTGAAAGAAATAGACACATTCTGTTGAGCCATTATTTTGTATAGGGTAGCATTAATGTGGTGGTTAACACAAACCATGTTTTTTTTCTAACCACATATACTATAATAAGAATCCCCATCTAATCATAAGTGACATCAAGTGAGAAAAGTGAAAGAACTTTAGAAAATAATGAGTTGGATGAAGCTTAAACTCAAGTTTGTTGCCTGACAGACTTCACCATTGGCTGTCCCCACTGCTCATAGCTTACAGTAACTGTTGGAGGGCAACTGAGAGCAGGTATATTTTCTGCCTTATTGTGTGACTCTTACGTATTTCTTCTTCTTCTTCTTTGTTTAGGTCTTTTACTTTTCTATCTCACTACCAAATCCCCAACGAAAAATAATCATCCTTCTAGGGATGTACCGATCCTCCGTGAGTCAGTTTAAATCAGTTCAAACTTGTTAAAATGTCAATTGATGTATTATTGTCTGATGAAATGCATTTAATTGAATTTCAACTTTTTAAAAAAACATAAATAAAAATAATGCCTAGCCAAAATTGAACAAATTGAAAGTTAAAGCACGCCAATTTAATAATTTTATCTAACTTTAGATGAACACCACAAAACTGGATACAACCCCCAATACGCCACATCCGTTCAGGCAGTGGGGGGAAAACAATGCGACTCTGCCATCCAATCATTATCCTCGATCTATGGATATTATTTTAATAAAACACTACAATCTGACAATGACTGACACCCTGCAGACAAACATATTGTCGTCGCTAACCGGTATTGTCTTGATTTCAGCAACTTTGAGTGGTCTACCCTTACCAAAAAGTAGCATATGCAAGTTTGCTTTAAGTATACTAATTTTAAACTTTAAATAAGACAGCATACTTTCAGTTTACTATTTATGTACTGATCAGAAATATACTTAACAAAGTTTACTTGGCATTTACATATAAATATACTAGAAGTTTAACATACTTAGCCTATACTTATATCTAAATTTTGAACAATATAGTCCTACTTTAATAGTAGTACATTCATTGTACATTTACAAACATACTGGTTTCTTTGATTCTAAGAGTTTAAATGTTACAGGACCATTTGGCGGAGTCAAATAAAACACCTGAATCTATTTTTTGACATAAATTTTGTAATATTTTCTTTACTCTGCATTAAAGGTGGTGTAGAAGTAGGCTATAAGGCAATTTTCAGTATATTTGAAAATGTATTTTTAAACACTAAACAGTGGACTACAAGTGTATTATCAGTAAACTCATAGCAAACCTAAAAGGTTACTTTCTGTATACTTAAAAGTCTACTTCATTGTTGCCAACTTGGCGACTTTGTCGCTATATTTAGCGACTTTCAGACCCCTCTAGCGACTTATTTTCAAAAAAGCGCCTAGCAACAAATCTAGCAACTTTTCCTGGTGATCATGGAGACAGATAAAGTTTATATCACTCCACCCGTTCATCGGATGCTGCCTGCCGTCAGCCCCTCCCTCCCTGTTTCCCAGCACTCACTCACAGCTCCAGGTGCAGTATTAAGTTCAGGAAGTACTGGAGCTGTGCAGAAAGCCCATTACTACACACAAATATGGATCTTAGTAGATTGGGCCCTAAATGTATTATCCAATGGGTGTTTAACTCATTAGGTACAGGCAAAAAAGTCTGGGTTGAGGACATCCTTAATCATAATTTCCCATATGGGAATTGTTAAGGAAATTGTTAATGGTATTGAAATTGATATCAATATCATTATTGATATTTATATCAAAACTGTTATCAATTCTGCCTATTGATCTTTCTTTACACAAATTTACAGTGTCAAAATAACTGTCTGTTTAGTATTCTTGCTACCTTCACCTCTGTCAACGTGGGTGTTCTTGTGGTTGTTTTTTTTTATTCCTCATCAAGAATTGGCTGGAGGGACTCCTGTAGGAGTGTAAACCAAAGACTGTGAAAAAAAAAAGTTTTATCTAGTAAGATCTGAAGAGCTAAAAGTGAAGCCAGCTGGGCGTTTTCCACTGTCGCCATCTTGCCGTGTCGCGTGTGTCATCACTCCCGGAAAATACTAAAATGGGCAAAGACAGGGCCGCTCCGAGCCTCGGGACGAATGATTGACAGACAAGCTAATGCTAACTGAGCTAATTCGAAATAAACAGGAACGAACAAAGATAAGCGGTTGGGAGGTCAGGCATGCTCAGACTTGCTGTTGACCAGCTAAGAAAAGGAGAAGGGTCTGTCTGCGGCTCGCAAGACAGAGGCATGTTGTAGAGCGACGGCACTCTACGACATGCCCACCAGACCGATGAGAGCACGGTAAAATCTAACCCTACCCCTGACCCTTCCCTTAACCCTAACCACAACTCACCCACTATATGACACCCCCACAATATGACACACCTCTGGGTTGCAAGATGCAGATAGACTTGAAAAAAAGCTGCTATGCAACTCTGCTACAGTCTGAGGCCTTTCTAGGTGCAAGCAAGGAGCTAACTATTAGCCACCACAGCTAAAATCTGCAGCCAGTTTGCCACCTGTCAATCATAAGGACACACCCTTACTTGATGTGTAATTTCAAGATTAAATAACATCTAAATGGATGAGTTATCAAAAAAAAAAAAATTCACCCACCTCGCAGTTGACATAAAGGTAAACTTGACCTGTTAAACCCAAAATAATATTTTGAACCAGGCTGTAAACCTGTTTATTTCTGCTGTAAACATGTTTATTTCTGCTGTAAACATATTTACAGCAGAAATAAACATGTCGCTGGTAGTCCTGTTTTTGGTTTTGATTTGGTTTAGGTTACTTTTGGGGAGCAACCTAAATCCTCCAGCCCATTGCATGGCTGGTTTGTGGTCTGCACTCATCTTTTGTTTCTTTTGGCTGGGGCTCTCATCTCCTTTCATATTTTTGGTTCCATTAAAATTCCTTTTCAAATGTTGCTGCTTTGTGGTGGTCTCATATATGTTACGTTTCGTTATTTTGAGCAGTGTTTCATCCAGGGACTGCAAGATATTTAGGGGCTTGTCCAGGCACCTTTCAGGATTTTGTACTGCTTTTGGTCCAGCTCTGTGGCAGTACGGGCCCTCTTTTGTTGCCCTGTGGGTTTTTTTTGGTTTGCTGATTTTGCGTTGATGTGCAGCTGTGTAGACTTGTTGTCGGGCTGTGCAGTGATATTGGTCTGTCCTATGATTTGTTACTTTTATTGGCCTTTCCAATACAGACATTAGAGCTTGTGCCATTGTCATGTATCTCAGTTGAATGTAGCCATGCTCTGGATCGCCTCTTCCTTTAGCAGGCACACATGTCAGACATTATTTGTTGTCATTCTGCTGGCCAGCACCTGGCAGCATCAGTACAAACATTGAAAAGCCCAGTGGCACACGTTTACGATGGTTTGGAAAATTTGGAACTGGCTCCTGAGGGGAAGTGGTTTTTAATTTGCATCCCTATAGCCAGGATAAAATTACAACAATGGGAAGCAGAGAAAAAAATGCATATTTATACAGCACATTTCATTGTAGGGCAAACTCAAAGTACTGCAGTGAAAATCACAATAAAAGAACATTTATAAATGCAAAAAAAAATTAAATAGAGCCAACACACTGCAAATAAAAATAATCCAAGCATTAAAATGGAATTTTAAAACATATTTTAATTATGTTAGTTAAAACAAAAAAAAAGTCTTTATGTTGGTAATGCGTATGTGAAATGTAAAAATGGTGACCATGAAGGTGATGGCAGGAAGGAAGTGACAAACTTTTATCTTAACGTGTTGTGTTTACATATAACCAATTACCATCTCCTAGACTGGTAGCTGCAATGAAGAAAATATGTTCTTTTTAATCTTAACTATAAATCTCTATAATTATTAGCTAATTCCATCTAGGACGACATAAAAGTCTTTTGCAGATTGTTGTCATTTTAATAACTTAAATGTACTCAAAGGTGAAAAGCTTTTGCCAGACTGTATGCTGGTCTTTGTAACGTCATGCCTGTGTCAAGCTGTATTTAATGTCTTGCTCTGTAACTAACATGTTTTATTTTCTCCCTCTTTAGAGATTGGATAGTTTCACGAGTGTATGAAGTTACTGTACCCAAATGATCATTTCTCTTTAGAAATTGCTGGAGACTTTCTGTTAAATTTAATTTTCAACCAGTCAATAATAGAAAAAAATTGGAGACCAACATCCTCTAGGCAGGATAAATAATGTGGCATTATTGTACATTTTACACAATTTAAGCTGCTAACTGTCCTGAAATGATCGTTGGCATTTTGCCCATACCAAAGTTATCGACACTATCAGCTTTCAGGGCATTAAATAGCATGTCTAATTCATTTTCTTCCTAAAGTTTACAACAAATAATTGATTAATTTATGATTCTAGTTCATCCCCTTAAGAAATGAGGGTTGCAAGTCAGTCCCTATATCCTCAGAATAAAATGTTCCCTCATAAATGTTGAAATTCAGACACAAACTCACCTCCACACACACAGTAGACTTACATATATATGCAAAATGACCCACCCACACACACGTATAGCATAGTACAGTTTCTATCCTTCCTTTTTGCCTTACGTGCAATTTGCAACATATCATGCAGGGTTTAAGTCTAGGCCCAAACTTCACAGTCATTTGTATTATTCATTTCAAAACGCATGCATTGCAGCTGACAAGAGCTTCTAAAAGGAAATAAATTCATGGTGTCTGTGTCTCCTTCAGTCACGTTGATTGGCAATAATTTTCCATCCGCATTATGTAACTCAGATAAACCTCTTAAAAATGCTGTGCTTCTCACTGCTAAAGTCTCTAATCTGTGCGGATGCCTCCTGAGCTGGCATTAGCGAATCTAATTTTCAATAAAAGTAAAATTTTAACATTTTACCAGCTGTGCACACTTGTACCCTCGCTGCTGTTGAGTACTGCATTCATAATGAGCTCTATGAATGGAGTTTGTGCCCTTGACTTTCATGGGTGGCACACAGCAGTAGATGCCATCTTATCAAACTTCAAAGGGAGATAAGTTGTGTGCTGGTGACAGTTTGCGTACATGGAGACAGAATGTCATGTTAGCAAGTCAAGCCTAATCATGATTAAAACTAGTGTTTTGTTTCATTTTTTTGTTTTGTTTTTTCCTTGACAGGTCTCTTCTATTTTTCACATTTGTTATGTCATATTAGCAGACACAATCTCTGTTTTCCTGATTTTTTTTTTTCTTTTAAACCTTATTTCTGTCTTCATCGTGTACAGCTGTGATGTGGTTGTCTCTTGCCATTAATGGTACCATTGGAGCAACGCTGCAGAAAGGTAGAGGGTGAGAATTAAAGAAGGACCTCCACAACTATGCAAACACAGAAAGGATTACTTTAAAATTACTGATGGCATCATAATACAAAAGTTAATTTATTCTGTTCTAGTAAAGGAGGCATGCCAGTGACTGACAGATGCATGCTTTCCTAAAAATAGATGGATGCTTGGTGGTAGCAGTATTTTCCGTCATTAATAATGAAAGCTATTGTTGCTGCAGTGAAAGGCATGTCGGTGAGGAGGGAGATGGAGGAAGGTAAGGTCTTTGTGATGATAAATGTACCAGGCAGGGGCAAAGCAATTATTTAGCTGATGTGAAGTAATGTTATAGGTGTCTCCCAGAGCATTGCTGTAATCTTGTTATCAAAATGATGAGGTAGAAAGCAGGACAGAGATATGAAGAGAAGAGGGAGGATCGGGAGACGGATGATGGGGACTGGGGGGAGAAAAAGTTGTTCAAACAGCAGATGTTTATACTGAACATCTGAAACCTGTGGTGAGCAGTGATGGAGGTCTTCACTAACATCTGACATAGTGGCTTCTGGCATTTCTGACATGCTTCCTCAGTCGTTTTTCAATAGCAGTTTCTGACAATGAAGTGCGTCTTCACACAAATGTGTGTTGTCATTACTAGGATTGCGTAGAACTGAACAAGCTAAGGCAATCCATTTGATTTGGATCGGAAGTATTGGAGCAGCTAAAACATTTTAAACCTGCAGGACAGAGGCCCTCCAAGACCAGGATTGGGCATCCCTGACAAATTGACTGACAATCAAGGCCAAAGCGGCATCCGTTTGAAACCTCAGTCCCTGGAGGCCTTATTCTGTAATCATATGTCAGCCACCACCGGCCACCCCAGAAGTCCCTCATCATAACATGCCAGAGCAGTTTTAGTGGCATGAGGGAGACTCACATGGTTTTACCATTGTGGCTCAGCACTTTTCTTGAAATTGGCCATTTTCAAAGGATTCATTGAGGCAAAATCAGTTCACATTTCACACAAAAATGAGATTAAGAGCATGAATTATTGTTAACTTATTTTATACTGTTTTGCAATACTGTTTTTTTTTTCTTTAAAGGCATTATAGAAGATGTTTTCAGTATTTCAGAAAGCAGAGACTTTTAGCGAGTTTTTGAATAATGCGCATGCGCAAGACCAACCTGCTAGATTCACAGCTCCCTCCCCCGACAACAGCACAACGTTCATGAACCTGCTGTCTGTGTTTGGCAGACAGCAAGAACAGATTCTCCCATCATGTCACAAACGCAAGTAAAACAGGTGTCATCGTCTGAACGCCGTGAACTGCTAGCAGAAAGACTGTTAGCTACCTGCTGGAAACATCAGACGAGAGCGCGCAGCATCCAGCATGCAGCATTACTCACCAATCAATCACTCTCATCGATCAGTATCGCCTATTACATGCTGAATTGACCGTCAATCACTCTTACTGCAGTAGTAAGAGTGATTTATGGGCCAATAGATAAATGAAAAATGTAAGGAATGCAGAGATGATTGGCGGATGTTTGTCCAGCCACATTACTTTCACAGCTGCACTGCAAAAACTCAAATCTTAGCAAGTATATTTTTCTAACTTCTAGTCAAAATATCTCATCACACTCAAAATAACATTTTGGAATAAGGCTAATTTGAATTTACGTTTGTGTAATTCATTGTTGTTTTTTAAGCACACTATTATTGAATCTTGTTTTCAAAGCTATAAGTAGGCGATAAGTAAGATGGGAAAATGCAGTAAAAGAAAACCTTTTTTTTTTTTGTTTATATCTAGTTCATATTTTTCCTTCCTCAATCGGAGGATTAAGTTAGAAATTTTGTTGTAGGATAGGCAACATAAGCTTTTACTTCAGCCTATACCTTTTCAGTCTGTGTTATTGTTAATGTGAAGACTGATGTATCTTCATGTATTGTTGTATGATGACTGAATAAATCCAATGGAAAATACTTTTTTTTTTTTTATGATTTTTTTGCTCGTATTTAGCAAAAAAAAATTCTGCGAATGGCATAAGCAAAATTTTATTGATAAGATTTCTTCAAATGAGATGCATTGCCTTAAAACAAGATCTTATAACTTACTGAAATGTTTCTCTTTAAGTAATTTTGTCTTGAGTGTGATGAGATATTTTGACTAGAAATTAGAAAAATATACTTGCGAAGATCTGAGTTTTTGCAGTGTGATGTATAGTAATATTTATATATTTAAAGCTTTTAATCAATAATAGCGTATGGGGTGAACCCAAATAAATCGAATATTGCAAAAATTGTTGAAACATCTTCTATAATGCCTTAAAGGCTACTAGTGTTTCTGCTGGTAGTGTTACTCTCTACTTGCTATGCATTCCAAATGGCAATGGTAGGTTCCTTCAAAGTTTCTAATGGGATGGTCTGTAACTTCTGTGTTAGGTTTTGCTAAGTTTATGGGCTTTTAAAGTACAGTGTGTAACTCTTTTGGCTTTTTATAAGCAACTGTATGTATATGTATTTTACTGAAGTCTAATCACAAGCGTATTCCAACAAAAGCATTTTCGTAACATAGAATTAGTTGTTTATAAATAAATAGGTGTACACTTATGTATATATTAGGTCCTATGTATAGTATTTATTGTATTTATTGTTTATAAATACATAGGTGGCAGCACACACCCAACCGAAGGCTACCATGTTGCATTGCTATCTTCAAATGTGGCAGCTGGAAGGGGACAAATTTGTTGGCCAAACATGTTTTAGCTGTTACCTGCATAATAAATAATGATAATTGACACTTTACTGATCACATTTAGGAAATTCATTCTCTGCATTTAACCCATCTCAAGTTTAACCTGAGAGCAGTGGGCAGCGAATTACAGCATCTGGGGAGTGGCTGGTTGGGGTGAAGGACCTTGTTCAGGGCCCATGGTGGGTCTCCAGAGTGCCATGTCAGGGACTCAGATTCAGGTCTGCCGTGCCAAAGCCCGCGACATTGCCACTAGGATACCCACTCCCCCAATACATCACCCTGCATTAACTCCATCAACAATAACCATGAATTTTGTTGTGTTGTTAGTTAGAAACAGGGCAGGGTTGTCCAGCATCTACTCAATCCTCCCGTTTAAGTCAGAAAATTTGCTGTTAGGCAACTTGCGATATAAAATGGCAGAGATGGCTAATTTGTTAGCCTACAGTGGAAAAGCTCTGCTGCAGCAGTTTTCAGTTGCTTCACAAAAGCCATACCAGCAGGTGATCTTTCAGCTGTATTTTCCAAGAGTTTTTCCAAGTGTTTCTTATTTTATTTCAGCTGATTTGTCAAGGGGGGGATGGGGTCCTCCCTCTAGTCAGACAGAGAAAGACTAAAGTCGCAGCAGTTTCTCGTTGTGATTTAACTTATCGGTATCAAAAAGGAAACAGAATTGTATATAATTTTGTAGCTCATCCCCTGACAGGACACTCGGACTTGTGCGAGATGTTGACATTTTCACATTCGTGGCTCCCCACGACTTTGGCAGTGTTAGTAACACGCTTAAAGGTGCTATACCTGATTTTGCACATTTGCGAACCGTGAGCGAGGTGAAGAGTGTAGTTTTAACTGTAAGCCCCGCCCCTAACTGTCTCTCCCAGTGAGAAACGCTCCAACTCTCTTTTTCTCTCCTCCCACTCAACATGCACGAGATAACGTGCACGTTTCATACTCGTGCACAAAGAAACTCTCCAGAGAAAACTTGCATCTTCCGGTGAAATTACTGTTTTGGTTGCAGTAAATGGCTGCAGATCAGCTAAATGACATTTTCTATCATAACCGGTAGTTTACCGTAACTACAGTTATGCACACAGATGCACAGTTATGATGAGTTATGATATTATAGGCGACGTTGCAACATGACAGCCTGATAAAGTTTCTAGTGGCCCCTTCGAGAAGCAGTGATGTAAAGCTTCGTCATGTTATGTCGTAAATATCACTATTATATACGGTAGACCAGCAGAGGAAGCGCCAGCACCCGAGGACGAAAATGTTATTGAGAAGAAAGTTATTGAAAAAAATACCTGTCCAGGCGGACTTCGAGTCCACATTCAGTCCGAGGTGTCCATCTGCTCTCTACCTTCAGTACAATCCACTGAGATTTACACAAACTTTATTCCGTCTTTGGTCTCTCCTGCGTTTCAAGCCTCTCTCCTCCTCAGTTTTGATGCTTACAGGCTGTTTTGCTGAGGTATCGCCACTTTCCCTTCGGCAGACGCCATGCGGTTCTGTTTACAAGTGCTGCCATGCACGCGAAAGAGGAGGGCGCTCCTCGTTAGAAAACGCTGTGAGTGGCTGATAGGAAACCGAAACTTATGTAGAACGAACCGCATTGGCATGAAGAGAGCGTCACGCCATCCTTAGAAATCTAAAAAGGCCTGGATTCATGCATATACGCAATCAATGAGTGATTTATTTTTATGAAATTACCTCTTTTAACACACATTATACCGTGTACCGTCTCTGAAAGAGATTAAAATAAAATCAGGTACAGGGCCTTTAAACAGTAAGGCACCACAGAGCTCTACGTAGTTGTTTGAATTCAGTTAGCGCACCATTAGATGAGAGTAACTCTTGTACACTGGGGCTTTAATGTCCTCTACTTTTGTTATTAGCCGTTACTTTTGTTTTATTATTTACAATATTATTGCTGCTGCTTCCAGACACCTGATTTATCACCACACCTGCTTTCTGTTAGTTGTTTGCCACATGAAGTATGAATACATCAGGTTTTTCTTTGTGCCTCGTCTTTGTCTCAGTTGTATATATATACTGTATGTTTAGAGCAATCTCATTTAGATTTTTTCTAAAGGAAAAGTTGATTATTTCTCTAATTTTGACCTGAAGTCAGCAGGGTGTATTTGGGTTCTAAGAACATAACAAATTATGTTTGAATATATTGTCAGCTACTTTTAAGAATCCAAACTTTCCATCATTGTTGTGCTGTACACACCAGAACTCCTTCTAAAAGTAATGTTTCTTATTTACTCACAGTGATAGCAGGTAAATAATTCAGCTTCCAAGATGCCTTGTATGTGTGTATATCTTACACCACAGAAGGGATGTAACTCATACTGCCATGATCACAGGAATATTCTGCCAGTATATGAGGGAAACAGATGCTACCCAGGCAGAGCACAGTTTGATATTCCTTTCCCACGCCCAAATGTCAAACTGTTGCAAGTGCAGAGTAACACACATACACACAAATGCACGTATGCATCCACGCATACACGAACTTGCAATGAAATTGAACAAAAAAAAGATCATCGATGATAAAAGCCTGGAGATGTACAATTGATGCACAAAGTGTGTATGAATAAAACACACATTCCTGCATAAGATTAAAGCAATACCTCTGATTCAGAGAGTAGCAGAAGTAACACCAGACCTGTTGGAGTCATGATCAGTTTTACATCATATGTTTGTATGCATAAGGCTTGTTACATACTCCACAAGAAGCGAGAACTTTGTTTTTGCCCTCAAGGCTGCAAGAACAAGAAAAAAGTTTGTTTTTGTCAAGTCATGAGAGGGGGGGGGGGGTGTTGTGTGACGGTGTTCATC
The DNA here is from genome assembly GCA_023101725.1 of Atherinomorus stipes. Taxonomy (NCBI): domain Eukaryota; kingdom Metazoa; phylum Chordata; class Actinopteri; order Atheriniformes; family Atherinidae; genus Atherinomorus; species Atherinomorus stipes. Next base: position 308,438 of record JALJCO010014158.1, on the reverse strand, counting down.
CAGTGATTATATATTTACAATAAAATTCTGGAGTTGCGCGCGCGGTGGTGTCCGTGTATGTAAATGCCACGTGTGTAGTTTACATTTTCGTACTTTCTTACCACCCCGATCAGCTGTTTCTAAAAACCATCCATTCAACGTTGCGTCTGCGGAAAAGTGATAACTCTCGTTCAAGTATCTCAGCACTAACCCCGCCCACCTCAAAGGTCCAACCGATCACACAATACTTCTTGGAGCTCGTTGAAAAGAAAGTTCTGCTCAAGGTCGAGAATAAACCACCAGCCGTTCTCAATCACGTCCGCAAGAACAAAATGGCGTCATTTTGTTCTTATGGCCCCAAGAACAAGAAGAAAGTTTTCCTGGGACAGTTTTGTTTGTGTGTTTGTTTTTTTATTATTATTCTTTTTTAAAACAAAAATTCTAAATTGATATTTCATTTTCCTAAATTGTAATTTAATACATTTTTATTTGTTATTACTTTTCTCCAGTTTCATGTTATACTCTTGTGAATTTAGCCTTTTCTTTAATGGGAGGGTTTGTAAATTTTCAAGTACGACTGTACATTCAAATTGTTGTGAACAAAATAGTTTTGTGTAACTTTTTGGTTGATATCCCTTCATTCAGTTGGGAGCCAGTTGGTCATTAAAAGGAGTTTATTGTCCTCCTCGATTTTCTGTTGGACCTCAATTCTAAGCCGTACCAGTGTTACAATATCATTGACTGGATAGATTCGTTTTTGAGCTTTTGTGGGTTTTTTTTTTGGTTTTTTTTCTTGCATTACACAAGTACCCTCTCTTTCCCTTTTTTATACCAAAGTGTTTGAGTGGCAAGTCTTTTCCTCGTAATCTCTTTGATAGTCCATTATTTATATGAAGTCGTTAACTATGTTGGCAGAGAAGATGAAATATGTTCCAGTGTTTGTCAAAATGCTACAATAACTGCCACTTTTGCAGATGAGATGGGTGATGATGAATTTTCATATAAACTGATGCACTTACAGCTGTCAAGTTGAAATCATACATCTAAGGCTCCACATCAAAACTGGATGTAGACAGTCTTTCAGTCAGCAGGGTTGACAGCAGAACAGAAAATGTCCTTAATTTGAACATTTTCTTGCTGCAAACAAAGGACAAACAGTACGCCACTTATTCACTTATTACAACATTAAAAAACTTGCAGTCAATCCTGTCTGGAGTGCCAGTTCCATCTAAGGCAGGGTTTCTCAATCCTGGTCCTCAGGGACCCCCGCCCTGCTTGTATCCCAGGTTTCTCCGCCAGACCTGACTCAGATCAACTCAACTGCTCATCAAAGGTGTGTCTCATGTTGAAGTCTGCAGACTGCAAAGTGCGGATTCGTCGGCTGCATACGTCACGGCAGCGCGCCTAGTCCAGTCCCGTTTAAAAAACGTCTGGAGGATCCTCCGAATCCAGCCTCCAAACCCGCACTCCGTCTGGCCTGAAACGAAGGGTCCATCGCACGTATCCTTCGTGGCCTCGTCTATCCCAGAATTCATTGCACACAAGATTTTTTAAAAACTTTATTTACATAAGCAGAATGTACAAACCTTCGTGAGTGGAGTAACAAGGAGTTTTATACAATACTGTACGGTTACATCCAGAACAAACGCACTGAAAGGTTTAAACAATAAAGATACAAAGGGGTTTAAATGAAATAAAGGAAAATAAGATATTTAGCGCACAATTTGCAATAAATTATAGATACAAAGCGATGTAAACAAAAGTTAATCATCATGACTGGGCTTAAAGAAAGGGAAAAATTAAAACAGAAGGGTGGGAGACTTTTTTTTAACAGATCTTTTTTGCAATTCTGCTTGACATTTTTTATGTGATGAGAAATATTGTAAAAATCAATAAAACAGACAAAGTTAGGTATTTTGTTTCATCCCGCAGAAGATGGATCGAGGGAATAAGCTGCAGAGCTACGAGTGTAATATTTGGATATATTCGTGGATTTTTAAGTGTTAAATTAAGTGTTTACTGGTAAAAAAAAAAAAAACAACAGATAATCTCTGGAAAATTTAAAAATATGCAGGCAAACATAAGAAAGAAAGAGAGAAAGTTTTTGCCTTAGAAAATCCATTTAGTTTGATATTATTCGTTGGTTAACAAGGGGTTAATGGGGTGTACACGTTCAGGTAACGACAGATAAATGAAAAGGAATAAAATGCATGGTTCCATACTAGTTCTTTCTCTTTCTTTCCTCACAATGTAGCTGAAGGAATAAGCGGAAAGGAAGCCATCACTAGACAGCTGTGGAGTCTGCAGTTGCTAGGCAACGAGACTGGAGCACTATGGGTAATTCTCGTCTGATAGGATGTCCCATTTCAACAGGAATGGGACATCAGGAGGCTGCTTCGGAGTGTGCGGACTACGTAGCACACTCCGTAGCCTACATAGTCTGCGCACTTTGCAATCTGCACATGAGACACACCCCAAGTTCTTTGCAAGCCTGCTAACGGGCCTTTCATCTGAGTCAGGTGTGTTGAAGTAGGAATATATTGAAAACCAGCAGGGCAGGGGTCCCTGAGGACCAGGGTTGAGAAACACTGATCTAAGGTAACATTATACGACAGTTTACAAACCCTCCCATTAAACAAGGGAAAAAGTAATAAGGAAACGCCTCAAACTGACTGATACATTTATGGGCCTCCATGTTAAAGAGCCACCAAGTCCTCCTGTTCTCCACCAAATCTTATTTAGTTGATGTCGTGGTGTCAATCTGAAGACTCAGAAGCTTTTGGACACTATGTTTTTCTTCTTTCACCTTTAGGAAATACAATATAAACAAACAGTGCAGAAAGTCACAAATCTTTCTCTACAGAATCCCGTATAATAGATGGTGCTATGAATAAGAGCTTTGTGCCGAAAAGGTCAGGAAAAAGTTGCCTGTGTCTTTATAATAGAAGGTATTATATTCTGTACTGCAGCACCTATTTACAGGTTATGGGTTTGATTTTTCTTCTTTATTTTTTCTCTTTTCTCCCCCTTTTCTTTTCTATTCAATAGATGCACATGCAGACAGACACACACACACATTTACTGTCTCTCTTTTCTCTGACCCTATGGCCCCTGGCTATCAGGAAAAGTGATATCTAATAGCCTGAAAAACACATTAAGACAGAACATGGTATATTAAATTTCTGCTACAGGAGTGTGACTGCTTCTATTTTGGTTCTTTGCTCAATAGACCCCCACACAGTGAGGGAAAACATCATTTTCAAGACCCATTTAAAAAAAAAAACTGTGGCTAATATTCACTTCCATTTTTTTCCCCTTAACTTGTCCTGTCCAGCAAGCAGAATGGTGATGGCTGTTGTGTTGCTTTGAATACATTTGCTTTGTCAAGAGAAGCTTTAAGGCTCCTCTTGATATTTAATTATTACTCTTTTTACTTGTTTTAAATTAGTCTATTGCCTAATTTACATATGAATGCTGGACCTGACAAAGGAGGTGGGGGCAAAAGAAAGGAGAGAGTAAACTAAGGGGCCATCATCCATATGGCGCCGAATTACAGCAAAACCGTCAAAAAATGTAAGAAATCTGCCCCATCATCGTCACGAAACCAGGGATTAGCCTCCTGAAACCGGTCTTCTCTGAAACCGGGTTCCAAGGTGGAAAGGTTTGAAACCTCAGCGGGTTTGTGGTTCATGGGGACTGTATAACCGCGCAAGGAAGGGGGAGGGGGGGGGGTGACAATGTGCGTTGGTCTTGGTCACAAAAACAATAAAGTTCACTGAAAAAAAATTGACAACAGCAATGGCGTCGGTGAGTACGGAAGCGTATTTCATTCACCTGAAAGAAATAAAATTGGTCTGTTTTTCTGAATTAACGAGATATATTTTTACAAAAATAAATAAAAACGTTCTGTTTTTTCTGAATTAACGAGATAATACTGCTATGACTTCAAAATGGATGTTCTGTGACAGTTCGCACCAGCAAGACTCTTTTGTTTCCTTCAGAGAAGCTTCAACATGTCCCGTTTGTTGAGTTTAATTAACTTTTACTTTCTATTGGAATTGAGACACTGGGAAATTCTCCTGTCTCTTAGTTATGTTGATGCGATTACTATTAGTTTGTCAACTTTGCATAGACACCTGCGGACTATGCGCTTGTTCAGGCGTAAAGCCAGTTCGGACGGTACTCTAGTGCTTCACTTTTATCTCGTTATTTTAGAAACACAGAAAGTTTTTGTTTATTTGTTTGAAATTATCTCATTAATTCAGAAAAACACGTTTTTATTTATTTTTGTAAAAATGATCTCGTAATTCAGAAAAACAGAATGTTTTTTTCATTTATTTTTGTAAAAAATTCTCTCGTTAATTCAGAAAAACAGACCAATTTTATTTTTTTCAGGTGAATGCAATACGCTTCCGTAGGTGAGCGACTGTTTTCAACTGTGTAGAAAACTTGAGCGTTTTACTCTAGCGTCGTAAATCCTCGGCCATCTCCACCTTTCTGCTCTTTCTTTGATGATTTCCAGCGATACGCGGTGAGTCTGTATTTGCGCATGCGCTGTGTCTTGTTCTAGGTTTGGAGTGTTACTTAATCATCAAAACGCCACCCACAGCCTTGTATAATATGCTACAGCGGTTTCATGGGGATGGTGAAACCTTTCCCTGGATTTCTGCTATTGGTTTCACACCTAAACCGGCTTCAGCTCCGTGTGGACTAGGCCTAAAGCTGCTTCACCAAACAGAAAATCACCCGCAACATCTTCAAGAAAAACAAAGCGAAAGGACAAGATGGAAAAAAAAATCATGAATCGCAGCAACAAACATCCATAGCACAAAGAAAAAAAACATAATCTTAACTGGAATTATTGGTGATTAAACACCCAAGACGTCATATTAACTGTATCGGCATGCAGGTTGGGGCTAGAATACACGATGCAATTGTCTCAATCATGTCTTGCAGGTCCAGCCGTGTCTCCAAAAGTTTCTCATGCACAGTTCATATTCTCACACTAACGATACTTGGAAGTCCGGGGTTCGGATACAACTCTACCACTAACACTGTACATCCATAGACAACATGTGGACCCCTGTCACTGGGAAAATAACATTAAAGTCTCATGATGTATGTTGCGAGTTTCAATTGCTCCCTCCAAAACAAACGCACTTGTTACGCACTTGTCCCATTTCCATGTTCTCTACTCTGATCTGGAATGTATTTTAGCTTTTATTAACCATCTGATGGATACTACCATGGGAACCAGCTGCAGGCATCTCTCTCTGTGGCAGCTCAAAGCAGAGTCCTGTTGGGTTGGGAAAATGCCGTAGAATAGATTTTACAGGTGCACGTGGGTGGCAGGTAAGAAAAAGAATTTAATTTTTTTGGACAGAGAGTGTTTCACTGAGGCTATTAGGCACCGAGATGACCCGTGAAGCTCGGTGTTGCGCTTCACTGAGGCCCAGCTAGTAAGGGAGATGTTTCTGCTACTGGTTATGTGATCCAGGAGGAGAACACAGCTAAAACCAAGGATGGGGGATAATACAGTATGCTTGTTATGGGGTAATCTCCCCAGTCTGAAAACCTCTCCTCCTCGAACCAGTTTAGTTAATTTTTTTCAATCCATTGTTCTGCTGGTTTAATGATTATCAGAGTCCAGTTAAGTCGCTACACTGCTCCTTTTCACTTCAACTATGCGTGCACACGCACAATCCAAGAGTTCAAGGCCATTCGGCACGCAGCCCTGCCCCAATTGTGCAATACCCTCACAAGGAGGGGGCAGGATTTTAAACAAGTTTTAAATTGAATTGTGTGTTCATAGACCACACCCACTTCCATCCAGCATTCACCTTAACTAGCCTGGAGTTCCTCACCTGTAAGCCTGTCGTTTGTTGCATTACTGTGCTGTTGTGATTAAGAGTGACCAGTAAAGACAGTTAACTGTAAAAGTGAGTCCTGTGTGCTCTGACCGACACCCCATGGTGAACGTCAAACCTCCTTACCAACGCCTGAACAGTTTTACATGAACATCACCCTAACAGGCCACATTTTTGGAATTGTTCCATATAACTCCATACAAATGGCCCGAGTGTTTGGTTAAGAAAAAATACAAGAAAGGATCTCAATGAGCTCTAGAATGTTTTGAAGGTTGATCTGGATCCAGAGAAAATTCTGGATACTATGATCCAGAACAAACAAAAATATGAGAGTCAAGCTGCTTGGCGGAGGTCTGCACTCTCTGAGTGCTTTTCTAGTCTTTTTTTTTTTATGTATAGTTTATTTTCAAAACGACTGAAGGTAGGAGTTATTTGATTGCAACATAAAAGGGAATAATGTGCCTAAGAATGACATGAAACCCGCTCATTAAGGTTTGCTTTGATTGAACAGTCTTGCTGCTTCAAAATGATAAAATTTAACTAACTATTGAAACACTGAAAACTTGTATTTCAAGCAAAATCAGTATGAGAAAACATTTTTTTAAATTTAAGTTTGTAATTCTTCAAAAAATACCTACAACTTTTGCATTGATAAATAATTTTAAATCAAAGGAAGCCATCCCACTGCAAGCAAGTACTTTTCTTTTATTGTATATACATCCGAGTGGTGTCGTTACCGCAGGTGTGACATGGGCAGTGTCATTTACTTTTACTGACATTCTGTTAGAAGAACACAGACACTTCCGTTTAATTTTTCCTTTTGTCCTGCTGTCTGTGCTCCACGCTTGTGCCACTCCAGAGAGTGCATCCAATCTCCAACTGGGAAGTGCTTGACTGAACAACAAGTGTAGGAAAAGTCTGGACTGGATTCTTCACAGCTTTTAGACAACCTCTATTCATGTGTGAAAATGGCTTGGAGCTCTTTCCTCACTTTTCTGGCCTTCTTCCTGCACAACTACAATTCATCCAGCCATTAATCTCTAAAGAGGAAAATAAAGCCCAGCCATGAAATCACGGTGAGGTTCATCAGCAAGACAGTGATGCACTTTAACTTCAGCTTCAACACAGGCATGCCAATTCATTTCTTGTTTTTCCTCCCAGTCTTATCAACGCCAAAACAATCTGTTTGGAAGTGGTCTGCGCCTGACACATGATCACTATTGTAATATGTAAAAGCAGTGAAACATGCATTAACATGTGAACAGCAAAAATAATAACACCACTTGTGTTACATCTTCTGTGTCAAAAGCTGAATTGATTTTAAAAAAACTGCATCTGATCTCTGAGACACTTTAATTTCATCTTTTAATTTATACCCTGACTAGTACACATCATGTGTCATCACCCCAATACTATGTCGCTGATTTGGTTCATTAATCTTTTTAAATTAAAATTGCCTACTAATTCTTCACAGTCTAGATATTAATTTTATGAAATGTTTTGTGATTCCATGTGATCTGTATGATAGTACACGATAACCGCACTGCCCGATTGCCTTTGACTTTGTAAGCAGAAATCGTGCATTATTACAACATTCATGGCTTAAGCATGTAATCTGTATCTTATGTCATCCTGCATCAACTCCATCAAAAAAGGGACAAAAGAAATGGTAAACTGTCCAAACAAAAGGAGGAATACATGCAGCAGGAGACCCAATATGAATCAGAGTGAAGGAGATACTTTGTACTTACAATGGGAATGTGAGATTATTGTCAAAGAATTTAATCAGCTTCTGGGTTTCCCATAAAATGCATCTTCGATCCCTGCAGTCATTGAATAAGCAAACACGATTTATTACTGTTCATCAAATAAAGCACATTTGTCTCAAATCCACATTTGAGATCCATAACACATCTTTCTATAATAATTATAATTATAATTATATATATGTATATATATATATATATATATCAATGATGTGCTGATGCTGCTGCTGTCAGTTTTCTGACAACAGAACCTATAGGTGTACAACATAAATGCATACAGCACCTGCAGGATAATACAGAGATCATGTTGGAACCAATAATGATCACAATAAAACCTTTTTTTTTTTTTGGAAGACTGTCTAATATCAACTATAATTCAACAAAGCGTTTATAGGCCTAGTGGGGATCGCAGAATGGAATAAAATATTCTAAATTCAATCATGTCATCAACTGAACTATTTTGAGTCAACAAAGTGAACATCAATGGACTTCTATTTAGATTTTCAATTTAACTTGAAAACTTCTGCCCTCTCCAGACAGCTAAAACTAGAATGTCATCATATTGATATTGTTTAAACTGTACAAACAGCTTTAATGCAATTTCAGAACATAGTTATTTAACCTAAGTTATATTTTAATGGTAAAAAAAAAAAAGCTTGATTTCAACAGGCTCCATGATAAGGTCAACAAGAGGCCTCAAGAACATTGTAGCAGTCGTGCAAAACATGAAAATGCCCTTATTGCTGACATGCACAACATGCATATAGGCCTCTTTATAATTTCTCTGATTAGAGTACTTCAAAGGCAGGATTTTCCCTTCAGCAATATAGGCTACTGATGTGATCCTGTATTCTATGTGTATGCATGTATATTATATGACCAACATAGCTGAATTTTCTTAACTGATCTAAGGGCTTTTTATGAACAGAGACTAACAGAGCCTTTTTTATTTGCACCTTTATGATATGATGAGCTACTTTGCAGTTCAGGGTTGTTTTTCTCCAGAAAAATGAACAAAGTCAGACAATTGTATGCTGATATAAACTTAAAAGGTGTTTCAGTGAGTCACTGAAAGCCCAACGTATAATGTTTTAAGTCAGATCTCCTTTCATTTCACATTAACATTGTTTTTAGCTTAACATGACTGTCCTTTCTATGCTAACATAGCAACATTAGCATAGGAATTTAATCCAGAGGATCATTTTTTCCCCTCTCCTTACATCTGCATTTTCCCTGTGTTATGTATGTTTGCTTTGTTGTCCTTTCTCTAAATCTTGTTCCTCTGTTCAAATTAGGGATAGGTGATACCAAAGTTTTTTCTTTCAATACAATACAAGTAATTTATGGTACTTTTTCATTTATACCAACTAGGGATGGGCAATATGGACTAAAAAATATGTCACAATAATTTATAGTTTTTATCGCAGTAACAATAAGTGATGATAAAAAAATATCAGCCTAATTGTTTTTATCATACATTCTATCTTGAGAGCCCTAAATAATACTAAAAGCCACTAAACTACGTTATCACGAGGTGACAAATTATTACCATAGGGAATTTCTTTGACGATATATCGCACACAATATATATATATATATATATATTATATTTTTTTTTTTTTTTTTTTCACGTACTGTTAAGATCCACGAGGGAAAATTAGGGCTCCGGAATTTAACCCATCTCTGTACAGTAGTACCAGGGACAGTTGGGTTGAACGATCTTGTAGTTTGGAATCCTGTGGAGGAGACAGTCGTTAAATGTGTTATCCCCAATGTTGGATGATTCAATGGAATCTGGTCTGTTAGTGTGAACGCCCCAGTCTTTTCAAAATTGGCAACAACAGTCGTGTAGTGTGCCGGCAGCATGAGAGGAGTCTATAGAAACAGGGACCACCCATATAAGTCGGAAAAACTGCATTATTTTAGGAGCAAGAGCAAAGATGTTTGTTGTTATCAATAAAATCACTCAAGTGGGAAAGTTTTTCCTGATAAGAAAAGACAAACATGAAAGGATCACAGGCAGGACTGTTTCGCTTATTTGTTGCGCCTAATTCTTCCCTTGTCTGACCAGAGGCAGTTTGATTGCATAAGCATGAAAGTTGGTTTTTAAATCAGTTGCAAGAAAAGATATGAAGACAGGGGAGTTGTTTTCCTTCTCTCTCTCTCTTCTTTTCTGAAGTTCTCTAACATCACTTACATAGTCACACACACAAATATGCATACAATTTGATTCATCTAAGTGTTTATGTTCCAGCTCTGGGTGGGTGCTTTGTGCTAACATAAAGGAGAAAACTGATGTGGAGAAAACACTCTGTACCTTCATACCACTGATTACAAATATGTCTGCTCATGTGGTTACACTTTCACTATGGTATAGTATTCCCAGACTTTGAGTAAACTACACACCCATGATTCCAGCACAGAGACAGTCATAACTGCATTAGATTAGTAAATTGCTCATATTTTGGTCTCATCAGTTTTCTGAACTAAAACAAACAGATGGAGTCTGGGTCCAAAGGTGCATTAACTTCATTTCCTCATTACTCCTATGTCATTGACAAGTTTCTAATCAACATGCAATCTTCAGTTGAAAAGTAGTCTGCCAAACAGCAACTCACCAAGATAAATAAAGTCTGAGTTTAGGGAAATAATGAGCTTTGTGGTGTGAAATGTGTCCAGCTGTCAAAAATTGTATTCAGCGTTGTCATCTCCATTTTTTCTTCCATTTTCCGCATGTGCTTAATAATGACTTTCACAACAAAACAGCAGAATTTCAATTAAGAGGAGGACATATCAGTTAGTGAAAATTGAGCTCTATGTTACAGCTCTTTTTCATAAATTACATTTCTAGTGTGTGTATGGGTGTGTATGTGTTCCGTACTTGCTAAATTGTGAGGACCGTTATGCATTTTTAACCAACAAAGTGAGGTCATTTTTGGAAAGTGAGGACATTTTGTACGTTCTCACTAAGAAGGACCCATTTTTGAGGGTCAAGATTTTGTTTTAGCTTAAAGGTTAGAATTAGGTCTTCGTTTGGTGTAGTAGGACGAAGGAGGGCCCGGGCTAAATGGTTAGCACGCATGACCCTCACCCAGGAGTCTGGAGATCAAATCCCGCCCAGGCCCGCCGTTGCATACCTTGCCACATAGGGTTGGGGTTTAGGGTTTGGATTAAAGATGGATGCTTTGTATGTCGAGGACCAGGGTTTGATCCCCAGGCAGGTGGATAGGACAGACAGAGGAAGGAGATAATGGAGTAAATTCAGCTAAGATTAAGGAAAGCAAAATTGATATGGGTGGTTTTGAAAGACTATGTTAAAATCCTAGACTTATGTAATTTATGGTTAATGCTGAGTAAAAAAAAAAAAAAAAAAAGATAAGGAGATGCAGGTCTGTTGTGTTGAGAGGATTGGTAGAGGCAACTAAAAGATTAGTAAGATTTAAATAAGTGCTAAAAACATAAGTGCAAATATGTTAGTTAAATGTTAAGGTTAAAAACACATCTAAAAAGGTAAAAGACAAACCAGGTGGCTAGTTCCAAATACCCTAAGTACTATAAAATATGTAAAAATGTAAGAAGGAAAGAAAAAAATGTACAGTGTGGGGAAAAGTATTGAATGTGCCAACATTTTTCTCAGAAAATATATTTCTGGTAGAGCTATTGACATGAAATTATCAAATGTCTGCAACAACCCAAGTAATGCTCACGTAGAAAGAAATCTGAACATTTATGTCCATAAACTAAATTATCTGTATTATCCTGAAATAACACAGGGAATAAGTATTGAATACGCTTACTGAAATTATATATACACACCAGCCATTTTATTACACCTGTCCAACTGCTCGTTAATGCAAATTTCTAATCAGCCTATTACATGGCAGCAACTCAATGCATTTACCGTAGGCATGTAGACATGGTCACAGTGATCTGCTGCAGTTCAAATCGAGCATCAGAATGGGGAAGAAAGGCAATTTAAATGACTTTGAATGTGGCATGGTTGTTGGTGCCAGATGGGCTGGTCTGAGTATTTCAGAAACTGCTGATCTACTGGGATTTTCACACACAGCCATCTCGGTTTACAGAGAATGGTCCGAAAAAGAGAAAATATCCAGTGAGCAGCAGTTCTGTGGGCACAAATGCCTTGTTAATGCCAGAGGTCAGAGGAAAATGGCCAGACTGGTTCAAGCTGATAGAAAGGCAACAATAATTCAAATAACCACTTGTTACAACCGAAGTATGCAGAAGAGCATCTCTGAATGAACAACACATTCTACCTTGAAGCAGATGGGTTACAGCAGCAGAAGACCACACTGGGTGCCACTGCTGTCAGCTAAGAACAGGAAACTGAGACTACAATTCATAAAGACTCAAAAACATTGGACAGTAGAAGATGGAGAAATGTTGCCTGGTCTGATGAGTCTCCATTTCTGCTACAAAATTTGGATGGTAGGCTCAGAAATTGGTGTCAACAACATGAAAGCATGGATCCATCCTGCCTTGTATCAACGGTTCAGGGTGGTGGTGTAATGGTGTGGGAGAGATTTTCTTGGCACACTTTGGGCCCCTTAGTATGAATGTGGCGGTTTAACCACCACAGCCTACCTGAGTATTGTTGCTGACCATGTCCATCCCTTTATGACCATAGGGTAGCATCATTTGATGGCTACTTCCAGCAGGATAACGTGCCATGTCATAAAGCGGGAATCATCTCTCAGACTGTTTTTTTGAACATGATAATGAGGTCATTGTACTCAAATGGCCTCCACAGTCACCAGATCTCAATCCAATATAGCAGCTTTGGGATGTGGCGGAATGGGAGGTTCTCATCATGGATGTGCAACTGACAAATTTGCAGCAACTGCGTAATGCTGTCATGTCAATATGGAACAAAATCTCTGGGGAATGTTTCCGGTACCTTGTTGAATCTATGCCACAAAGGATTAAGGCAGTTCTGAAGGCAAACAGGGTCCAACCCAGTACAAGCAAGGTGTACCTAATAAAGTGGCTGGTGAGTGAGTGCATTTACTACACACACACACATATATATATATATATATATATATATATATATATATATAAATAGATAGATAGATAGATAGATAGATAGATAGATAGATAGATAGATAGATATATATATATATCTATATATATATCATAATTTTTTTATTATATTAACTTAATTTATGGACATAAATGTCAGGATTTCTTTGTATGTGTGCATTACTTGGGTTGTTGCTGTCTGGTGAAAATTTCATGTCAATAGCTCTGCTAGAAATATATTTTCCGAGAAAAATGTTGACGTGTTCAATACTTTTTTCCCCCCGCTGTATAGATATGTATTTTTCCCTGAAACAAACACTCTTGAACCCCTCTTTGAAGGTCTAGATTTGGTTTTAGAGTTTACATTTGAATTAGGTTTTGGTTAGGGTAGGGGTTAGGGTTAGGTTTAGGCAATCACTTGTGATGGTTAGGGTTAGGGGCTGCATTATGTCAATGGCTGTCCTCACAAAGATAGAAGTACAAACGTGTGTGTGTTGTTATATAAAGTATAGGACTTATATTTAAACAAAAGCAGGGAGGTGGGCACCAGGCTTTTGCTGACAAGTGGTCCTGGAGATGAAGAGGAGGCAAAGCCCCTGGAGGAAGCAGAGCTAAGAGTTAATGATCTTTCTGTATGCAAAGGCCACGGTTCAAAAGACGCCGAGACGATAGGAAGAGGCAAAACCCCATTAACTCCATGACAAAATCTGCCACAAGTAATATGCTTTCTTCCCCTTTATTCTTGTCTCTTTGTGTTTGGCCTGTTTTCCAGTGTGTTTCTCAGCACTCTGCCATCCCTCATCATATTTCTCCTTTACAGTATACTCGCTGGTAATTCTTTCTGTCTTTCTAACCACCTTTTGTTACTCAGCTTTTTCAATTCAGTTCAATTCAGTCACTTCAATTCAGTTTTGATTCAGTTCTATTTGTGTAGCACCAAAGCAGAACAACTCATCTACAGACATAATACACTGTGATTAAATCAAGACAATTCCACATTAGTCCACTGTATAATAAATGTAGTGAGCTAGCTCAGTCAGATGACCCAAGTTGCTTTTCTATACCCCATGTTCTGTGCCAAAAACATTAATGCTCCATACAGTATCAAACAAACTCGTCCAATCTGAACTATCTACTGTAAGCTGGTGGTAAGCTGGTGGTGAGTGGTTCCTTCCTTGCTGTATCCTTCATCCTTGCTGCCACTACTGACTGCTGCTGCCATGATCACTGCATCTTGCCTGCTTTTGCTTTGGGTTTTTCTGCTTATGTCATCCTCATTCATGCTGTTTAGTTTTTCACCTTCTGGCCTGCTGGGTTGTCATCTCTCTGGCACTCTTTGCTTCAAAACTCAACTCCCGTTCCTTGGGTGAGGAGACCAGTTTCTGTCCCATCTCATTGCTTCAGTATTCATGCCTCTTCCAAATGACTCGCCAGTTGACCTGTGCATCATAATGCAGTTGTTTACGAAAGTACATCACTCAGGACTCCCTTAACACTTAAGTCCTTGGGGCATTGGTCATCCTATGCCTATCAACGATGCATGAGGTTCAACTAACAAAACAGCAATGCTCGATAAACTTTTTATCCATCAATTCATGAGCTGTCTGACCCAACTGTGTTCATATAGTTTCATAGAAAGAAATATGATATCAAAGACTGCCAAGGCGGGCCCAGGCGGGATTTTATCCCCAGACTCCCAGGTGAGAGTCATGCGCTTACCAGTCAGCCAAAGGGATATCCCTGTGGCCAAGTAGCCAGGGCGCATGATCAATCGGAAGCAAAGTGACAGGACCCTACACGGTCGCAGAAGGAAACCAACGAATTACATCGAATCTTGACTACAATTCAGCCCCCCATCCTGAGCATGCATAGGGTTGTAGGCAACAATGGAAAAATCTTCCTTTTAACAAGAGAAAAAAAGTTCGTCAGAGCCCAGTTCAGAGGTGGTGACCATTCTCCTCAACTGATTGGGTGGAGAGGACACTGTCAGGACAGAGAGATCGACAGGTACTATAACTTTTAGCCAGCAATACCTACTGAATGAGAAGACTTTCCTGACCAGACTTCTGCATTCCTCTTTGTGGTTTTTACTGGCTCTTTATAGTCTCACCCAATCTAACCCCCCCCCCCCCCTTTTTTTTTAAATTTAAATTGTTTCTTTGTTTCTGTAAAATGCTAGTGTTTGCATGCATCAAACCTGGTGAGCGCATGAAGACTAGTTCATGTTGTGTTTTCGTGGATTTAAATCAATATATCTCCACAAGCCAATGAGAATGATCCTTACTCTAAAAATTCAGTTCACAAAGTGACATTCAGCTTCAGGTTTACCATCAAGCTTCTAAGATGCTCTGGAATTAGTAGGGTTAGCAACACAGACTAAAGTTTCTTGCATACTATGTAAGATTTCATTACCGTTTTAAATGCAAAAAAAATCTGTTTTCTGTAATTTTGGGATAAAATCTGCTTTTGATGTAGACCCCTACTTTGCAGGCCTCTCCTGAATAGTTTCTACATTATTGGACAATCGCTGTTCACAGAATGATGTTGATTCAAGTGCTATTCTGATCTCAATCATACCTTAATCACAGCCAGGTAAAGCCTCATGACTGATTTCCCAACAACCACTCAGCAAACCTCATTTCACAAAAAAAGGACCCCGTACAATAGTCACAGCAGAAACTTCACTGGTGTGAGGAAAACTAGATCACATCAATATGCATCCACTACAATAAAATTGATGTCATTATATCAAGATGTTGGGGGGTAAGATGGGGTTAGAATAGTTGCTGTCAAAGCCCATACAGTCAAACTTACTCAGATATGTAGCTGTAAAATATGGAGGACCAAAACTGGTAGAAAAAAATACTGCATCTAAGGCTTGAAATTATTCTGCTGACAATCTAAGATGTGTAAAATAATACTGTCTATTTATGATGAAAACTACAACTTTCTCATCAAAAAAAATACACATACACACACACACACATACATATATATATATATATATATATATATATATATATATATACATCCATGTATGTCTATATATATATTAATGGAGGAAAAGTATTAGTTTTACCCAATTTTTACCTATATTTTTATACAGCATATAAATAATTGTTTCATAGGTCTAAAAAGTAAATATTTGCATCTGATTACCATGCCAACTTTGAGATTCTTCACCATTAGCATTAACTCAGGAGTTGCTAGCTCAACTGCTCTGTGTAGATTAGCATCTTCCTTACTTTACATTTCTCAAATTCAAGTGGGCAAAAAATTAAACAAGGAGCTCAAAAGCCCCTGAAGGATGCCACTTTTCTCCTGGACATGTAAGTTAAACATTTGCTCATGCTAACTAACGGTTAGCTGGTTCTGTAATGTTGCTTATGCTAATTGAGTAAGTTAGTGTGTCACCTACTGGTGGGGAGGAATAAACTTGTAGCTATCACCTTTAATTTCTTAGATTGTTGGTAGATAGACTGTTTATCGGTTATGCAAGTTCCTGCTTATCTTTTGGACTTTATTGCCGCTGTGAAGTCTGTTTTTACACTTCATAGGATTTGAATTCAAGGCTACAGATTTTGTTACAGTGAAAAGTCAGCTGCCCTTTTAATGCCCATGTCACCCAACTGATTTAAACTTTGTTGAAAAACTCTTGGAGCCTCATCACAGAACAAAGTGAGAGCCTCAAAGGAGGGGCCAAAGACAAGGAATGTATATGTCAGAAGAACCCAGCAAGACACATATTAATGGCCTGGACCCGCTGCCATTTAGTCCCTGTCATACCCAGCAAGCTTCAAAATGCCACCAACTGTGTGAATATAAATCATCAGAGAAGAAGACAGAAAACAGATGCCATGAGCTCCAAATTGTTACAGATCAGGGGAATAAATACATCAGTGAAAACTGATCCTTCTGAGATTTAATATTAATTGCAATGCGAGGAGTATGCATTTTGTCACAGATTTAAGGGATAAGCAAGAAACTGAGTCAACAAAACTCCAGATAAAATGAATTGAACAATAATAATGATAAATAAGGTAGAAAGTTAGAGGAATAAGGGAAAATGGATATGTTTCAGCACGGAATTCACTTAGACTTTCATTCCTTTGTATCTGTAAAATCATTTGACTGTTCCATGACACATCTTCATTGGAAAGAGATGAGGCACACCCATCCTACACACACAGACCTAGATAGCCTTAATCAGAGGCTGCCAACCGAGAGCCTCACTGTCAGCACCCACCTCCAAAACCAACAGAGAGAAAGCGAATCTTTAGGGAAGGGGATGGAAAACACACACATTACTGTCTGTTGGATTGGTGTTGACAAATGAGCTCGGTAACAGAGCATTAGCCTTTTGCCGTCACAGGGAAAAATTTGTATTGCAAAACTACATCAAACCCTCACTTACTGTCAGATTAACCCACCTCTCTCTCTTCAGCAACCAAGCTGGAGTTGGGAATGTTTAGCTGTGGGAAACAAAATGTTTTTGCTTTTCACGTTAACATCTCCACAAAATAACACTTTTAATTATCATTAATTAGTATTTATGATAAGGCCAAAGCTTGTGGGTTTCACACTCCATAAAAGGAGACATGCATAACTGGTAACCACACCTGTACCACTGTGACTGTTCCTTCAGGGACACCAGTGGTGATCTGTTGCCATCCACAGACCAAAGACAGTACTGCAGTTGGAGCATTGGTTGACAGATCCAGTGGTAAATCTGGTGTTTTTGCATGTCATCCATTCTATTCTGCTTTGTACTTTACATCCAGAATATTTCAAAGGCAAAAATGTTACAAGTCATTCCTTCATTTTCACATCTATATTTTGCAAATGAAGCTCACAAGCCTGACACTGAACCATAGTTGATCTTATTTTTGCGAGTCATGGATATAAAATATGCTGCAGAGGGATGAGGGATGCTTTTTAGTGTACTTATGAATCAGTCAATGACTCCTTAGCCAGAGGATTAAAGGTGTTGGAGAATGATAAAGCTAAATATGCATGATATTCTAGTAAAATCCCTCTGGGTGAATTTCTTTCTCTTCTTTTTTTTTTCTCAACGTTGAACCAGGCATTGAGCATATGGGCATTTTAACTTGTGATTTAAAACATGCAAGAGAGTCTCCCAGGATGCTCAGAAGATCTGAGGGGTCAGATGTGAAGTTTACAGATACTGATGCTCAAAAGTAGTGATTCCCAACCGTGGGTATTTGTACCCCTATAGTGATACGTGAGCCCATCACAGGTGGTATAGAAACATTTAATATTTTATTTCTTTTTTCATTTATTTATTCTTTTTTCCCTAAAGCATATAAAGAAATATATTATTTAGATGATGGTTAAATGTTATCAGTCATTGAACAGCATTCCCTGTGCCCACACTGCCTCCACATGTATCAGAACTTATCAAAGATAACCAAGCTCAGGTGTCTCATTAAAGCTCAGCTGGATTATGAAAACAAAGTAAAACCGATATAGGTGGGTTTTTTTGTGCATTTTGTTCCTGATGTTTAAAGTTTAAATGTCTGTTTAAAGGTTACTTATTCAAAAGAGCTCAATTCTTGTAATAATAAAGGGAGGTTTATTTTTTTTATGTATTTATTTAGATTGCTTATTCACTTTTATGGCAACATATTTGTATTTATGTTTAATTTGAATCGAAAATGCTAAAATGCCTGATGATTAAAAGTTCAATTTAAATTTAATAAAGTGATTTTAGAAAAAAAAAAAAATAAAAAAAATCAGTTGATCGTTCTACTTTTGAAGAATCACCAGTCAATTGACTAAGTACCCCGCATGTTTTACAACAAAATGGCTCAGGAGGTACACAAGTCAAACAAGGTTGGGAAACCCTGCTCTAGAGTCAGATTGTTCAAGCTACTGAAGACAAGATTTTAAACTGAATCCCTAAATTTGATTGCAAGCCACATAGTGACAAAAAAAAAACGGGGTGATAACGGAGTGAAACAGGGTCTTTGTAGCCTGGTTGCAGAGTTTTAGTCCTGCTGTCAGCAGGTAACAGAATCATGGTGTAAGCAGGAGGTACACAGACTGTCACAGCTCTCTAGGACATAACTGATAATAGCGGATGTTTTTATGTTCTTTAGGTGTAAATAGCTGAATTGAATAAATGACTTAACATGTTTATCCGATTTCAACAGTCAAAAAGGAGACCTTTTTAAAGAACGGTGTGTTATGAGGAACCTGAAATGTGGCAAAATAAGAGTCTTACTGTGGCGTGTGATAGAAAATTCAGAGACATCCTGTTCTTAATCTCAGCCCGACAGTGCTAATGTTACATTCAAGAGACCTTAAGGCAAGTAAACTGTGTCTAATCGCAAATGTGTGCCCATAAATTTGGAGGCACACAAATGTCATGCATTATCTCTGTATGATATAACAACCCAATTTCTCTCACCTGGAAATGAGGTAAGAGTGCTGTTGTGAGGATGGAAAGCATTCTGACAACAAGCAGAATACATGAATGGGTCTGTCCACTTCCATTTAAATTAATATTGGGCAATTTTGGAGCATGCTGCATTATTTTGAGCTACAAAACTCAACATGGACAGGATGAAAACAGACAGGTAGTCGTAATTCATAAATCATTTTAAACATTGCTAGTTGTTGCACTTGCTCCTGAACTTTAGTACTTCCATAAAGGTGTTAACTGTATTTAACTTGATAAAAACAAAAAAACATAAAGGTATGACTCTGTATTGTCTATGTTGAAGCCTATTTCATATTCAATAGAAAACATGTTAAGCTTTGATTGCATGCTTTCAGAAATATCTGCTGCTAGCGTGGCTTATTGTGTGAAACCTGTTTAATAATAATTATGCTCAAATGATGTATCAAATCAAAGGGATGTCCATCAATGATAATTTGGATAAACCACGAAAAACTGGCAGCTCTTTAAAAGCCTATTGTGATGAGAAGATGCCGACTTCTGCGTTTCACAGGTTAATGGCCCAAATTACCCCACATTTTTGCACAACCTGTGTCGTGCTCGGAGAAATATGCAATCTAACCTCATATTATGCGGAAAAGCAAGTTTGGACAACCTCTGCATGTCACTTCCTAGTGGTGTCTAATTCCTCCGATCAGCTCTGCACAGTCAGGCAGTCCTCAACTTGTGTGTGTGTGCAGACCTCTTAAGGAGCGGCTCGCGGGCTACCTAAAAGGTGCAGCCGAAACTTTGTACCTTGGACTACTTGGAAAGAAAACGAAGGGGGGGATAAACACCAGTTTTCAATTAAATCCTTCGAAAGACGCCCTGACTTTTTTTTTTTTTTTTCTAATCGGAGGAATCTCCGGGGTTGAGGGCGAGTTGATCTACCTGTGCGGACTTGTCCGCACCCCAAGGTGGGAGTGAAGCCCAAGTAGACACACCTTGGTGTTTGCGGCCCTCGTTCTCGCTCTCTCTTTTTCTCCCTCTCTCCCTCTTTGCAAGCGGAAGAATAACCGAACTGCACGGTGAAATGTCGGTAAACGAGCGAGCGCTCAGAGAGATCCTGCAAAAGCCTGGAAATGACGCCTGCGCAGACTGCGGCGCGCCTGGTAGGTTGACGAATTTCTTTAGTTGTTAAATGTTTGAGGGGGCTACATAATTTCTGATGTTGAGTAAGTGCTGTCCCCTACAAGCAATCCAAATAAACTTATCGTCATGCCCTTTGCCTCTTCTTCAGTCTTCCAGCCACATCGATATTCTACACATTTATAGCTACATATTACAGTCTTGGTAATATTCAGTTAAGATGTGATGATAAGAGGCGCCTTCTGAAAGTATCAATCCAGGTGAAGCTGTGTTCAGCCATGTGGAAGATTTAAGTCTGACTTCAACAAGTCAAGACAAGCTGGAGTGAAGGTCTAGCACACCCCCATCCATCTAAATCCGAAAGGTTTTGGGTCCTTAACGGCTGGTTTTAGTTACGTAATAGGCTTCAACGTTTAAATGTTTTCACTGCTGTCTAAAAGAAGAATACCAGCACATAAGAAGTCAGTCACAGGAGGCTAAAGGAGTACATGAATGCTTAAAAAGAGCAGCATTAACACTCATTTTTAACTGCTCAGGTTTCTGTGTGAGTGGAACAGCAAACCAGGTCAAAGATGTCTTTGAAAGTTCTCATTCATCCAGGTCCTGTTCAACAGTTAAATCAAGTTAACCTGGGCAGGTGTAGTGTCTTGAAAATGTTTCACTCTGCAGAAGAGCTTCAGTGTTGATGGAGGTACTGAGAGATTTCACTCAAAGGTGATAGCTACAATTTTTCAAAACAATGTTGATTTTTTTTTTTTTTTTAAGTAATACATCCACAGAATGTAGACAGGGGTTCTGAATAAATTAATTTTACCCAATTTTTTTTATAGCATACAAATAATTGTTTTATCAATTTCTGATGGGTCTAAAAGGTAAATATTTAAATCTAATTATCAAAGAAAGGAGTCTTCCCTGTCAACATCAACTCTGGAGTTGTTAGCTCGATTGCTGTGTGTAGGAGAAGAAGGGGCAAACTCTGCTGGGGAAAAAATGAAGCCCCAGAACTAACCTTAATAATTGTAGTTCTTTCTTCATCCGCTACGGGCTGCTCCAAAACAGAGCAATCCCCACAGACTCCCATGTTGAAAAGGCCAACTTCACAGCAGAAATCAACATGTTTACAGCCTGGTTCAAAAAAATCATGTTAGGTTTAACAGGTCAAGTTTACCTTCATGTCAACTGTGCGGGGACGGGGGTTATAACTCACTTGTCTGCATGTTATTTAATCTTTAAATTACTCATAATTTGGGGCATCATTTGACTGACAGGCAGCGAACTGGGTGCACTATTTGCCATGGTGGCTAGTAGTTAGCTTCCTGCTTGCTCCCAGGAAGGCCTCACCCTGTAGCAGAAAGGCACAACAGCGGTTTTTAGCTGGTTAACAGCAAGTCTGAGCGAGTCTTAACTTTAAACTATCTATCTTTGTTCGTTCCTGTTCACGTCAGATTAGCTCGGTTAGCATTTAGCTTGGCTGTCAATCATTTGCCCCCAGGCTTAGAGTGGCCCCCCCCATTTTAGTATTTCCAGGGGGTGACGAAATACACAACACGTTATGATGGTGACAGTGAGAACGGCCCAACTGGCTTCACTTTCAGCTCTTCAACCGTAAGCGGATACTACACCCGTTATGTTTCGTCTTTGGTGTAGAAATAGCATCTTCCTTGCTCATATTTCTCAAATTAAGGTGGACAAAAAACAAAGCAGGATGAGAATGAAGGTACAGTAGCAAATGGGCTCAAAAGCCCTGTAGAGGTTGCCACCATCCTTCTGGACATCAAAGTTAAACTTAATAAGTAAAATAAGCTAATGCTAACTAACGTTTAAAGCCAATTCTGTAACATTGCAATTGCTACTTGAGTAACGAGTTTTAGTGCGAGGAATTAAACTTGTAGCTATCACCTTTTAAGTAGCTGGTGAAACCGTTGCTGTTTTCCAGTCTACGGGCATGGATGAGTTTGGACTCACCTGAGGTCTCAGTAGAGTGACTTTGTCCACAGTTTCACATGAGGCTAAATGTTAGTAGGTGTCCTCAGTCTCTGGAAGGGGTTCATCAGACTTATTATTGGCCATGTTCTCAAGGTCTTTGAGTTGCAGTAGGAAAATATTTTTTTTGTGTGTTTTTCTAATATCCCTAGGAAGGGCGAAAAAAAATACTTTTGTAATTTACCACTAAAATATCATTTCACTTATTTAAAGATGTGAAATAAACAGCCTTTATCAGACTTTTAAAAAGGCTCTCAAAACAATTTCTGTATCGTTGCATTTGTTTTTATAGTTACGTTTAATATAGTTATATGTAATATAGTTATGTTCATTGTGTTGTGTTCTTCATCTGTTCCTGTGTTTATACTTTGTTTGATAAAGATCCTTTATATAAATGAAAAAAAAAAGATGCAGTCAGTCTCAGGACAGCTAAAAAAGATTTAAGGCTCTTTCAGATTAGAACCCGGCAACCGATGTTTTAGCAGTTTTCTCAGCGATGCACCCCCTATCGACGGCTAAACTGACATCCCATCTTGCATCGTACCTGCACTGTGATTCACTCCAGCAAGTAAAAGACAGTCCTAGCTTGTCTCTTGTTCTGTCCCTTCCTCTCTGTCTTTTCCTTTCTTCCTCCGGAAATGTTTCGTTGCGCTTCTTTGCCCAATCCGATATGATGCGCATTCAAAACACCCGCTGTGTTCATATCTGGTTTATCCGTTTGCTAGCCTAAGTGAGGCGGTGCGCAACCAATTGACGCTATGGCGTAAGCCCCGCCCTCCACTCACTCGGACAAACAAACATTCGGTGACAGGCGCTATGTGACATTGAGATGACAGCTGTCAACACGGACAACAGACGGAGATCAGTTCAGGGAGACATGACAAGATAAATTAAAAAACATAAAAACAAACAAACAAACAAAAAGAAAGTCCTTGTTCAGCCTGAAGTCTTAAACTGGGAGGTAGAAATCAGCCCGGACGAACTCTGAATGTGACTCGTGTCGCTCCCTCAGTTTCTGTGCACAAACTGCTGCACGGCTGCTGTTGTTGTGCCACCAAAAGTGATCATCTGGACAAAAACTGTTCAAACAGCCACGGGAAGGGAGCAGTCTGGCTAGCAGCTTGGAAGCAAGAGGCGTGTCGTCTATCGACGTTAGCAACATGCCCCACCTGTACTACACTGACAGCGTGTCTGCCGCTGACCTGCGCCCAACCCCCGCGGTGAAGCTCAGCGAAAGCCAACCCTTAAACTATCTGAAGAAGGCCTTTAGTCCTCCCTCCTATCAAAGGCCCACAACCGATGTTTTAGCTTTTCTCGAATACGATGATGCACCCCCTATCGACGGCTGTAAACACCTTGTCATCCCATTCAGTTGCATCTTGTACCTGCCGAAACTTTGGTTGATGTCACTCGCAAAGCAAGAAAAAGACAGTCACCCAGCCTTCAGGATCTCTGTGTGGTTGCTGTACCCCTTCCTCTCTTTGACCATTTTAAACTAAAAAGAACTTCCTAAAAACGGACAAAAAATGGACTAACTTCGATGCGCTTCTTTGGCGTCAATCCGAGAATGATGCGCATTCAAAACAGTGCCCACTGTGATATCTGGTTTATCCGTTAGGGGCCTAAGTGAGGCGGTGCGGTACCAATTGTCAGCTGCAACGTCACGGCCCCGTCCCGGATACAAAAGTTACATAGTGCAGTTTCTGAGCCTCGGGACGCCTCTGGACGGTGACAGTTTGAAAATGCGCATAATGAATGTTGGTGTGCCATCAAAATGAGTCAAAAACACATATTTTTAAGGTCTAAAAGTTACATTGTGTGTCTTTAAATAAAGCTCTCTCTACTTTAAAGAAAATCTCCCACTTTTTCCATCAAAACTGAAGAAGCTCTTTTGGATGAGAGTGAAACATCCTCAAAAAACTAAACCCAGTCCAGCTGACTTGACTCAACCTACTTTGGCTTGAACACTGAAAAAATATGTTACCTAATATTAACTTTGACATCAACTAAGCACAAATTAACCAAGGCTAACATGTTTGCTATGGTCCTCTAGCTTTATCCACCAACTATACTGTATGACGCTGTAACTTAGTGTGGTGACTTGTTATTTTAAAAGCACTTTTCTTCTGTAAATCTAACTGTGTCAACTGATGACAGCCGATATGCACACCCCCACACATACTGTAACTGCGACTACAGTGTGAAGTGTGGTTAAGAGAAAGGATTTCTTGTTCTCATGTGCTAATTTGGAGAAATAATACATTTCCAGGGCTGATGAAACACCCTGAAAGACCCCATACTGATCTGTTTTTAACCAAATATGTCATTATTACACTATGGCTTTTTTACAATATGAGTGTCTATGCACTGAGCCTTTTAGTATACAACAGAAAACCAGAAAGTCAGAAAATATGCCCTGGGGAAGCGTAACCTAGCCGGATTATTTCCTCATCATAGTGTTTATTTAAATAAGGTGTTTTGAAAATCGGGACGAGTTGATTTGATGTGCCTTTCTTGTGAAACGTTGGCATGGAAAACTAAAAACTGAATATAAACCAGCCATAAAACATCTGTTTTCTTATATGTCTTTTACTGGAAAAGGAAAGAATTCCCAGCTCAGATATCTGTAATTAGCTGTAGACGATCTGTCACATTCTCAAGTTGTGTTTACTGGTGTGGAAAAGTTGCCAAGTAGATAAGAGAGGTGTGGTTGGAGTGAAGAAAGAACTTCTTGTATCTTTGGGCAAAGAGAGAAAACAAGGTTCATAAATTAACCTCAAAGATTTTCTTTGCCTGAATCAACCTCAGGTAAAGTCCATTCGTCTCACGTGGTAACTTTTATTAATTAACTGCTAATAAATTTGGCAATTTATCACTTCATTCACTTAATTTTGAATCCATTCAGACCTGATGCAACATTTTAACCTTGAAGCCTGAAGCAAGACACGTACTACGCTATATAATATAGGAGTAAAGTTAATGGCTTACTTAAAAAGAAGGTTTAACCCCTCAAATGGTTTTTATTTCATGTTACTGGTTCTATCAGAGGCTGATGAATACAAACTTTTTAGCAGATATTCTAGTGTGTCCCTGACAGATTTTAAGCATAGCCTCGGGTTGGAATAGGTTAAAGCAGAATGAAGAGCAATAGCCCTCCTTTAAATTCAGCATTTTTAGATGTTTATTCACTTTGGTGTCATAATTTTGAGTACTGGTTCTGATTCTTGTTTTAGTCGTTTGTGGATTTTTTACTTTAGTTGGTTATGTTGCTTTGTGTGCCCACATCCTGTAAATTGATATTTAAGGCAGTTTATTTCCAGCTTTATTTTGTGTGTATTCTGTTTACCTCCTGCACCCTTTCTCTGGTCATTAATTGTAACACTTGATTTCATTTGCTGATTGCTTCACTTGTTTGTTGTTTTCTTGGGGGGGGAAAATCGGATTAAAAAAATCGAATCAGGATTTTTTATTTATTTTTTTATTGTGGGTTTTTAAAATCAGAAATTTGTTCAGAAATCTTGTTTTTTTTTCTTGGTTCAATTTAAATGATTAATTTTATTCTATGTAAGTTGGGTGTGATGAAAGCTAATTTTTCTCCAGCAGAGGGTACATTTTTTTTTCTTCAAAATAACATGGCACCATATCAATTTCTGGATATAAACCTAAAGGCAGGGTGGATGATGTTTTCCAAGAGCATTTTCTACTATATTGTTTAAAATCTCGCTCATGCCCCGACTGCAGCCAAATAATTAAATGCTCCGACACAAAAATGTGTCACCTGTGGAATGGACAGGACTGAAAAACCCCCCATCCAATTGTCTTGAATGGTCTGTGCCATGTCCATCAAACTCAAAAGCCATTTGTCCCCTCCGCGCTTGCAACTTGCTGTGAGCGTTGAGACCAACATGGCTGCTCGCTGCTGTTATCTGTGCAGTTGTTTGCTCTTAAGATCCACCGAAAAGTAAAAGAAAAAAGAACAGATGTGGATCAGGAGGTGTTGACGTTTGCAGTGTGGATGTTTTACACCGCAGAAGGAGTTGGAGTTGAGTGAATTATCACATTTAAAAAGCATTCTTCACCTGTTTAGTAGCCAGCTAACGAGCTCTCCACTCGGCTGTTATCGGTTATATTCACTAACCTACTTGTAAATAAGCGTTTCTACGTTCTGGAGGTGTGGTTTCGGGTGTTTTTTGTTTTTTTTTTTAAATGTAGCCTCCTTGAACCATTTTTCAAGGATCCTGTACCCTGCCTTTAAACAGAAGGCGGAGAATGGCAGACAATTTGGTCTGGTGTTGAAAAACCAAACAAGAAAATCACAAAAATCAAAACATTTAAGAATCGCAAATTAAATCGAATCAACACCCACAAAATCGTTACAAATCGAACTGGGAGAAAAGCATGTTGTCCCAGCTCAGTGCATATACCCCTTATGCTGGATACACATTGGGTCCATGTGCGGTGCGCGTCTGCTGTAGCATGGCTTCGTTCCGACCTTTATGGTGCGGCAGCTCACACTGGCACCATGCTATGCTGGATACACACCAGGTCCATGAGCAGTGCAGCCTTGCTGCAGTGCAGCCTTCGGAGCCAATCACAGTCCTTATAGTCAATGTGTCACACCGGACACGTGTTGGACACGTCCCAGATCTGACCCAGATGCATCTCGCCACGGCTCTCCACTATAGACCAATCCGGCCAAACGCCGCAACTAGACCGTCCACCACTGCGGGGGAGCGTTTCTGTACATGTGTAATTAGAACAGATGAGAATCGGACTTTTTTCTTAACAACATGGAGGAAATCTAGAAGGGCTGTCACATTCCTGGTTGTTGGAGCATCAGAGGAAAACTTTAATTGTGGAAATAGGTGAATAAGAAGATCACGTACATTTATTTCATGAAGATTTCTGCCGTCTGTGACAAAAGTGGATGGTGCTGCTCAGTCCACTGATGTCAGTGTGTTTGTATCGGGGAGGAATATTGGACACACAGAGCAGAGGAGGAATAACTTGCTGCCACGGTGGAGAAAACATTGGATTTAATCCCCAACAACAAAAGCACGGTAAATTATGGTGAACACTCATTAATCTGACACTTTATTTCATGTATCTGTGCTCCTGAAGATGACGCAACGCATAACTTATTAATAAAAATAATACTAACTGTGCGTTCAGACCAAGAGCGACTAAAGCTGTAAAATCGCCGGAAGTCATTCACTTTCAATGGACAGGAGCGACAAGAGCGAATAAAGCGACAGAAGCGACGAGCTACAAAAGTTGAGCGATTAGAGCGACTAAACAAAGTTAAAAATAGTTTAACTTTATGCAAATTGGCTATGACACGTTGCGGCTGTAAAACCCTGACAACCAATTGGAATGTTTGGCCTGAGTGTTGCAAGTCACACCTCGTCTCCTACGGTTGCAAAAAGCAACAGAGGCCCAACTTTTTGTAGGTTTCTATGAGCCCCAAACGCGAAACTTGCCTGCTAATCGAGCGCCTAGCATGCTATGTTTATGGGACGATATGATTTATAAATATGGAAAGAACTATGTTATAATAATAATAATTGACAGGGATAAAAATACGTATTTCCCTTTTGTCCCTCGTCTTGACATTTAGTTTGAGAGTAAAAGGCCTTTTCACACTGCGAATAAACAGCACGAAATTGCGAATAATTCGGAGGAGAAATATCGACGCATTTGTCTATACACACCTGCTCCGACGCGAAATTACGATGATGCTAGAACAAACTCGCATCCGTTATTCCAGAGGAACGTGAGCGCATGCAGCAGTGACGGAGGGAGAGACGAGAGACGACAGGGAAACTTCTGGATGCTGGAAACAGCTGATCTCACCGTGGAGATGCCAAATGGGGATTTTAAATACAACACCTGTAGCTAATAACCTCGAATGGCTACAAAATGTAGGGAAAACGCTGCTACTTCAGCTATAGCACCCCCCCCCCCACAGCCCCGTTTGCCAAACAATAGTGCTGCAACATGAAGGTGATAACACCTGAGCCATAATGATGCAGTAAAAGCGACCAAGCGACACCTCTCTCTTTTTCCTTTCTCTTTTTGCTTCCCACCAGCTCTGTGACGGTCAGAGCGCCTTCTCTGATTGGTGGATTGCGCATCTGTCGGATGCGAATATTAAGAAAATCGACCCCAGTTCGAAAAAATAAACGTCGCAAAATCGCAAGACGGAATTTTGATATATAAATAAATAAATAAATAAATATCCGGAGTAGGTGTGTAAAGGCCTTTAGAGATAAATGAGTGAAGATCTGCAGATGCAGATCAGTGAAGATGATGTACTTAACTAAGCTACAACATTATTTTGTTTTGGGGTGTAATTTAATCAGTTATGTCCAGACCGTTGTTTTTCAGTAGGAGAGGGATTTCTGGTTAATCACAGGCTACAACTTGTCAAAGCACAAGGCAGCAATCACGAAAAGCATCACTGCAAAAGCTCTGCTAATGGTAAAAAGCAGACGGTCCTTTTAAAAGGATATGCAAAATTGAACGTGATGTCATAAGCGACTTGAGCGACAAAAGCGAACAGATTTTTTTGTAGCAGCTATTTTTATGAGCGACAAAAGCTATTTTACAGCTTTAGTCGCTCTTGGTCTGAACGCACAGTAACGCTATCATGCTAGCTAATGCTAACAGAGACAGCTGTGGTGGTGCTGAGTGTTAATGACTAATATGGGAGATATTGTGAAATATATTGTTATTTGCTCTGATCAGGGCAACGTTGTGACTAGAAAATAAAAATAATTCAGTTGCAAACACAAACGGATAATGAAGATGGTGTCCTGCCGTCTTTTGTTTCATCTGCAGGACATGTGAAGACTACGTGGTCTGTACAGTCCTTAAACAATACCAAAAGTCAAATATAGGCAAGGCAAGTTTATTTGTATAGCACATTTCATGTACAGAACAATTCAAAGTGCTTTACATAAAACATTATAAGCAAAAGGGAGATAAAAAAAAAAAAAAAAAAAAAAACAATTAGAAGCATGATTCAGAATTAAAAGCATTTAAGATTAAAAAGAGAATACAGAGACGTCCGGATTTTAACTTTTGAATAAAATTACGTAAATGCAGCTGAGAACAGGTGGGTCTTCAGCCTGGATTTAAATAAACTAAGTGTTTCAGCTGATCTGAGACTTTCTGGGAGTTTGTTCCAGACATGTGGAGCATAGAAGCTGAACGCAGCTTCTCCATGTCTGGTTCTGACTCTGGGAACTGATAAAAGGCCGGATCCAGATGACCTGAGGGGTCTAGCAGGTTCATACTGGGTCAAGAGGTCACTGATGTATTTTGGGCCTAAACCATTCAGAGCTTTATAGACCAGCAGCAGAACTTTAAAGTCTATTCTCTGATGGACCGGCAGCCAGTGTAAAGACCTCAGAACTGGACTGATGTGGTCCACTTTTCTGGTCTTGGTGAGAACTCGGGCAGCAGAGTTCTGAATGAGCTGCAGCTGTTTAACTGTTTTTTTAGGTAGACCAGTAAAGACGCTGTTACAGTAGTCAAGCCGACTGAAGATGAATGCATGGACTAGTTTTTCCAGATTTTCCTGAGACATCAGATCTTTTATCCTTGAGATGTTCTTCAGGTGATAGTAGGCTGATTTAGTGATCGCTTTGATGTGTTTTTCAAAGTTTAGGTCTGAGTCCATCACTACACCCAGATTTCTGGCCTGATTGGTGGTTTTTATGTGGATGGACTGAAGTTCTGTGACAACCTGCTGTCGTTTCTCTTTGGCTCCAAAAACAATCACCTCAGTTTTGTTTTTGTTCAGCTGAAGAAAGTTGAGGCACATCCAGTCATTAATCTCATCAATACATTTACCAAGAGCCTGTACAGGGCCCCGGTCTCCTGGTGATACTGTAATATATAGCTGTGTGTCATCTGCGTAGCTATGGTAACTAATATTGTTGTTCTTTATAACCTGAGCCAGTGGGAGCATGTAGATGTTAAACAGAAGAGGCCCCAGGATAGAGCCCTGGGGAACTCCACAGGTCATTTTTGTCTGCTCAGATGTAAAATTGCCTACTGACACAAAGTACTTCCTGTTCTCCAAGTATGTTTTGAACCAGTTTAGTACAGAACTAGAGAGACCCACCCACTTCTCCAGTCGTTGGAGTAATATACAACAAAATAAAAAAGTAATGACCTTTGAAAGAGTTTAGTTTTTTAAATTTTGATAAGTAATCACAAGATTTCCGTGTTATTCCAGTGTGGCTTGTCATTAAAGCTAATCAGTAAATAGTTTACATTAATGCTCCGATGTAAAAAAAAAAATAAAATTTTATTTATTTTTTAAAAAATGTCAGAATACTTCAGAGATCTCTGGATAACATACCTATAGTTTATCATGACTTTAGACGACTGTCCAACGTTGTAAATCCAGATATTCACGCTGCTTTCCATGTTGGCAGATAGGAGGTAATTGGGACTCGTTCCTTCCATAACGACGGCGCTGCAAGATGGCGCAACACAAAACGCTCGTCGGATTAGTCTATAGGCACTGGGTCTATTTTTGATGCCCAGAGCACATCAAGCTCTGTAGTTCAGATAGGACCAGACAGGAAACTAGACAGGGGAGCAGTGTAAAGCAGCTGGTAAATTTGAGTTTTGTGCCTGTAGCAAAATCGTTTCATGAGCCACTGTAAAGCCGCTTTCCCACTGAAATTAGCACGTGAAATCTACCTGCTTATAATCGGCATTTCGCTCCTTTCTCATTGACAAAAATAAGCTGGGTCTGATCACCTGCTGGCAAGCTGCGTGACCTCTGTCCCCACCGCTGCATGTTGCGCATTGATGATGTCAGCTGTGCGACAGAAATCAGGAAAGTAAACAATGGAGAGCGAGCCAGGCTGTAGTCAACGTGCTTTCTTGTTGCACCTTTGTCCGTCCTCAAAACGGAGGAAAACCTGCAGATGATTTTCTTGCAGATGGAATGCAGGCGACATGGATTCGTGGCCGAAGCAGAGTTGTTTTGGTACTTTATATGATACGCGACTGGCGCGATGTCACAGTGTACCCACGTACAGCCCGACGTCATCACGTAAATTCGCGGGTCAACCCGGGTCTGGCCGAGCCGCTTTGCAGTTTTAACCTGCGTTGCTTGTGGAGTTGCTTCACACAGGTCGATGAGCCTTTCCCCCTGCCACTAAAAGCCGATTGTTCACGGGCTTAAACGGGTTTTTTGGTCAGTGGGAAAGGGGTATAATTTAGTGTATGAAAGGTTCCAGCAAGCCCAGCTCCCGGTGTTAACTTGTGATGGGCATTTTTATTGCTTTGCAGACTAGAATGTGAATGACAGAAACATTTAATCGCTAATATGTACGTTTTTTGGTTGCAAGATGAATTTTGAGCCATTGAAAAGATGGTCAAGGATTTTTTTTTTCATCCAAATTGGATGCTTCATCTTTCAATCCAAATCTCCTTTATCTTCTAACAGCAGGGGTGTCAAACTCAGTTTCCTCGAGGGCCACAGTCCTGCAGGTTTTAGGTGTGTCCCTGCCTCAACACACTTATTGCGCAAACTTGACAACAAGCCATTTGATTTGAATTACTGTAGATGTGTTTGGAGCAAGGAAACACTGGTAGTTTGACACCCCTGCTCTACACCATTTCACATCTTTTCTTTTTTGCATCATCATAGTCAATTAGGGCTTTTTTTCTTACCGTTTGCAGATCCCGGTTGGGGCTCTTGTTCCCTGGGAGTGTTCATCTGTCTGGCCTGCTCTGGGATCCACCGCAACATCCCTGAAATCAGTAAGGTCAAGTCCCTGAGGCTGTCCCGCTGGGAGGACCATGAGTTGCAGGTGAGAGACCATAACCAGCTCCACAACTCCTGTGGTTTAGTTTATCTGTTTCACTCGGGGTCTCTGTGTGGAGACAGTGTGTGAATGTTAAGTAGCTGAAGACAGTATTTATGTATACAAATCAGATGCACTTCTAATTAAACCCAAAGGTAGAGTCACTTGGCCCGCATTAAATCTTATCCTTGACTGTCGCTGCTGATCTTTTATCGCATTTTAAGTGGCATGTTATTAGCTTGGAAGGATGCTCTGCTTGATAAAGTTTTGATAATCTTAAAATGTTTTTTTTTTTCCTGATTATTTTCACTTTGCTGCCATATTTTGTTGCAGGCAGACATAGGGACTGTAAACTGTGGAGTAAAAAAGCAAACTATATATGGCAGAAAAGGACCTTTGAAATGCAGTTGAGCACAAACATGCAGACTGTGCACTATTGCAGTAAATGAAGAAAAATGTTCTATTTCTCAGATATTTCATCAATGAAAATTCTATTAAAGCAACTTTGTTCTCTCTGGGATTTATCTTTTAACTGTATTTGTGTCCATTGTTGTGCCAAGCGCTTATTCATTCTTGAATTATCTGTTTGTTTTGTGTGTGTGTTTCATTAGTTCATGGCTGAAAATGGGAATGAGTCAATGAGGAGAAAATATGAGGCTTCAGTTCCGGTCTACTACTACAAACCAACACACAAGGACTGCCAGTGAGTAACCATGAGAACTGATGCTGTTCAACCCATCTTTCTTCATCTCTTGTTAGCTACAAGTTTAATTCCTCCACACCAGTAGGTGGCGCACTAACACTCACTTACTCAATTAGCAGAACCAGCTAACCGTTAATTAGCATGAACAAATGTTTTACTTACTTGTCCAGGAAGAAAGTGGCAACCTCCAAGGGGCATTTGCAGTCGAGCTAGCAACTTCATAGCTAAAGCTAATGGCGAAGAATCCCGATATTGGCATGGTGATCAGATGTAAATATTAATTTTTGGGACCCATCAAAATTGATAAAACAATTATTTATATTAGGGCTGTCAGGCAATTAGAAAATTAATCTAATTAATTACAGGATTTGTAATTAATTAATCTAATTAATCTATTTTAATCTCATATCTGCTAAAACAGCTGTGGGGAACAATGGTCCTCAAAGGCCACAGTCCTTTAAGTTTTCCATGCAACCCTGCTCCAACACAGCCTATGACGATCTGTACAGTGAGTCATTGACACGTTGTCTTCTTCTTCTTCTTCTTCTGGTGTTTATTGGTGGTTGGCAAACAGCTTTAGGTGCATTACTGCCACCCACTGCCTGGGTCATTCAGTGGTCAAATTTAAAATGCTTGTGCATTGAATTGGCACTCTGAATTAATCAGAATTATTTTTTTAGTGCATTAATTTGCAGTTTATTTAGTTAATCTAATTAATGCATTAAACTGACAGCCCTAATTTATACGTTATAAAAAAAAACAAAAACGGGGTTAAATTAATGCTTTTATTCTGCACCCCTCTAGACCCCTCTATAGATAGATGGATAGATTTTTTATTGTCCAATCACGGGAAATTTGTTTCCACAACTGTCATGTCAAGTTGGTATAGACCTTTACATATAATACACATAACACAATACACAGTCTCAACTCTAGACGTTCTGTGGATGAATGAATTTTTAAAAAATGATTGTTTTGATGAAAAAGTTGTAGCTATTGCCTTTAATATTTATTGTTCTGTGCTAGACATTTAGTTTTTGGTACATTTGTAAAAGAATATATACTATATATACCAACAATTTAATGGTTTATAAGCACACACAAGAAATGAAGCCTCAAAATAAATCCTTATTTATTCTTTAAAGTGGCGCTTCTGAACTTTGACAGGTTTTCAAACTTAGTTGCCCCCCAGCAAAGTCTAAAATGGCAGTTGGCTGGCACCCTGTCTCTTCTCTGCGCTCTCTATAGGCCATTTTCACGTTTATCTTGTCTGTGTCCTCTCGTATTAATCTCTCTTTCTTTTCCTCTTTTCTCTGTTCTGCTCATCAGCCATGATGTGCGTTAAACACCAGTTTCTGGTGTGTAACATAGTACTGTAAACAAAACAGTCTTGTGATGCACCAGGCTGGAACACAACATTTTATAGAGCAATTTCTCGGGCCTGGGATGCTGCAGGGCGGTGACAGTCCCAGGAATGTGCATAAAGAATGTCATCAAAACTAGTCAGAGGTCCAGCGTTTTAAGGTTGAAAAAGAGTGTGATATTGCTTTAAATGTTTAATTTGAATCTTTAGCAGTTTACTTGCTTGTTCTCAGTGAGTTTTGCTTCCAAAATATCTTTGATGTAATATCTGAAACTTTGCCTCTTGTACTTTACATTTGAAATGCTTAATGGTGCAAATTACACTCCTGTGACAAAACTCTACATGAGGCCTGCTCTGTCTCTGGGGATTTTTTTTCATATTCACCTGACAGAGTCTGACTCAGGCTTGGTTAGGTTGGAAAGGGCGTGTCGAGGGGAGGTTTACCCCTCCAAGTCATTCCGCCGATTTATAAATGAGACTCAAGTCTAGACTTGGACTCTGCCATCCAAAAGTTTTCCTTCTGTCGCTAAAGGGAGTTCAGTGCTGTACGATACAGAATTTATACTCAAAATTACATTTGAAAGTCATATTCCTGTTGTAAAAAATATGTTAAGAATTTTTCAACTATCCTTTATTGTTGTCATTATGTACAGTATTACATTTTTACCTCTTAAGTTATAACTTTATGGCTGCAGTGAATCTCATCTGCATTGATTTATTTTTTTTTCTGTTATCAACTCATTGACTGCCAGACGTTTTTAGAGCAGAGCGCTCAATATTGCCAGGATTTTTAAGCATTTTCACTGATTTTTGGAGAGCCACAGAATATTGTGTACTATGCCTATGCAAACACTGAATGTACCAAAGGAAAGCTTAAGACTCTTGTCTTTTATCAGGAAAAAAAAAACATTTGTGTCTAGCTTTTTCCATTCTTTAGTAATCTGCAGTAGAACACTGGTTAGTTGAAGCAAAAATGCCTGTTTCTGACCAAAAAGCTGAGAAAACAAGCACTTTTTGCAGCAATATGCTTCAAGTGGAAAAGTGACTATAGCCCTATTCTGACTGGATTAGTATTATATAGGGACCACATGTAATTTGTAATAATTACAGAGGTTGTCTGTGTTTTTAATCCAGTGTGAATCGGTCATGTCTGTGATTTGCGATGTAATAATTCCCCGCAAATTACGTACTATAATTTGCTAAACTCAGAGGTCCTCTGATAGTACTAATCCAGTGCGAATGGACATCTCTGTGATTTGGACAGAAATGACCCGTAATTTGGTGGTATTTGTTTCCTGGACGCATTTCATTTCCTTTTTGGCGAAAAATGGAGGCTTCAAAAGAATTTTCCCTCCAAAGTATCATGTTTACGATAATATAGGCTAAAGCATTACCTTTGGAATCGGAGGATCAGTGGAGTTTCACCAGTCCCGTTCCCGCAGGTTTGGACAACATGCTGACATGGTACAAGTTCTTAAAGCGTTGGTTACGACTGTCGGTGTGTTATTTAACATATTTGTCTCTGAATGATCATCCACTGCCGATGGAAACACAGCTCGTAAGAGCAGATGTTACGCAATATGCAGCACATTGACATCATATCTGCTGGATGTCTGTGAATTTCAGTCAAATCTCAGACTTCAGTTATCCAGTGTGAATGCGCCACATAAAAACAGACGTGGGGGGTAATTTATTTATTACATGTGGTCCCTAGATAATACTAATCCCGTCAGAATAGGCTTTTGATGCAAATATTTTTTTGCTTCAGTGACCCCTCTAACAACTGAACAGCTGTTCACGTTTATGAAACAACAAAAACAACACTGAGAAAAGAGTTTTGCAGCAAAATAATGCACCAAAATGAAAATTCTTGACCCAAACCTAAAACAAAAATGACCAAACCAAGACCCAAAACCAAAACACCGAAGGAAATTATTATGTCAATGGTTCTAGCAACCATAGCATTATTGGCTACGATGTGTACCAATCTCACTAAAATCAAGGCATTGCAAGAAATCAATTACAAAAGTATCAATGACATTACAGCAATGCACAACATGAATTAAAATTCAAAATAAGATATTTCATTTGACCCCACTCGGGGACATTACATAATGCCTTTTTGAATTTTTCTCTGTAGGACTACTACAACAAATAATAATATAAAGGTTTATAACTGACTGGCCCACTGAAAGACTGTAAAATCAAATATGTTCTTACATAAAAACACGAAGTGCATAAGTTGCGTGCTGGATGCGCTGTTTGCCGCATCATCACAAGTTTCGGCCGTGTTGTTTCGGTGATTTATGTCTTTTGGCCGAAAACTGAAAAAGCCCTTTTGGATTAAACTTTTGGTGGCCGAATTTTCAGTGCATCCCTACAAAATAAGTATTTACCAGCTATAAGCCACAAGTTTGTTTCACAACATAACGTGTGACAGAAACGTCCATCTTTCTATCCCTCCCTCCCTGATTGCTTCTATCCATCCACTTCTGCTTCACTTGCACTGCTTCTCTCGTGTCCTGCAGCTCCCCTGATTAAAACCTGCAATTAAT
This sequence comes from Atherinomorus stipes, assembly GCA_023101725.1. Classification (NCBI taxonomy): domain Eukaryota; kingdom Metazoa; phylum Chordata; class Actinopteri; order Atheriniformes; family Atherinidae; genus Atherinomorus; species Atherinomorus stipes. The sequence goes on along the minus strand of JALJCO010014158.1, from coordinate 271,797 downwards.
GTTTATAGACGTGAATGGCAGCCAGTGAGTTCATGTGGAATCAATTAATCATTTTAATTGTGTAAGGTAAATTATTTTTTACCAAGAGCAGGAGCTTGTTTTCAGCTTGTAGACAAACTCTCTCTTGAGGAGGACTAAATGTTTACAGCTTTTTTTCTGGTCAGTACTTCAGATTTAACAGTACAGAAAGTTTGCAGGTGGATATACCGTGATGATGCACTAAACTTACTCACAGTGTGCCTTTTATATTATTAATGTTGATTTTGACAGACTAGTTTTCTGATTCCCGCATCATCGTGCACCGTCAGACAAACCTTCCTGCTGACCCTTACTTATCTTGTAAAATGAGTTGCTGTTGACTGATAAATGTAATCATTACTTGTCCCTTATTGTCCAACACATCTGCTTTTGTCTTTTTTTTTATACCTCTTTTCTGAACATCAGTCATATTACTGAGGCTGCACAAGTAACTTCTGATATTCAGCTGTCATATTTTCATGGGAGTTGTAAGCTACATCCTGAAGATGTGGTGGCTAAAGCTGGTTAAATTGGTAAATTTCAGATGTGAAATACCTAGGTCTGGGATAATCAAAGCCTAAACCTTTATGAAGGTGTTTAATAAAAAGAATGTACATTTGCCCACTATGGCTTGTGTCCATGTGGCTATCAGAAGTGTTGGTGTGAAATGCAAACATGTCCAATCATGGACAGTTTACAGTTGGTTTTTCTGTCATCAAATAAAGAACCTGTCAGTGATTTAAAGTATTTAGTTGCCAGTTTTCTTCAATTCCAGTCCATTAAAGAAATCCAAAACTTGATTGAAAAGTATTTATATTCACTTTTTGCCCACAGATCTTGTGTAGATCTTCCCTATAAGGTTATAAACATTCAGTCCGACCTGTTTTTCCTTTTGACAGAAAAGAATTGAAAAAATTTAATCTGAGTTGGTTTAGACAACACTGTCATGGCTACCTTATACACTATGTACTGTGTGTCTGTGAGGGATTAGCTCTGCTTAGGCAAGGTTGTTTGAACTCTGAATGGGAAAGGATTACTCTTATGTGTTTCTGACTAATTAAAACAATCCACTGCAAATTGCTTGGTAGGTTGGAACTATTTCTACAGACTTTCCAGACTTTGTTAAATAAACAACACATAGTCACGCTGCGTTTTAAAGAACAAAAGAGTGCCATGAGATTCAATAACAACTTGGTGCTGTTTACACTTGAAAATTATTAACAGAAAATATCTTATATGGAAGTTTACTATAATAAACACAACAATGGTTCTGGACACAGCCATCTTTAAATCTACAATCTCGGGGTTTTCTGCAAATTACGAGTTTGTATCTTGGAAAAACGAGTTAATCATGCCACTGAGTCTTTAACTGGCTGGAGGGAGCTCACAGCACAGGTAGGATGATGATGGATGCTACAGTAGTTTATAGGGCTGTGCGATATACTGATATGATGTCGCGATATCATATTTAAATGAGAGAGAAATGATATTTACACATATTGTCATATCACTGAATTAATTGTGCAAATTTCTTTGCTTTATTTTTTCATAATGACCCGGCTGCACCTCGATTGACTACAAAGGGGTCACCTGATTATTTAATAAGGGTTGGAAGAAATATCGATACACTGAAATATCACGATATTTTCATATGCCAATAGCTAGATTTGAAAAACGCGGTATCAATCTATTTTACTGATGAAATCTCGCGAGATATCGTTTTGTTACGAAATGTCATGAGATTTCACAAAATACGACATTTTGTAACAGAACGATAAAATCTTTTGAGATTTCATGAGTAAAATAGATCGATACAGCGTTTTTGAATATATCGCATATGAAAATATCGCAATATTTTTCCCACCCCTGTTATTTAAGCTGTCTGGAAGACAATCCTCCCCAAGACTTTTACAAAGAAATCATAAAAACCAGCCAACTATCTTTAATTACTTCAATTTAACAAACATTTCTAACCAGTGTTTTGTCAGTTCCATCACTGCAGTGGAGCGATACCTTACGCTAAAAACAGGTGTTTGATATCAAATTAAACTTTCAGACAATTTAGGGTAAAAATACCGGTATTTATCGTATATCGTCTTCTAAAATAAATATATTGTGATATGACATTTGGTCCATATTGCCCAGCAAGTTTTCTCAGTGTCACTGAGAAAACTGCTAAAAGTTCCGTTGTGGGTCTTTAACACAGGGGCTGAACTGTTAAACTGAACTGCTGCTGGCCACAAAGTTCCTGCAGGAGCTGAAAGTCTTACCTACCTCATCTGTCACCTTACTAAATTTGCACAAACTTCAGTTGATCTGCAGAGCAAAGCCCCAGAGAGGATCTATAAAGCAGATCTTTTCAGTCTAATTCTGTTTCTGCCAAAAAGTCAAAACCAATCAAACTTCATTGCTGAAAATAATTCAGGCTGTGAACTTGCTGTTTTCTCTTTGCTGGGATCCTTCTGTCTGTCTGCAGGCAGCCTTGAGGTTACCTGCTGAAACACAGTCGCTGCGTGAGTGTGTTCCCGTAGCCGTGAGTGACGGCTTCTGCTGAGGAATGTCAGGAATTGTATGAATGTGAAGTGGATTCTTTTTTTTTTTGTTGAAAGATCAACTCTCGCATAGTGTGCTGCCAAAGTTCACTCACTAATATCTGCTTGACTAAAACTGAAATGGGTGTGTGTGTTGGATGGACAGCATTGGTCCCCACAGCCTTCTCCCCCTCTGTCTCCCACTAACACATATTTAGCCCTTTCTGTGATTTGATTCCAATTCCAATCCAATTAAAGGAACACCTTTAATTTACTGTTTTCTAGACCATGGAATAAAACGTGTTTTAAAGTGATTAAAATGAAGCTTGAGTTGCTTTTAGTATTTGCATGCAGTGTGTGTTTGGTCTGAAAAGCTTTTCTTGGTTTCAGCGGTTGAACTGCTGCTAGAGCTCAATAGCAGAATCCTGTCAGCCAACCTTGCACAGATACAAAATGCTGAAAGCAAATGTCGTGCTCCAAGATTATGCAGATTAAGTGAGACAGGTTTCTGGCGATTAAAATTTGCATTTAAAACTCTAATACTTGCTGCACTTGTCAGGATTGTTTGAATGAATTTAAATGTGAAATGACTTCAACTGTAAGTTCTATAAAGGCTGTGTTCCAACACATACTGTAAACCCTACGGTCCAGTATGAAGTATTGCTGCGTTCCATTTTCCTCGGAACTGGGAAGTGGGAACTGGGGGGTGACGTCACACCCGACCAACTTGCGATCCAGCTCACTGGTCGGAAAACCAGTCAGCAGCCTAGCAAAATAACGTCTTTGCTAAGGCTATTGTTATTAGCCGCTGTTGGAACAGCTGGCGTTGTAGTTCACATATATCAACATGAAAAATGTGAATTACACTACAGCAGCTTCCCCCTACATCTGTATAAACCAATACTACGTGTACGATTGATTTATACAATAAAATATTAGTAAGAAGTGTAAATAAATGTAACATTACAGGAGCTTCTAAAACTGCTAACACAGGGCGCGGCCATCTTTAAATCTGAACTCGGAGCTGTGAAAGTTGTCCGACTTTCCGAGTGGGAAATCCGACTTCAGGGGGCCGTTCCAGTTGAAACTTCCTACTCGGAACTGGGAATTTCCAACTTCCGAGTTCAAATGGAACGCAGCATATGCATGTGGTAGGAGTAGCCTACACATAATAAAGGGTTTGTATCCAGGTTACAAGTAGGGCTGGTGATATGGCTTAAAAAATTCAATCTCTGATTTTTTTCAAACCAAATCCAATTTCCAATTTTTCTTTCTTTCTTTCTTTCTTTCTTTCTTTCTTTCTTTCTTTCTTTCTTTCTTTCTTTCTTTCTTTCTTTCTTTCTTTCTTTCTTTCTTTCTTTCTTTCTTTCTTTCTTTCTTTTTCGTGAGCTACTTCTTTTTCTTTAAAATTATTTAGCTAATTAAAAAACAGACTGAACACTCAGGTGGACTAGTAACCTCACCGGCTAGCTGTTTTGTTTACCTTTGCTTTGGGTGTGTGCACCACTCGTACGTGTGCATCGCTGAGATGGCAGTCAGTTTATTGCCATTTCATCCATTCTTGTAAATTATGCTGTAGAATTCACACATTTTTAATGAATAAATCAATCAATAAATGACTGAATTAATTTATGTGAGGTTGGTGTCAGATGTAGAGGGATGAATAACTGTGGGGTTTTACATTCTAAACTAAATGTACAGTCATCCTCAAAATGATTCATACCCTCCAATAAAAGAAGAAAAAAATTGGCTGTCAACGAAATTAGTTGAAATTGACAGAAGTAATAATGAATAAAAACTCTATGAAAATCGTGACACTGATTTTAAATTGTGGCTCAACAGAAATATTAAAACTAACAGACAAAAAATAAAACAAGTAAACAATGACGAGCATGATGGGGCTCCAAGGATAAAATTTTGTTGAGCAACACTTTAAGGCAATCACTGCAATCAGGTGGTTTCTCTCATGTTTGAAAAGAATTCTGCACCTGTTGACAGGTATTTTGGTCCGCTGTTCATGGGAGAGGTGCTCTAATGTGTCTGGGACAGTTTTGTTCGTTTAATTTTTTTTTAATGATTATTTTCAACCACAATTCTGAAGCAATATCATATTTCACTAAATCATAATTTTGTGAGTTTTTTTTATTTATTATTAGTTTCTTTAGTTTCCTTTTATCTGAATTACTATTGTGAATTTAGCCTTTTCTTTCATTGGAGTGTATGAATAATTTTGAGGACGGCTGTACTGTTTATGTAGTGATTAATTGGCTGCTTTTTGACTGTAACTATCAGCACAGAATGCCCATAAATGTCCACATGTCCATAAAGACTTGTATAGTAAATGCCACAAGTTTGGACACACCTTCTGTCCAAACTTATGGTCTGAACTGCATTCTAGGTAAACAGGTCTCCCTTGCAAAAGAGATTGCACCTCAATGGGACTTACCTGTGTAGCGTTTAAATAAAAATCTAAATTTAGCTACTTTCATCAGTAAATTAAACATCAGATATTCAATGCATATTTCCAAGTAACAGGGCAAACAGCATCGATATTCGATAAAAGGGCTGCACAATTCTGGGAAAAATGTCAATCACAATTATTTTTGCTTAAAATTGAAATCACGATTCTCTGGCACGATTTTTTTTTCCCAAAAATTTTTATTGCACAAATAAACTTTAAAGGGGAAACTCAGTAACTTTTTTACCTCAATAAATGCTTTTCGGAATCCCCGTGGGGCTAAACAAAGTGTTTACGGAGCGATTCAATGTTTCCCCCCCTCCCGCCGGGGCCTCTGGCCTGCGAGCAGCTCTATGCAACTTTGCCTGCGCCGACCCGAGCAGAACTTGCGACAACAGAAACCGCTGTACGGTACTCAGGTCCCCTATCTACCGAGCTGCTTCCAGCTCTGATTTTAACCAGACTACCAGCGCTAATTGGAAGAAAACATTTCTTTAGCTTCACACCACCTAAACACGGCTCCTGGCTCTCATAACCAACTCTTTGCTGGACCAGAGTGATTCACGTAGCTGCGCTGCCTGGGCGCCGGGTGAAGCATCACTGCTTCAGGCTCAATAATCACTTGTCACGTCCGCAAAAAGTAAATAAAAGTTCGTATTCTTACCTGCTACTTGCCAACACCAGAGAAAAATATAATCCACGGCATATTTACCCGCAAATCGCGGGTAAAACGTCCCGTTTCAGAAAATACAGGTCTTTGCTTTGAGCAGAGGGAGATGCTGGTGCTGCTACCAACGCAGCAAAGTAGCATCAAGAAGCTAGTAAAAGCTTAGAAATATATCCAGGGATCAAAATAGAGGAAAGACAGGTAGAGAAGCCGTCTGTGTGCTGTGGGGGTGCAGGAGGGGTTGAACTTTATGACAGTGAAAGGACGCCACTAGGGGAGCCCCGAGCTGAAGTTACTGAGTTCTGCTTTAACAAAACAAACAAAACAACTTATTGAAAAGGTAGTTCACGTGCATGTGTGAATTGAGATCACGATTTTTTAACAATTAATTGTGCAGCCCTAATCGTAAACAATTAAAAATTTCAATATTTACAATTGAAAATAGGCTGTTTTTTTTTCGCCACAGGCAGGAGCTCAGTCTCCAAACATTGCCATTTTTCACCTTTACAGTTCAAAATGTCACACGCAGCGATGGATTATGGGCAATATACGCGGACGTATCCACACGTCTCCCAAGTGTTGATTGAGGGTGCAAAAGGGGGCGGGGCTAATGTCCACTCTGGTGAATTGGGGGACACTACGCACTTTAACCCTTGCATGGGAACGTGCATTCTAGGGGTGCAAGGGTGCAATTGCGTGTTGGGACAGGGTAAAGTAACACCATTCATTGTACATACATCCCTGCCTCTTTCTCATACACCACACGGTACTTAACTGCGCTAGATATAATTTTTAAATACACATTTACTCTATTAACATGTTATCTCTGTGTGTCTAGAGTGTTGAGGGAACAGTGGATTAGAGCAAAGTACGAGAGGAAAGAGTTTTCCGAGCCAAGGAGCAGCTTGACTTATGAAGAAGGTGAGTGCAGACACACAAACACGCTTATGTGAAGTAAAATGAATCTTTGTTCATGAATCACCTTTGCACGCTTCCGACAGGAACTAGAGATGGCATGATGATGAAAAGGGGGCGGGACAACGGGCAGTTCCTGAGCAGGCGTTTCGTCCTTTCAGAGAGGGAAGGCACTCTGAAGTACTTCACCAAATATGATGTAAGCAGCCGTCTAAAACTACTTCTAGTAGCCGCATGCAGATAAACGCATGCTTAATTGATGGTTTGGTTCCTGCGCGTCAGCTGCCTCACCACATGCACCCAGAACCTTCATTAGAGAACTTTTAAAGTATACAATGTGTCCTGCAGACAGCATCTCTGCATTATGTGATCCGGTGCTTTATGGTGCACACACACAGATAGATTGTAAATGAATGCAGTCATCCTCAAAATTATTCATACCCTCAAATTAAAGAAGGGAAAAAAAATCAGCTGTGTGAAATAAGATGAAATTGACAAAAGTGATAATAAATTAAAATTCTATGAAAATCTTAACATTGATTTTAAATTGTGGTTTGAAGAAAACATTAAAAGCACCCAAAAAATAAAACAAGTAAACAATGACGAGCATGAGCATGATGGGGCTCCGAAGCTAAAATTTTGTTGGGCAACACTTTCAGGCGATCACTGCAATCAGGTGTTTTCTGTAATGTTCAAAAAGACTTCTGTACCTGTTGACAGGTATGTTGGTCCACTGTTCATGGGAAAGCTGCTCTAATGTGTCTGGGACAGTTTTGTTTGTTTTGTTTTTGTTTGTTTTTTTAGATTATTGTTTCCGACCACAATTCAAAAGCAATATTTTATTTCACTAAATTATAATTTTGTAAATTTTTATTTATTATTAGTTTCTTCAGTTTCTTGTTATTTGAATACTGCTGTAAATTAAGCCTTTTCTTTAATTGGAGGGTATGAATAATTTTGAGGACAACTTTATATACCCACCATGAGACAACAAAATGAGTACTTGCTCCGTCTGCTGCATTTGAGCACGCTCAGACAAGCTCAATCAGCAGTCTGTTTTCTGTCAGAGTGGCTGATTCACTAAGCTGTACAGCACACCACCCAAACCAATTAGGCCTGCAAGCGATGGGGGCATTTGGTTCGTCACAGTTAACCAGCTCAGGGAAGTGGGAGTAATATATTCCAAAAACTGTGAGGGAGGGGGTGGGGTCAGACTTTTTCATTTGGTTGGATTTTGTGTGTGTTGTAGGATGTGTATTCTAAATAAAAATGTCATTTTATTGTGGGTATTTCTACAGATTTTCCAAGACAGTATTGACTGCCCCCCACCCCCACCATGTGCATGACTCAGTTCAATCTGCTGTACTACTACACAGTAGTAATAATAATAGTGATAATAGGAAAAAACATGAATAAACCCTCCTGCCGTTACAGATGTTCCAAAGGTAGAAGTGCCAGTGGCTTGCTTTGAGGTGCTTCAAGTTTTTAAATCCTTTTGGGGATTTAGTGGCACCTTGAAGTGTGTAAATTATTCAGGTAAAACTAACAATGTGACCCAAGTCCAACCGACTGCTCTGAAGCCAATTTATTTCATTCTGATAAACCTCCAAAGAATCAAGAGTAAATTGCAATTAGTTGTCAAAAAGTCCTATAAATTAGTGTTGTTGTGTGTTCATTCCACTCTAGACCGCACAGCAGAGTGGCAGCTAACAGTTTTAGGTCCAAACATACTGTTTTCATTTCTTAGATCATCAACTTTTTTCCAAGGCAGTCAAGTCAAGGTGATTTATTCAAGAGACTGTGCTGCTCAAGTGATTTCTCTGTGTACTTTGGACTCTTTCAAGATGTATTATGAGTTTTCATTGCAAAGGAAAAGATGTTTACCCACAGGATCAACTGATAAAGCCAACAAAGTAATTATCAGAATAAAGGCTAATTTATAGTCGTCTGCAAAGTGCTCTACGTAGGTTACAGAGAGCCCTCTACGTCAACAGACAGCCTTTCCGTCGTCTCTGGCTGCACAAAATATTTTTTAAGAGTCCGTCAATCCGTCAAGGAACAACAGAGAAGGCAAGGGCTGTGATTGGTCTGTCACAACGTAAACACTGTCGGCGCCATTTTTACTAGCCTACGAAGATGAGTGCTACTGAAGAACATTTGGCCGAAGAGGTGAAGAAATACCAAATTCGTCCCCATTTTTGCATCAAATGTATCTCTGTGTCAATGTTATTCAGCTGCAGCAACAACAACAGTCTTTCTCTCTCGGATGCCATCGCTCACTGTAACAGGAAGCAAAATAACCACCGAGGTTACCGACATCATGGGATAAGGCCAGTCTTGCGTAGCGAACAAAGACCGTAGAAAATGTGGACGCAGTATCCGGTCACGTCTGAAGAGAGGAAAGTTAAGCCAGTTGGGCGTCTCCCACTGTCGCCATCTTGCCGTGTCACGTGTGTCGTCACTCCTGAAAAAAGACTAAAATGGGTAAATGTTCCAAGCCACGGGGCAAATGATTGACAGCCAAGCTAACGCTAACCGAGCTAATCCAAATTGAACAGGAACAAACAAAGATAGGCGGTTTAAAGGTAAGACACGCTCAAACTTGCTGTTAACCAGCTAAAAAACGCTGTTGTGCAGCTCTGCTACAGACTGAGGCCTTCCTGGGAAAGCAGGGAGCTAACTATTAGCCTCCACTGCTGAAAACGGCATCCGGTCTGCCGCCTGTCAATCAAAAGGATACACCCCTAATTATGTGTAATTTCAAGATTAAATAACATCTAAACGGATGAGTTATAAAAAACATTCAACCATGAATTTCAGTTGACTTGAAGGCAAACTTGATTTATTAAACCTAAAATGATTTTTTTCAACAAGGCTCTCAACATGTTTATTTCTACTGTTAAGTTGGCCTTTTTAACATGGGAGTTTTTGGGGATTTGCTCTGGTTTGGAGCCAGTCCCTAGCGGACGAAGATAAAATTACAATTTTTGGGCAACCTGGAAGTAGCCTCACTGTTTTCCAGTGGAGTTTGGCCCTTGATAGCGACCCCTATTGATCGGGCGAGAAACTGCACTGCATATCCGGCACCATGACAGAGAACTATGAAGATGTGAGGGGTCTCCATGGTTACACAGCTGGATAACGCATTACGTAGTTGGAGAAGTATACTTTAGCCTTAACACACCGAACCCAAAGGAGTCGAAGAAGAATCAAAGCGGATGCATGGCAGGAGCGAGGGAAAGAGGAAAACAGCGGGAATTCAAATCTTTTCTTCCAACTGTTCTGATGGGTAACGTGAGTTTGCTTGCTAGCAAAATGGATGAGCTGGGATCATTCAGCTTCTGTGCCAGAATGCTGCAGTTCTTTTATAAATCTGTTGTGGAAAGTTTTGCAGCGATTTCCTGGTGCAGCAGCATCAAAGCCAGAGACTTTGAGGCTGAACAAGCTGATCAAGAAAGCTGGTTCTGTGCTGGGGGGAAACTCTGGGGCTGATTGTTCAGAAAAGATGCAGCACAGGTTGCTGAGAGTAAAGGATGATTCTTTCCGTCCTCTACACAACGCAGTAAAGACACTACAGGAGGAGTTTAGTACGTAGCTTTGTTAAGTCCAAAACGAGACAGAAATGTACTGGAGTTCATTTTTACCAGTAGCCATCTCCCTCCAGAGCAAGGAAATATGATTCTTATGATTATTATTGGTTTTAATTTTTTAAAAAAAGACCTACTTCAACATTGGCATGTAAATTGGGATTTACAAAGTATTTTTCATTTCATTTGTTTTCTTTTGACATCAGTCACAGAGGCAACACACACACACACACGCAGGCAATATTTTATAGGCTCTTTTAAATTCAAGTCAGGACCGATTAAAGCGCAGCATCAACAAATATATTTGCTGGGATTAGTTTCAGTAAAATACTAAATGGATATCAGTAATGCGCCTGATGTGTAGATAAGCCCTAGATTGTCATTGTTATGATTTTCATGGCCACATAACCATGCACACACACCCACACACACCCACATTAACTCCATTAACGTTAAAGCCATGACAGCAAGCAAATGTATTGTTGCTTGATAAAAAAAAAAAAAGTGTACTTGTTGTTTTGGTCTGGGCAAACGGTGAAGGTTTTTGGAGTACCCTTGTTAACATCTTACCCTGTTTTCAGAAAGATTGAAGGCTGTGATAGGAGGCTACAATGAATAATAATAAAAAATAAAATATTTTATAATCTATTTTCACAGTGAAAGAATGATATAAAAATATGACATGTTCACATATTGATTTTGATGATGAAAATACAAAAAATAAAGGATGTGCTAGTTAAATTGTCGAGGTGGGAAAATTTAATTGGAAAAAAAAGTGAAAATCTGGATTTTTGATCTGTCTTTTTTTGTCAAATTTAAACGCTTCTTTTTTTTGTGTTTACAAGTTTTGTACAAGGGGCAAAATCTGGCGGAGAAAAGTGAAGCCGGGAAGTAGCTTTAAAAAATTGTAGTTCTCTCTTCATCCACTAGGCTGGCTCCAAAACGGAGCAGATCCCCATAGACTCCCATGTTAAAAAGGCCAACTTCACAGCTGAAATCAACCTATTTACAGCAGAAATAAACATGTTTACAGCTTCATTCAAAACATCATGTTAAGTTTAATAGGTTAAGTTTGTCTTTATGTCAACTGTGAGGGGGGTTTCATCCGTTTAGATGGTATTTAATCTTGATATTACACATACATGTAATATGTTGCTTTTAGAGGTTCCTCGAACCAGATGTGTTTCTCGAGGCGATAGAGCCTTCTCAGCGATGGCCCCGAAACTGTGGAATGGGCTGCCGCTACAAATTAGAAGTTCCCAGTCTGTCCAAGCTTTTAAAACTTTACGGAAAACATATTTCTTTGCTCTAGCTTTTAATTAGTCGAGATGGTCATTCATACTTTGTACTTTTTGTTCTTTTAAGTATTTATTTGGTCTCGTGTTTTAAATCTTCTACTTTGGCCATTTTATTCATTGTTATCATTCTATATGTTCTAAGTACACCAGTGTTTGTGCGTTCCTGTGTGTATTTTTTTATTTTATTATTTTTTTAATTTTGTTTTATTTTATTTTATTTATTTTTTTTTTTTATTTATTTTTTAATACATATGACCACACAGTAGGCGTGAATGTGTTAGTATGTTTCGTGTTAATGTACTGTCATCAGTGTCTGTGTTCTTTCATCTGTATTTGGATATCTTTTGAGTCTCTGTGAAGCACTTTGTGCAACCACGGTCGTTGTAAGCGTGCTATATAAATAAACTGAACTTGAAATTGAACATGTAATTAGGGATATGTCCTTTTGATTGACAGGTGACAGACCGGGTGCCGGTTTTAGCCGTGGTGGCTAATAGTTAGCCACCACGGCTAGCTAGCTGAGGCCTTCCCTGCTTGTTCCCAGGAAGGCCTCAGCTTGTTGCAGAGTTGCACAACGGTGGTTTTTAGCTGCTTAACAATAAGTCTGAGTGTGCCTTACTTTAAACCGTCTATCTTCGTTTGTTCCTGTTCACTTCAGGTTAGCATTTAGCTTAGCAGTCAATCATTTGCCCATTGTAGTATTTTCCGTGACAAAGCAAGATGGCGACAGTGAGAGATGCCCGACTGGCTTCACTTTCAGCTCTTCAGATGTAACCGGATACTACGTCCATTTTTTTTTAAACTTAGTCTTTGGTTTGGTGTAAAAAAAAGTTACTGTTTTTCTCCAGCAGAGGGTGAAATGTTTTTCTTTGACTGTCTAAAACTTAAACAGAAGGCAAAGAATGACCGAAAATCTGGTATGTAAAGGGCTACCATGTAACTTCTGACCCAAACATTAGCCTAATGTAAGTAATAATAGATCATTTCTAAGGTCATTATACAGCACTTAAGATAAGTTGGTGCTCCGAGGGAGCTGCACTCCTCAAAACCCAGACGTTGTAACTTTGCAGGAGCTTTTTACCTCCTCCCTGTACAGGTAACCGCAAAGGCTTCCTTCCAATGTGGAACAGAAAATATCAACATGACATCTGTTCAACCTGAAGCAGGTTGAACAGGATGCAAAACCTCCTGAGCAGTAATTAAGGGTATAGTTTATTCTCTCCTTTCACTCCTCCTCTTCTTCATTTGTCATTTAGGCTAAGGAGCCCAAGGCAGTGATCAAGGTGGACACCATCAATGCAACGTTCCAGCCAGAGAAGATAGGAAACCCCAACGGCCTGCAGATCACCTACCTCAAAGACTACAGCACCCGCAACATCTTCGTCTATCATGACAGTGGAAAGGTGTGTGTGTGTACCTGTACTTGCTACATTGTGAGGACTGTTTTGTGTGTTTTAACCAACAAAGTGAGGACATTTTGGCCGGTCCTCACTGAGAAAGATCCCTTTTTAAGGGTCAAGATTCGGCAAGGGGGCAAGGGTTAAGTTTAGGCAATTAGTTGTGATGGTTAGGGTTAGGGTTAGGAGCTAGAGAATGCTTTATGTCAATGACTGTCCTCACTTAGATAGAAGTACAAGGATGTGTGTGGTATTCAGTGTGAGAAAACAGAAGCCAGATTTAAATGGAGAAAAATGGCGTTCACCTCTGATATTTGTCACATGTCACATTAAGAGACAGATGAGGTGAATGCAGCTGGCTTGTGTTGTTGTGGAAGAGGTTACAAACCTTCAACAAATCATTCGTATCAATTTCTGTTTCCAGACTGAATCAATTACTGGGAGACATTCAAGCAGCATCTCCATCATTCTGCCATTTATTAACGCGTGAAACAGATGAAGCGGCTCTGTTGTTGTCGTCAGGTTGAGGATTTATTTGCAGCAGTTTCAGGAGTTTACTGTGGAACCACATCACAGTCATGAAATAACTTCATTTGCCTTCATTAACTGCTTTTCCACTGCAGGAAGTCTGAGTAGACACCAGTTGGTATTCACAGGAGCAGCCCACTTTCACAGCTGCAGTCGTGACGTGGCAGAGAGCTGAGCAGTCGCTTTGTTGTCTCAGCCTGTGCGCAAGTTTTATGTTTTGTTACTCTGTGTTGTTTTTTGTTTTTTTCCCCAAAAACAGTGCAAACCTGTCCACTTGTTGGTATAATGCTCCATCCAGAGGATTTTTATTGCTCCTCAGACATACTTTGTGGTTCCACAGGCATGTTTTCCTTTGTACTTCCTTACGTTTTTTTAAGCTGCCTGGAAGAATGGCCTATAGCAGCAGCATCTGTTGTCAGAATACTCACAAATGCACGAGCCCCTTCCAACAGGCAAATGCTCCATCTTCAGAGAGTTTTGCTTGTGTTTTGGAGGTGATCAGCTTATTAGAAATACCCATCAAATATTTCTCTATATCAGCCCAATCTCATTTCCCTTTTTTACCCCAACCCCTTGCAGCTTGCCACTTAAAACGGGGCCACAAGGTGTAGGGCTGAAAGTCACCCCCTACGAATTGAGACACCCCTTCATCAATTGCATATGTCATCAATGATCCCCTTCGGCTTGTATGGGGAACGGAAGTCACGCCCCTTCCAGAGACACCCATAAGACCCGAGCTTTATTTTTTGTGCATTTGTATTTCTTTCATGATATTTGAAGACAGTATGGGCTTAATAACTATGTAAATAAATGTTAGAATAAATAAATAAGTAATATTACTGAGAAATAATATGTCCTCATAAGTGGACAGCGGGTCAATGTTAATGGATAAAGTTAGAAAGTCATCAGAGTGGAACAATGAAGGAAACTCCTGTTCACTTCCACAAAATGACTAACACTAAGTGTAAAATATGACAAAACAATCAAGTTGTGATTGCAATTAAAGAAAATATGGCATTTCCCCCCGCACACTGGACGTTCCGGCACAGCTCTTTACATCACACCACATTAGATTATTCAGGTTTAGAAGCTCAGGAAAGCTGCAGACATGACAAATGTAATGGAGACATCTCAATATCCAAATGAAAAATTACAGAAGTTTTCACATTTGACTGATTTATTTGACTCAGACCAAAATGAAAATGAACAGATGTATTTTAGCATACACCATCTTTAGACTCTTTGATGAAAAGTATAAGCATACTTTTATGCTTATGCATGACAAGGAGAGCAAAAGTAGGTACTTTTTTCCCCCACAAAATTGGAAATCCTAATGTAATGCCATTTTATTTTTCCATTTTTGCAACTATTTTTGGATTTGGGACCTGATGTTTCACTAAGCATTCACAGTTGAAGCAGAATTTCTTGCTTTGTCTTTAGAAGCTCAGGGAGGGTATTTTGCAAAATTGTGCAAAAAGATGTTTTTATTATTATTATTATTATTATTATTTGTTTTTGTGGTCCATTTCCTGTGCTTGAGTTGCACCATTACTGTTACACCAAAATGACCTGAGACACCGTCATGCAGAATTCAAAGAAATGTACGAAAGCCCTGGTGTAAAACTTTCAGTGTTGTTTTGGCGACACAAGAAAGAGTGACTAGATTAGCAAAGTCCAAGAAGAGCATCATGATCTAAACTGTCCGTTTGGTTTGGACATTCAGTCAGTAAGAACTCATCCCATTTACCAAGCATGAACAGATGACACCATCAGAATTGGTTTGTTGTCAAATCACCTTTCTAAGCCACCTTTCCATCACCTCTGATGACTGATGTACCTCTTCCAAGCGGTTTCATGAATTTGCCACTAGGCAGCTTTTAGAGAGCTTTGATGAGCCAATATAGCTTTACTGGACAAAGTAATATCTAATATTATTTAAAAACTTAAGCTTAATGCACAAACTATTCAGTCTGCCCTAAATATTCCACTAGATGTACTTCCTTTTACTCTGCATATGTGGTAATATATTGTAAAGTTCATCCCAATGTCCTTATACGAGTACATGACATTTAACTTTGTTTTGTGAAGTACTTCCTGTATATATTTTTGAAATATGCATACCACATGAAATTATAGACATAACTTTCTTCAAATATACACATTTGAGCACAAATATCACTGTTAGTTCTTAGATTTTTTACTTTTCTTCTGAAAAGTGCACTTGCAGCTTTTCACTAATATGTGCGCCCTCTTGTGGCTTGACAGGGTAGTGCACTGTGATAAATGCAACCACTAGGTGGAAGCTAGTGTCCACTTTTAAGGACAACAGGTCTAAGTTATGTGGAATGAAGCATATGGTGGAGGGAAGTAAAAATGTAATGTCCTCATATGTACATGCAGGGTCTCAGGAGGTTAGAAACAAAAAAATTTGATTGGAAGTCAATGGGGAGAAAATAATTATCTTCTGCTCTCAGTCATTCTCTGTCCTAGATTCCAGATTTGTTGGTTGTGGAATCAGATCAAAAATTTTCGTGCAATGAAAAAACAAAATACCACAAAGAACTTTGATACTTTCAGGTTTTACTTGAAACCACTTTTTGGAGAGCGATGGCGTTGCTCTTTGCGACTGGCGCAAACCAAACCCACAAGCATTCTATTGCTGTAATGGAAATACTCGACATGTGCTGACATTTAATGTTTTTCACCTCCGTCCATGCTCTTTTCCTGTCCTTGAAAAACGGCAGTGACATGCCGGTGTAAAATCGCCATGCTAGTGCACCTTGGGCAGCTGGTGATGCCTATCACTCACGGCAAGAGCTGTAGTCCACAAAGAGTCTTCAAGCAAAAACTATGGGCGCATTCACAAAGCTTTTTTGATTCGAATCAGAGTCCGTTTGCTCGGAAAGTCCGCTTCCTTTAGGGGAGTTGTGAATGCGCAAACTAACTCTGATCCAGAACAAACAACTGGACTCGGTCCGCTTGCAAAATGCAGGTTTCGGTCCGATTCAAGTGAACCAAAGACAGGAAGTGGACTACAAATTGCATTGGCATTGTGGGTCAAACGTTGGACAACATGGGTAAAAGCTACGACAACAAACACACGTGAGGGACTGCGGTACTTATAAAGATGGCTCGTGGTCAGACGTGGAGTTACGAGGAAGTAAAAGCTTTAATCGATATGTGATCTGATGACATCATATCCAGCTCCTTGTACAAAAATAATGTCGCTTCGTGGAGGAAACAGAAGTTGTGAGAACCTTCTTGTACGTGCGTCTTGTCCTCGCCTACATGAATCCAAAAGCAGCGCCACCTGAGATTCTCATTCTTGGCCCGTTTGGCAATAGTGCAACATGAACGCGATCTCGGTCCGGAAGACCAGCCCCCGCCCCCAAACGGACCGAGACTCGCGGACTATGCTTTCTGAATGCGCCCTAAAATAATCTAAAAATCTCTGTCATTTTTTTTTTCTTTGCTAGAAAATTTTTTTTTTAAATCCACAACCAACATATCTGGAATCCAGGACAGAGAATGATTGGGATCAGAAGAAATTATTTTTGCCACAGTGACTTCCATACATGTGTTTTCGTTTCTTAGGTCCCATGGGCTGGGAGTGGATGGGCGTGACTGTGGAATTTACATTCTACAGATGTAAATTGTTACCAAGTTAATGTTAACAAGTCTGATTTGTGTATGACATTCCTGCTTGTGTTGTATCCCATGACGCCCTCCATGTAACAGAAGACCAAAGCAATGTTGCCAAAGTTTTTATTGATCATCTATCACTATAGATTATCAGAGCAACGCTGGTTTTCAGCCTGGTAGCGTTTGATACTAGTGATTTTTTTTCATGTGCATTTTACAAAGAAAATGACCGTTAAACATTCACATGGCATTAAACTAGACAAAACAATGGCTGTCTTTATCTATGGAGAAAATATTTACATTTGTGGATTTTTTTGGACTTGGTAGCAGCCATCTTGCCGGTGATTCACAAATTTGTTTTACCCCTTCATTTTAAGTGTGCATCTGAAAACCCTTTGTTTGAAGGGTTATATACCCCCCCTTTACCCCTACCCCTCTGTCCTAACAGGATTGACAGACCCCTACCCCTACACGTGAACACACAAAACGGAGGGAAAGGGCTAAGGGAGAGAATTAAGATTGGGCCCTAAATACAGAGACTATAATATAATATTAAATGTTTTAAGTTATCTCTAATAAAAAATCAGCATGTTTTAAATACTGGGTGTTTTCAAATGCTTCCCAACAGAAAACTGCTATAGCCACATACTCTGGAGGTTAAATCACTGTTTTTGTTTTATTTGGTTGTTGTTTCTTTTGTTTTGTTTTTTGGATACGTAATCATTTGTAGCATAAATACACCATTAAAACACACAAATTTAAAAAATGACAGAGGTGAAAAAGTAAACACTTAGAGCTTGAAACAGAATTGGAGGGAAAAACAATCTAATATCTTTTAGACACAAACAAAATGAACCCCTTCCAGCACTGTTTTACCTTTAATGAAACACCACAATGCCATTTATGCAAAAGTAACGTGAAAATGTCTTCTAAATGATATTTTTCCTCCTCTCACCATCAGGAGATTGTTGACTGGTTTAATTCAATTCGTGCAGTTCAGCTTCACTATCTAAAGGTGGCCTTTCCTGGGGCAACTGATGCTGAGGTAAACACACACACACATCCACTTAGCTAAAATGTACATTTTTTTAAATGGATTTTTCAGTATGCATGTATTTAACATAGTGTTACTTGCTGCCCATTCAGCAGGCTTGATTTATAAACTGGTATAAAACGCTGAAATAATATTGTCATGATTTTTAAATGTCCTTTCAGCTAGTACCCAAGCTTACTCGGAACTTTCTCAAGGAAGGATACATGGAAAAAACAGGTCCCAGGGCAAGTAAAAACTTAATTGAATGTTTAAGACTTCTTCATATTTGCCAAAAAATTCTTACTGTTGCGATGCATGCCATGCAATTTTATATATATATTTGTAATTCCTGAATAACTTGATGTCCATTTTTACATAATGGGGATAATTCAGCTATGGCATCATGGACATCTTTTTGTGGCTATTTAATCTACCTTCACTTTTACTCATGATCTAAAAACATGAAATTTTAAAAAAGATTACCTTTAAGTTCAAAGTATAAAGCACACTTCAAGTCATTAACAAAATGATCATCATTGGCTGAGGAAAGAAATGACAATTTCCTTTTATTCTTATTAAACTGAGGTTGAGACTGAAATTGTTGCACACTCGTATCTCCCCCAGTGACTCCATCTCCCTCTCTGCTGCTGCTGTCTCTCTACCCGTTGTAGCTGTTTTGCACCCCTGCCTGACATGCTGACTGACAGCTGAGACCTAACTTACCTGTTTGCCTCCATCCTTGCTTCTGTCAGTCTGTCTGAAGGAAAGAATGGCTTCCACTGATTTATTTCTCACTTTTCAGTTAAAAAAGACGTACAATATTGCAATTAGTCAGCTACATAAAACCACATGTATTTCCCTGTCATCATGCAGAATTGTACCAACGAATTGTTTTATAATCAGTATAAATAAACATTTACAGGTGCTTCCCCACAGCGGGACAGACAGTCAACCCTCACCAGCCTGATGCTCTGCAGTACAACCGGTTCTGTTTTCAGACAGACACAGACTTCCAGTTTAATCTCTGTCTGTCAGGTTGAGAGATGAAAGAACTCACTAACTTACTCTGTTGGGTTGATTTACTAAATGGGTGTCATGATTCATTTCCCTCAAATGCACGACAGACATATTTGTGGAGAGAGTCAACTGGCAAAATGAGAGTGGAACAGTGAGTTGCTCATCCTTATGACACAATGAGAATATCAAACACTTTTCTAGAACAGTTTGGCAGCAGTCAGTGACCTGAGTGTCCTTGTTACTTGAAGCTCAGCTCTGAAAGAGCTCAAGCTGCGTGTGCGCGCCAATAAACTCTCCAAAGGTGCTGTGCTTCACTATTTTCTTTTAAAGCCGATTTGGAAATGCTGCATTGACATTAGCATTCAGCTGTGACGAGGTCCCAAATTAAATATCAGTGCTGTGAAAGTGTGTACTACTCATTTAGGTGGTGCTGCAAAGAGGAAACACATGTGTCAGCATTAGGGATTTAAAGAACCATTCAAATATAACAAAGAAAACATACTTCATATCCTTTTGGGCAGGTTGAGACTAGGTTTAATGCATGCTCATGGTCGAATCTAAGATGCAAAGTCAAAATCATTTGGGCAAAAATACTTCCCTTTGAGGTGTAATGACTATTGAATCATGGGGTGAATTCCAGTGCTCCCCTTGACCTAACCCTTCGTTTTGTGCATTCGTGTGATGTACCGATTCTGGTTCAGACTGAGGGGGAGGGGTAAGTGAGAGGCTTATCTAGCCCTCGAAACGGAGATTTTCCAGGGGCACACTAGAAAACAAGTGGTATGATATTACCCGCAATTACATGCAAAATGGTGAGAAAACTGGCAGTGGCACCCAGAGAAACACACAAATGACAGTATTTTTTTTTTGTATATAAAATATGACAATCACTATTTTAAGGTCACTTTAACGTATTACAGTTTTATTACAAATGTGAAAAAAAAATCGCTAGTTCCTTTCGTCCCAAAGCCGAAAAAGTAATTCAATTGCCCAGGAAAGGGAGATTATTGCTGCTACAGACGCCGTTGCGAAGTCTTACGGAAACATCCATGATGTCAGTTTATTGCACCATGGACGACGATTGGTGACTCATGAGGATTTCAAAGGGTTGTCCCATTTCTTAGGGGAATAATTGAATCACTCGTACTTGAAACTCTGTTTCAAAGGCTAGGACTAAGGGGAAGGGCTAAAGCCGGGATCAGACTACATGACTTTTTTCATCGTTCAAGATGGTCGCTATGTCAGATTAACAGAAATTGTGTCATAAAATCAGACAGTGTCATATTACTCGCAAGTGATCACACTACAAGAACGGCACCAGACAGACAACCGTCTGATCATCGCGTGGTGTTGCAAAAGACAACACGAGACGGGAGGCGGGACAAGCAGCTGTCAATCAGTCACTTGGTTTAGAGGCCTCTAAATTGACTATTTGGGTCACTCATGAAATGGAAAGTGGATAAGGACATCAGTTCCGTCCATTATTGAACCAATGAACTGTTTGTGTGTATTCTGGTAACGCTGCCTGCTCCGGTTGTTCTTTGGAGCCTGTTTTCAGTTGTAACTAAACAGGATTAAATCCACGATCCGCACAGAGACTCGCTGCTCATCTTTTAAAAAGAGCTTGCAGAGAAACTGGACTCTGATCAGAGCTGTTGCTTCCACCAGGTGTATCATGCACGGCGCGCAGGCCGTCTAGTGCCAAGCGGGGCCAAAACCATCAGTCTGACCACAGTCCGCTGGCCAGGACAGTAAAGTACAGCCAACCCAGTGACACTACTTTAAAGGAGTGATGACATAGCAGTTAAAAACTAGTTTATGTTGTTGGCATTACTGCATATGTAAATACTCCAAAGAAAAAAACGGCATTTTTTACAGCGGAGTATTGTTTTGAAACGCCAGACCTCACTTCCTCAGTAATACAGTTGGGTCCGGTGATGATATGGAGCTTTACCCGGAGACCTCACGTTGACTTCATTTTGATTGGCTACACCTTATTTGGCTATGACCTTATTTGGAGAATCTAGGTCAAGCTGCGGTCGGACTTTGCTAAAGGCTAACTGCTAGCAACATGGGCACTTCAGACAGTGTGAGCTACGTTTATCAGACAAGACAGCATTTAGAAAATAAATAAACTTACAGGTAATGACAAGGTTGTGGTCCCCTCCCTCAGTGTTGCTGCAGAAGTTTTCTTTTAAATCCATTTGTTTGAAAATCCAGACCTGACTGCACAGAAGTTACTACTAGTTCCATACACGCAGCTGAATCAGACAGGGAGGGGGGAGCGAGGCGAACGGTGCATAGACCGTTAGGAGAGAGGCTGTTTACTTGATAGAGTGAACTAATTGGAGCAATTAAATTACGTAGAATGATAGAACTACGTAGAATGATAGCCTGCTGTCTGATTCAACCATTTCTGAGCAGAGAGACAAAGCTGACTGATTCTCACTCTGGACATTCACATGGCCTCATCAGTGCACAACAGATCATATTATACACCCAAAACCCCAGAAAAAAGAAATTTGATGTCATGGCACTTTAAAAAAAAAAACTGCTATAAAGTGAAATAAAGAACGTTGTTCTATACAAACACACACATGTGCATCCTCACATGTGCGCACTCCATCAGTGCCGCTGGCAGAGTGCATGCTGGAAACCACGGCAACCACATCAAATCACACATGATGAATTGAGAGCTGCGCAGTGCACAGCAGCATCGCTGTGTCTAAACTCTGCGCCCAAAAGGTGTGTTCAGATGGTTAATTAGCTTTGATGATCACGCGTAATGTGGATAGTTATGGCTGAGTGCACGAGTATGCACATCAGTGTGTCATATTTGATCATCTTATTGAGCACAATATCTGTTATGTTGTGGTGTTTTTATTTAAACACAAAATGTGATTTTTCTCTGACTTTTTCATTGATTTATTTGAGAGCGTCACATATGTGAATGTTTGGACCTGCTGTGAACTACTGATGACTTTTACTGAGAGAACGCACACATCGTGTGATTATGTTTCTTGTTGATAAAGTAATATTCTTTTCAAGAGAAATACACCCTTTTGAATGTTCGTGGAGGTTTAACACTGTTGAAATTAAATTTGGCACACTCAGTATTGTTTATTTGTTTTGTTTTTTCTGGCTACGCCAGTAGTATGGGCTCTCTATTCTGCACATCAGAGAGGAAACTGATGCCACCGCTCCACCTGAGAGCGGCTGCGTCTCTCCTGAGCGTCTCTCTGGTGGAAGCGAGGGGCGCACTGTCCTCCTATTGGTCAATATGAAGAGACACGTTGTAGGACATGTCACAATAGGTGGACAAAACCAAAAAATTCGGACACGCCAGTCTTTCTGCGTCGTGGTCATGAAGCGTCGCAGACACCAAATCGCCAATCGCTGATTATGTCATATTACACGGAGCAAAGACGCAACGTCCTGCGACCCGACAACACAGAATCGTGCACGACAGTGAGTGACTGTCCACGATGCCTCCATCGGGCTAAATTCGTGTCCTCTGATCCAGGCTTAAGGGGATAGGGATGAAAATAGGAATTGGAATTGGGCCATGAAATTTCTTTAAACTGGGCCACTGGGCATGTAGATTATGTTTGAAGGAGTTAATCATTCTTTTCAACCTACTGGAGCCAGAAGTGTTTTGTCTTTAGTGTCTTTCAGACAATTTTCATGGCATTATGTTTTTGTAGATCTAGTTGCCACATCTAATCAATGCATTTGACCCATGAGTCGGAAAATAATCGTGGTGAAATGTAGTCACATAGTTTTTATCTCAGTACAAGACAGTTTCTCTCTCTCTTTACTTTTTTCATTTAGTTATTTTCCGCTGACTGATAACAGCTCTGGCAACAAAAAGAAAGATTGCTGGTTCCTAGATATGATCCTCAACTATACTGGGGTATCCTCACTGTTAGTTGGAAGCATCTAACGAGATTTCTAAGTCCAGCTGAAACAGCCAATAGATACATTCTTAGATCAATTCAAGAACAGGGTGTGATTCACTGGTGCTGCTTTGTCGCTCATTCATGTCTATCTCTGTTTATTCATGTAGCAAACAGAAGGTTTCAAGAAACGCTGGTTCACTCTGGACCACAGACGGCTCATGTACTTCAAAGATCCTCTGGTATGGTAACACACAACAACCTACACACATCACAAGAATTTTTATGTTTCAGGTTTTTAGGTCAGGTCAATTTCTTGACCACAAACTACCAAGTTGGGAGTTCAGATATGACTCAGTAGCAGTGCAGTGGTGGGCGTTCAGGGCCAGCAAAGCCTTCTCTGGCACTATCAGAAGCACTAACCTACATTTACAATCTTAATTCTGATTTTATTTTCTGCAACTGTGTTCATTTATTCCCAACAATCCATTCTCTAAATTTTTAGCATTTCTTTTGGCTATGCTTCTTCCATTGTATGTATGTGGTGGCTAGATTTTTTTTTTTTTTTTTTTTTTTTGTCCAGTCATATTTCAGCGTCTGTGTGTTGCCATACTGTATCTAATCTGCCCAGGGCCTTCAGAATCAGTCGTACTGGCCGATGTAACCTTAACAATAGTAGAAATGGATTTTTTGTTTAACTAATCAGATTTCAAATTTGCCTCACAGGTCTAGCTAGCAGGCCCAATGTAACGTCAGCATTTTCCATCCTCTGATTGGTTAGTTAGAGCAAAACATTTACAGCCAAGTTCAGCTAGCATAACATGTATTGCAGCGATCTGCACTTATAGATACACTGGGGTTAAAAGTTTTTCTGCATCAATAGCTGATTTTCTCTCTTTTTTCCTCAAAAGTCCTTTCTTTCCAACGTGTGTTAGTTGTTTGTTTCTAGATGAAGCTTGCAGATGCAGGCTTCAAGGCTTCCGTTAGCATTAACGTTGGCGTTAGCTGGAGCTCCATCTCTCAGCTATGCTTTGTTATCTCCACTTACTTATCCGTGTTTAAATTGAAGTGGATTTTTGCCTTTTTAGGGTTGGTTTGGGACCATTTTTGTCTTCATTATTTAGATTTAATAATTCTTTACGACGTTTGCAACAGGCTAGCGGCTAGCTGTATTCTTCTGTTTGTTTTTTATTGAACTCTGACAAATTACTGCCACTAGGTGGGGGGAAGCTACACTGCAACTCATCCAGTCTTAAATAACAGTTAAAAATATACGACCCTCGCTGCGCACATGTCTAAAAGGAAAGTTTTTTCGCGGCCCTCTAGGTGGCGCACGAGGCCCGAGTTTGGGCCGCGGCCCCATGCTTAAGAATCACTGTGTTAGACTACGTCACGGCTTGTTACATTGCATATTTGTATGGCACTGGTGGTTTCTATATTTGTGATATGAAAGTGGTTATATTAAGAAACAAATTAAGTCAAGTAAGTGCTCACTGAAGGCCCAGATACCGGATGCATGGCCTGCCACTGCTCAGTAGTGTACTTGTGCTCTAAAAAGATATAAATTACCATTGTGGAGAGTGCAGGAAAGAGGTTTTTTTTTTTTCCCCCATAAAGTACATAAGACAAATAAGTTGGGGAAGGTAAAGTCATGATTTAGTGGTGAGATTAAATTTGTTCTTGCTGTAACAAGCACTGATTTTCCTTCAGTCAACACTTTGTGCTATGCCATCTTATTCTTACTCATCTGCTTTCGTGATGAGCATTGTAGATGTTAGATATTCTGGGTGATTTAAGGAAGTATTTTTGGAGAGACTTTTCCCAAAAGCTTTAAGAGGAAGCCGCAAGATTACTCAAGTCTGGACTAAATATACATCAGAAAACCAAAGCCGCATTGTTGCTGATGTAATAGTTCAATAGAGAGATGTAATAATCATCAGCGCTAAGTGACTGAAAGTCTGATTTGCCCTCAGAGAGTCAGACAGACAAGAAAAACTGGAAGATGAAAGAAAGAGGAAGTCTTGTGAAGTTGAGTTGATGGGAATGTGGAGGAAGCTGCTCTGTAATTTGATCACTCACTTTATAACTTCAGTTGCTAACACAGTGGCCAACTGTTGATTATGTTCATCGTTCACCAAAAAGACGCATGGCGCAAGCTGCAGCTTTTTTTCCAGCAGCGTGCGACAAGTGGAAGTGACGCCAATGTTGTGCACACATGTGAGTGTTTTAAGGCCCTGTCCCAGTACCCGCATTTTCACCCTTGTGCCCCTAGAATGCGCGTACTCGTTGAAAGGTTCAAGTGTGTAGTGTGTCCCATTTCTTCAGAGTGGACGATGGCTCCGCCCCCTGCGCGCCCCCAATCAACACTTCAGCGAAGGCATCCTCGATTACTTCGCTGAAGAATATTGCCAACAATTCATTGCTGCGTGTGATGTTTTGAACCATAAAGGTGGAAAATGGCCATGTTTGGTGATGGAGCTCCTGCCTGTGGTGAAAAAAATGTCTTTTTAAATCTGAATATTCAAATATTTAATCTTTTACTATTCTGTATGTGAAACAAAAGTTTGCCTTGTTACTTCAAAATATGCTTTGAATATTAATACTCAAAGCATTTGAATAATTGTTATTAGTTTACTGATAGAAGTGCTATAATTAATTTTTATTTAAACTTTATTTATACAGGTAAGTTCCATTGAGACGCAGCATCTTTAGCATGAGAGAGCTGTTTACTTCATAGATGTTTAACTGATATACATGTTTTTATGAATATGTGGACATTTGTGGACATTCTGTGCTAACAATAACAGAAAAGCTAATTAAATCTTTATCAAACATTTAGCTTAGAATGTAAAAAATATATATATATATATATATATATATATATATATATATATATATATATATATATATATATATATATTCCTGTACAGTTGAAATTATAAAGCCACCTTATATAAATTAGTTCAGTGATTGATTTATTTATTAATTAAACACGTTTGGATTTTATAACCTATATTTTACAAGAACAGATGGAATGAACTTTATTCTGTTTAGGTCTGAAAAAGACATTTTACCGAGCACAGAGATGAAGCTGAGTTTTGAAACAATGACATACAGTGGGTACGGAAAGTATTCAGACCCCTTTAAACTTTTCACACTTTGTTTCATTGCAGCCATTTGCTAAAATCAAAAAAGTTAATTTTATTTCTCATTAATGTACACTCAACACCCCATCTTGACAGAAAAAAAAAACAGATATGTAGAAATTTTTGCAAATTTATTAAAAATTAAAAACTGAAATATCACATGGTCATAAGTATTCAGACCCTTCACTCAATACTGAGTAGAAGCACCTTTTGAGCGACTACAGCCATGAATCTTCTTGGGAATGATGCAACAAGTGTTTCACATCTGGATTTGGGATCTTCTGCCAATCTTACTTGCAGATCCTCTCCAGCTCTGTCAGGTTGGATGGTGAACGGTGGTGTTCAGCCATTTTCAGGTCTCTCCAGAGATGCTCAGTTGGGTTTAAGTCAGAGCTCTGGCTGGGCCGGTCCAGAATGGTCCCAGAGTTGTTCTTAAGCCGCTCCTTTGTTATTTTAGCTGTGTGCTGAGGGTCATTGTCTTACTGGAAGGTGAACCTTCGGCCCAGTCTGAGGTTCTGAGCACTCTGGAAGAGGTTTTCTTCCAGAATATCTCTGTACTTGGCCACATTCATCTTTCCTTCAACTGCAACCAGTCGTCCTGTCCCTGCAGCTGAAAAACACCCCCATAGCATGATGCTGCCACCACCATGTTTCACTGTTGGGATCATATTGGGCAGGTGATGAGCAGTGCCTGGTTTTCTCCACACATACTGCTTAGAATTAACTCCAAAAAGTTCAATCTTGGTCTCATCAGACCAGAATCTTATTTCTCATAGTCTGGGAGTTCTTCATGTGTTTTTTGGCAAACTCTATGCAGGCTTTAATGTGTCTTGCACTGAGGAGAGTCTTCCATCAGGCCACTCTACCATAAAGCCCGGACTGGTGGAGGCTGCAGTGATAGTTGACTTTGTGGAACTTTCTCCATCTCCCTGCTGCATCTCTGGAGCTCAGCCACAGTGATCTTTGGGTTCTTCTTTACTTCTCTCACCAAGGCTCTTCTCCCACGATTGCTCAGTTTAGCTGGACGGCCGGGTCTAGGAAGAGTTCTGGTTGTCCCAAACTTCTTCCATTTAAGGACTATGGAGGCCACCGTGCTCTTAGGAACCTTTAATGCTGCAGAAATTCTTTTGTAACCTTGTCCAGATCTGTGCCTCACCACAATTCTGTCTCTGAGCTCCTTGGACAGTTCCTTCCACCCCATGATTCTCATCTACTCTGACATGCACTGTGAGCTGTAAGGTCTGATATAGACAGGTGTGTGCATTTCCAAATCAAGTCTAATCAGTTTATTTAAACACAGCTGGACTCCAATGAAGGAGTAGAACCATCTCAAGGAGGATTAGAAGAAATGGACAATCTGTGAGTTAAATATGAGTGTCACTGCAAAGGGTCTGAAAACTTATGACCATGTGATATTTCAGTTTTTTCTTTTTAATAAATTTGCTAAAATTTCTACATTTCTGTTTTTTTCTGTCAAGATGGGGTGCTGAGTGTACATTAATGAGAAATAAAATTAACTTTTTTGATTTTAGCAAATGGCTGCAATGAAACAAAGAGTGAAAAGTTAAAAGGGGTCTGAATACTTTCCGTACCCACTGTAAAATGACGTTGCGGTTCAGGATGATGGAGGAACCGTCACTGTCCCAATTCTGCCATTTTCCCACACTTGCAGCCTGCACACTCCAACCCTTAATGTGCACTTCTACCAACTGCACACTTCATACAGAACCGTAGGGTTTAGTGCAGGTATTGGGACAGGGCCCAAGTCTTCAGTTTAACCCGTGCTGCACACAGTCTGAGCCCAGAGTTAGAGGTGCAATGTCTACTAAGGTAATAAAGTTATAAACATCCAAGTTGTTTACGGTTTGATCGTTGAGTAAAAAGTCTCACTGTATGCTAACGGCTGTAGTATTGTTTTGATGAAAAAGTTACAGCTATCACCTTTAATAATCGGGCTACACTTCAAGTTGACAAAAAGACAAAAATATCAGAATTTTGTTCTGAAACATCTTCAAATATTAGATAGAGAATGAAATTAAAATGATATAAAAAAAAATACTTTTGTTTATTCCAGATTGAAATTGCAGTGTTGTAATAAATTTGTTTTGTTTTTTCAAAAACTCTATGATTTGAAGATTACTTGTTCCAGAGGATGCCGGTTGCTGCAGGAATTATGTCCTGTATCGCACTTTCTCAATAGGCCTTCTTTGCCCCCGTCCCCCCTCCACCCTTTTTTTTTTTTTTTTCATTATGACCCTGTTTATATCTCATTTACCATTGTTGATCATTTCTGTCAATACCAATCAGAGTTCTGAGACAAAAGTCCAATTACTTTTCTCAAAAATTAAACAATTTGCATTTAAGATACCCTATCATCTTATAGCCTACCCCCCAAGAAAATATAAAAATACTTCCCATAAAAAAGGGTCTAATTTTCTTTTTCTTCTTTTTTTTTTTACAGCTAATTCATCTTTCTTTTGTTCTCTCTTTGAAGGATGCCTTTGCTAAAGGGGAAGTTTTCTTGGGGAACAGGGACCATGGTTACAGCGTCTCTCCTGGCTTACCAGCTGGCACCCACTGCAACGGTGCTTGGCAGTACGGTATCACAATAGAAACACCTGAACGCTGCTTCCTGTTTACTTGTGAGACGGAGGGCGACCAGCAGGACTGGCTGAAACACTTTCATGATGTCATGAGCGCTCAGATGTCCCCTCAGGAATACACAAGTAAGAGTTCAGAGCTTTAAAATGGTCATGTAATTAGCTATTAGTGGTTATTCCTAGCCTGTGAATGCTTTTTTTTTTTTTGCCATTTACCTACCGCACTCCAGGGGGTCACTGTGGATACTTTAATTGCCATCTTAACAATCAGAAAATGTTTGGAACTTTTCCCCTTTGCAGATATACTCATGCACATCAAACCACCCTTTACCTGCCACCCAGCATCACCAGTGGAGCAGCTGGTTTGCTTCCTCTGTGGGTCATTTATGGAGGGAGGCAAAAAAAAAGTTCATTTACTGACTTTTATTCTGTTTTTATGACTGGCTTTTTCAAAATAACAGTAAATAACTAAAACTACTGAAAGCAGAAGAAATTCCTCAGAATAGCCTGGCATGCAACTGAAAATCGCTGGACAAAGTCTCAAAGAAATTTAGAGCAATATTTTACCAAATTTTTAGAAAAATATATTGAAAATCACACTTTTCAAAAGGGCTCCGCTGCAAAGGGATGGTTCATAATGTGTCACTCTGATTCCACGGTTCCACAATGGATTCAGAGCAGTTTTCTTTGTGTAAAATGTAGCTAGAACAGTGCTGGTGAAGTTACTTTTCTTCACATTTAGATTATACCTTTTATGCATGCAATTCCAAATTGTGGCATAATCAAACACTGATCTTGAAGTTAAAAGGCAGTTAAATAGTCATCCTTGGAGTGCTCCAACAACAAGGTTAACATGTACATTTTAAAGGATTGTTTCTCTTGTATCATGTTTAGCATCAAAAACTGGTGTTTCTGCTATAAGAAAAACCAGACAACCAGCTACTGCACCTGTAAAGACACTTAATAGAACATCCTTTGGCCTCTGCAAGGAAACAAAGCAGAGAATCATCAGAAGCACAAATAAGAGGACAAACCTGATGGGAGGTTCTGTAGTTTTGTATATTAGGGAAGGGCGATATGTTATCGTGTGTGATATATCGTCAAAGAAATTCCCCATGGTAGTGATTGGTCATTTCACAATAAAAACGATAAATTCAGTTTATCAGGTTATATCTGACCATTATTCATAGTTATTTTTGGTGTTTGCACCATTTGAATAAATGTCATTTTTTTCTTATATTTCAGACTAGTTTGTTTAGTGACACTACAGTTTTGCAATGCAGGTGCCCTACTTTAACTTATTATTCGGCTCTTTAGAATGCTGTAGAATGCTCCGTTGACTTGAATGGGTTTTTCTCACATTCCAGCGGTCATTATTTTCATATACTGGAGGCTACACACCAATTCTCATTAAATAAGATAATGAAGTCATTAATTATTACGATAAATCAATTCATATTTAACTTCATTATTCTAATCAAAAATATAATGAATGTAGCGCAATATCACACTAAGATCCCCAATCAACCTATTTTGGTGTCAGCGTCTTAAAGTAACCCTTACCGATGTTGCATTGTTACACTATTTTTTTACAGGGTAAAATGCTATGGATGAGGTAATGGAACTCTGAAATACAAGACAGACCCACCATTAATCAAAATAAAATATTATTCCAATCTCTAAATATTCAATGAAAACTCCAACCAATCCTTGAAGTGGGGTGCACCCCTAGGATTGTCCAAGGGACCTTTGCTTCTGCATTGGGAGGCAGAAGGAATGAGGGGGTGTGTCTTAGAAGTGAGGCGGGACTGTTTATATTCAAATAATCTTGCTGTGCTTTCTGAAATGCAAGATCGGTAAGGGTTGCTTTAACAGCCTACAGGTTCGAGGAAAAAAAAAAAGTTGGTCTTTGTTAGGGTTCCAGCCTGATAATTCTGAAAATCTGTCAGGCCGGCTGGGCCGGGGCTCCGCCCATTCGAACCAGGGCCGGACTCGGGCCCAGATATTAGGCCCATGCAGGGCACTACTGCAATCAAGTGTTTTCTATAACCGTCAACCAGACTTCTGCACCTGTTAACAGGTATTTCAGTCCATTGTTTATGAGCAATTTGCTCCAATTTGTGGGGAACTTTTTTTTTTCAATAAAATATTCTTTACAACCACAGTTCAAAAGCAATTTAGTAAATTTTTATTTATTATTACTTTTTTTTTTAGTTGTGAATTTTGCCCTTTTTTAATAGAGGGTATGAATAACTAATAGGGCACCTGTAAATACCCACACTCACTAACCTGTAAAATTATATATATGCACAGTCGGGGCAGGGGGGTAAAAAGAAATCTAACCTTGGACTTTCAAACTTTAATTTTTTCTAGTGGAAGCCTTGTTCAAGCACAGGCACTGATGGATCAGAAGCTTTTGGGACCTTCTCACTTCTCAGCCGTCATCAGTCTGACATGGGGTCTACATCAGCTCTGACTTGGAATCTCACCTTCATCTATGCTGTGGTCACACTGGAGTTAATGGTTTAAAACCAGAAAAGATGTCATAAAGTTCCAAATTAAAACAATAGTATCAACTTGTTAGAGATAAGTATGTAAAAAGGACCAATGACACATAAACATCACAGTAATGGTTTCCATTTGGTGTTGTTTTGTGATGAGTCATGAATGAGGACCAGATGTCTTCTTTCCTTTTAAAGTTTGTTTTGTTCGTTTCATATTCATGTTCCAGGTTCCTTTTTATGAATAAACACTTCACTGCTTTTAAAACCCTTCACAGACTGATAATATGCGCTATCATTTTAAATTATTTTAAAACTGGATGCTTTTTGAAGGTGACAAGTGCTATGTTCCTCTGATATTTCTCTTGATGTTATGAGGTGATCAGTTCTGGTAAGTAGGTGCAGGGAGTCACACATGCAAGTTTATGGAAGTCAGTTTCATGTAGGATTTTTTGACTGGTTCATATGAATAAGTTGTGATATTTGATTTAAATTTGTTTTCAGTTGTAGCAGCTGTACCAGAAATAGAGATGTGCTTTTCTACAGCAGCTTTTCTGCTGTAAAAATATCACATTTTCAGGAAGATACACAATATCTGGATCAAGGGCAAATCAAGGGTATTTTTAAAAATGAAAGCAATATCATTCACTTAATGTAAAATTTATTACAACTATCATCTTGAATTCATATGTAGTTATAAAAATGTATCCATCAAGCAACGTAATATCTGAAGAGTATAGTTTGTATCAAGTAAATATTAATGTTTTTGTATATCTCGTTCGAAAACTAATGTATGAATTATTAGATACTCCATCAAAGGCAAAAATGTACTTAAAACACTATAAATAACATGTTTAAATGCATTTAGACACAAAAGCTGTAACTACATGTCAGTGTGTGGTGCAACAGCACCTCCATGTGGCATAAATCTTTGTTGAACTCAGTCATTTTTAACAGTAATTTATTTTTTCACATTATTTTTTATCGGTACTCATCAGCAACTAACTGATACATTTTAATTGTGCATGTATTTTGTTTTCTTTCAGTTAGCCAAGAACATTTTATGTTTGTTTTCTTTTCATTAAAGGTATCTCACTGTTTGAGCATGATGACTTAGAATATGACAATAGTGCTAAGAAAATAAATATTTCTATAAATGTTGTCAAGGGTTTTATGTACGGGGGCTGTGCTGTCTAATATGAAATAACTGTTAAATAATAAACTGTCTTTGAAAATGGTTGTAGTCAATCTAATCATGCTATCCAAAGAAGTAGATAACCTGTTTTAAGCAAAACCAGTAAATGATTCAGATGATAAAAGCAATGAGGTGTTAATATTTTAAAAAGCAGATTAACACCTGTGCTACTTTTTAGCAGCCCAATAGAGTACAGTTGTGCTTGAAAGTTTACAAACTCTTCCATTAAAGATGGAAAAAATCAGCTGCCAGTAATCGACTAAGGTAATAAATTAAAATTTCAGGAAAATCATGACATTGATTTTGAATTATGGTTCAACAGAAATATTAAAAACAAACAAATAAATAAATAAAACAAGTAAACAAGCATGATGGGGCTCCTGAACTGAAATGTTGAGCAAAACTTTATGGCAAATACTGCAATCAAGTGTTTTCTGTAGCGTCCAATCAGATTTATGCATCTATTGACAGGTATTTTGGTCCCCTGTTCATGAGCAAGGTGGTATAATTTGTTTTGGACTATTTTTTTTATTAATAATATTTATAAACAATTAAAAATCTTTGTTTTATTTTACTAGATTATAATTTAGTAAATTTTTATTTATTATAACTTTTAACAGTTTATTATTTGAATTACTGTTGTGACTTTAGCCTTTTCATTAATGGAAGGAAGCACAACTGTACCTGTGTTATGTTTTTGGTTACTGAACATGTGTTTGTGTAGTTGCAGACGACTCTGCCAGCAGTTTCTTGGTGTCTAAAACTACACCTTGGTGCTCAGAGACAGCAGGTTGAGGCCCGAGAGGAATACCCCATAAATCTATAGGCCCATGCCAGTTTTTCACCTCGGTGAGAAAGAGGGAGGACAGATGTGAGAAGGGAGGAGAAGACTGCAACCAAGAAAACTTCAAAGACAGCAGCACTCCATCAAAACTGGATTCAAGATTCAAGGAGAAAATTGAGGGTTGATCTGCCACCGAGTGATGCCTCCGAGGTAAAGATGATCTGCGGAGACTTCTCGCGGA
This sequence comes from Atherinomorus stipes, assembly GCA_023101725.1. NCBI lineage: Eukaryota > Metazoa > Chordata > Actinopteri > Atheriniformes > Atherinidae > Atherinomorus > Atherinomorus stipes. Next base: position 238,343 of record JALJCO010014158.1, on the reverse strand, counting down.
TGATATGAAAACAAAGGATCTGGACCTTGTCTGGAGGAGGAAGTTACACGCTGACTGGATACAGCTCCTTTACACAAGTCGGTTTAAATGTCTCATATTTGTCCTTAACAGAAAAGAGGAGGATTTATTTTTTCCGCCTCACTGTGGAGTCTTTTCCAGAGATGTCTACAACTGAAATCCCCTCAAGCACATCTTGGAACTGCAGGAGTTTTCTATCGTTGACTTCAGGTGCAGTTTGTTCATGTGAAAAGTATATCACCCCCCAACTGCTCCCCACAGACTCAAGTCAGCTGCACCGAAGCTTAGAGACCAGCAGAGAGATTTCTGTGTGTAACTGAGAACATCTTTGTTGGAAGTGTGTTGATGGATTGAATCCTGTCTTTCTTTTGTTTTAGAGACAGAGAGAGAATTGTGTTGTTGTGTGTTTGGAATCCATTTTTCATAGAAATGCACTCCGCAAACTGCTCATACTTTGGGACTGATGCTGCTAATTATGTGTATGAATGAATGCAGCTGCTGTTTCCCGCACTCGTTGCTCTTTTTCGTCTTTCTCTTGGATTAAAGTCATAATCATAAAGACTTTCCAGAAAATTTTTCGGAGCACCCTCAGAAATGCTTTATTTGATGCCCTTTACATTCCGCTACCACTTCACTTCACCCTGTGAAATGTTTTTACGGACTTGAAACCTTTTTCGTTTTTGGGAGCCAACTGTCAAAGAGTGTGAAGTGCGTAAACCGGCTCCTCAGGGTCAGAGTCTGACCTCTGATCTTTGATCTGTAAACCTGCAATGAACTGCACCCCTAATGCTACCATCACTCCCCAGCTGGGACTTGGACTGAGCCCAGGGGCTGAAGATGGACCTTCCCAAGGAGCTGGTAGCGGTGCTGGAAGCGGCGGAGGCCTGTGGGTGACTTCCCTGCTTGGTGCGACATTAATGGTCATGTGTGCCATGGGAGTGGCAGGCAACACGTACACACTCATCATCACGCGCTCAGCCGCGTTGTGCCGGACAGGTTCCATGTACGTGTACATCATTAACCTGGCCCTGGCTGACCTGCTCTACCTTTCCACCATCCCCTTTGTCGTCTGCACCTACTTTGCCCACGACTGGCTGTTCGGTGAGGCTGGCTGTCGCATCCTGCTGAGTCTTGACCTTCTCACCATGCACGCCAGCGTCTTCATTTTGGTTGCCATGAGCATGGAACGTTACCGCGCCGTGGCCAAGCCCTTCAGCGCACACAGAACCTCGTCCCGCAACAGACGGCTCGCGGCGGGGATTATTTGGGTGTTAGCTTTCATCCTGACACTTCCAATGATGGTGATGATCCGGCTCAGGGAGGGCAAACCCACGGCAGCCGGCTTGGTTAAGAGAATCTGCTTCCCTACGTGGACGCCTGAGGCCTTCAAGGCTTATATCACAGTCCTGTTTTTCACAAGCGTTTTAATCCCTGGATTGATAATCGTTGGATTGTACGCTGGACTAGCCAGGCGCTACTGGACGGTACAGGCTAGTTTAGGAGGCAGCAGCCGCTCGGCTCGGAGGAGAGGACTCAAACAAAAAGTTGTATCCATGATCTTAAGCATTGTAGTTGCCTATTGGGCTTGTTTCTTACCTTTTTGGGGATGGCAACTTGCCAAACTCTTCTCTCCAGACTCCCTCAAAACTTTGTCTGCAGCTGCTCATAACTATGTCAATTTTTTTGTCACGTGTCTGACTTATGGGAACAGTTGCATCAATCCATTCCTGTACACTCTGCTGACCCGGAACTATAAAGATTACTTGGCCCAGAAAGGTCAATCTACAGGGTCAAGCAGGGTTGATCTGGGTTCAGCTGTGACAACCCCGATGCAGGACCTTTAGTGGATGAGTATGAACAGCTGACCTTGAGAGTAGAACTCTGTTTGGTAAACTAAAGTTGTTTGTGACTCAAAAATGTGGGTCAGCTGAACTTTTTCCATTAATGAGTTCAATTATTCAATCTTTTTTTGTATGCTTTGAAAATGTGAATTAGATCATGTGATTGAATTTTGAGGAAAAAAAGAACAAGTTTGTTGAACAAGTCTTAGATAAAGTTAAACCAGCAACCACACTAACAAACTCCATTTTAATGTCTCTGTTGCAAAGCTGTATATAAAAGCTGGATATTGCTTTGTGTTGCATGTGGTTTGTGCTTCGAATTTTTAGGTTTTGCAGGTTGGTCATTGACACGTTGCACCTTTGCACCAGAAATGATGGGTAAATGTGACTGAAAACTAATAAGACACATCGGAGATCATGTTCACAAAACAGTTTCTTCTTCTGGTTTTTCTTTTTTCTTTAATTATGGAAAAATATTAAATTTCCCTGTCATTTTTTCCCTTCCAATTGCTTGAGTTGCCCCTTTTGTAGCTATGAGGAAGCATGGAGGTTTAAGGTATCCTCACATTTTGATAGTGGAAGCTCTTTCCAGAGTTCAACTCCTCACATGACATGATGAACTTGACTCAACAACCTAAACTGCAAGTGGTCAAGGACATGGCTTGAGTTTAATACTAGAGCTCTTATTAGTAGTTCTTACCTTCACAGATTTTCAAAGCTACTTTTCTCTAAGCTCTAAGAAAGTGCAGGAAATCTTTTTATCTTTACTTTGGGCATTTTGGAAATTGCGTGTTTTATTGTCTTAGGCAGAGGAGCTGAAAGTTAAAGGTGATAGCTATAAGTTTAATTCCTCTCTGCCAGTCAGTGGCAGAGGCAGAAATTTTTCACTGGAGTTGCCAGGGAGAGACCATTAAAGTGTTGATGACACAACCTTAACGTCAAGTAACTTTGGCATACAGCAACACACCAAGACAAAATAAGTAGCTCTGTGCAGTTGGAAGTTAATTTACGTAAATATACGATGTTTAGGAGGCTCGGCTAAAGGCTAATAGCTTTTCAGTCGCGAAACGAGTCGCCATACTGTGTTGTCAGCGTCTGTACAGGGTCGCGGTCCACCCATTGACTTAGATGTATAATCTAAGCCGTGGAAAACATGAAAGATGGCTCCAGAACAGCTAGATTGGAACTGGTTTGTGTGCTGGGATCATCAGCCAGTTCAGAAAAGTGTGATAATGCTGAGGAATTTGGGGAAATCACATTTTACAAGCTAGAACCGGAGTAGACCTGTAGCCAGCTGCCTACAGCCTCTCTCCCAGCCTCAGGTCCACTGGTTCAGCTAAAAGCCTGCAAGACCACACCGAGGGAACCAGAACTGCAAGGAGTGACCCGGAACAACATAAAGCAGACCCACAACTTGATGATTTGAAGCAGTTTGACATACAGTAGATCGAGGAGTGACAGAAACGAGGCACTCACCTCCTGTGGGAGCTCGCAGCTAACGGCAGCCGCAAGCTAGCTGCAGTAAATAATTAGCCTTTAAAAAATGAGAAGATAACAACTTACATGATTCCAGTCAAGTTTTAAATAGTTCCCTTTTATAAGGATGAGGATGGAGGAAAGGATACATCTTTGGAAGCAGCTGGAGGAGATCTGATGACTGGAGACATCTTCATATAACTGAGCTGCAGCTGTCTGCTGATAGCAGGAGCTGTATGACCGATGTGATGAAGCAACAATGGTTGAAAAAGTTTTCCGAGGAGATGATCTCAGTTTCATTGTGTTAGAAGTCTCAACACGCTGGTGCCTGAAGTTTCAGTCAACAGATGCTCTAGACGAGCAGAGAGGTCCTGTTGATGCCTGTTTCCTGGTGGGTAGGACTCCGACCTGCTTCCTTATCCTCTTCAAAATAAAATGCTGAATCTGTAGGAAATCTAAATAACACTGCACTGACGAGCTTTTAACCATTAACTGTCAATACAATTTGAAGGTCGTTACTGTTTGTCTGTAAAACTGGAAAAGGAACTTAAAAACCGCAATGAAGCCACTTCAATGTTAAATAAGCAGCGAAGAAGAGGCTCTTGCAGACGTCATATCCGGTATCGGCTCACAGCGCCTCAGTCTGGTCAGATGTGCTGAAAAAGCAGCGATGTATTCTAATAACTCATCTATGCAGCTGCGCTTGTTTCTGTTACAAAGATCATCATGAAGAACGTTTTGGTCTATAAAACATGGAGAAAAATGTCAAAAACGTGTCATCAGCACTTTAAGGCTGTTCCATACATACATACTCCACGAGAACTTTCTTCTTGTTCTCGGGACCACAAGAACAAAATGACGTCATTGTGTTCTTGCAGACGTGTTTGAGGATGGCTTGCGGCTTGTTCTCGACCCCTCGGCCAAACAGAACTTTCTTCTTGTGGAGCTCCGAGAAGTGTTGTGTGATTGGTCGGAGATTTGAGGCGGGTGGGGTTAACACACATGCTTGAACCAGAAATGACACCTCCGCATTTCCACTGATGCAACGTTGAACGGATGGTTTTAATAAACAGTTGATCGAGGTGGTGAGAAAGTACGAAAATGTAAACTACACGTGGCATTTAAATACCACATGCGCAACTCCGTCCTGCCACGGACAAAGTTTATTGTAAATGTATAATCACTGGGTGAACACAGTCGCTGTTCACCCGCATGTTGCAGAGCTTCTTGTGGAGTATGAAATGACTTGACGAAAACAAACTTTTTCTTGATTTTGCAGCCTCGCGGGCAAGAACAAAGTTCGTGCTTCTCCTGGAGTATGTAACAAGCTTTACTCACATAGGGCTGGCCATTAGTAGATACCTCAGAGCGCATGTATTTTTTATATATATTTTATATATAAATTTCAGCTCCATAAAGACCGTTACAATAACCAATACCGATTACACACATATATACCTAATCATACCTGGATCAAAAATTCCAACTGTATGGGGTAGCTCATGTCTAAAATAAGAGAAGAAGGTGGTTTGGAAGCAGTTTTGGGTCTACCCTGTGATAATCGCAATATCTCAGCAAAAAAAGCTTAAAACGGGAGTTTTCAATTTCTGCATCTCTGATTTTAAAAATTCCAACTGTATGGGGTAGCTAGTGTCTAAAATAAGAAGGAGAAGTGGTTTGGAAGCAGCTTGGGGTCTCTGTAACTGCTTGAGCGCCGCCCGCTTAAAGTGTGGGGGTGGTCAGTGATTGGTCCGTAGCTCCACCCCTGCCACCAGAAGGTGACGCACTAACACTCACTTACTCAATTGGCATTTGCAACGTTACATAACTGGCTAACCGTCAATTAGCATTAGCAAATGTTTAAAAATGTCCAGGGGAAATTGGCAACCTCCACTGGGCTTTTGAGCCCCTTTGCTCCCCTCACCCTCATCCTGCTTCTTTTGTCTGCTTGAATTTCTACATATAGCAATTCAGCTAGCAACTCAGAAGCTAATGCTAACAGCGAAGAATCCTGACGTTGGCATGGTAAGTCCAGATGTCAATAAAAATTGACACTTATTCTGCTCCCATCTAGGCACTCTTTGGATGTATTACTTTAAGAAATATATCATTGTTTTTATGAAAAAGGTTTATCAATAACCTTTATAGATGGCATAAAGTTAAATTAAGCTGGTTTAACTTTGAATTAAAAGAACATACTCGTATTTCTGATAGGTTCCTGATTGTCGTGGATTCCTTTAAATTCCTGTATACTGTTTATAGTCATTTTGTACAGGATGAACGTCATCTTTGGGAGACATTCATCATGTGGGACCAAAGGTTAAGGAGTGAGACAAATCAAATCAATTAGCAAATGCATATTTGTTAACTGACTAAAGCTCTTCTGAATATGTACGGAAAGCAACACACACTGTGGAATTTGTTTTCTTTTGACATTAATGTTAACGTGAACTGTTTCTGGTCATTTTCAGGTCAATTAAGTGGAGTTTTAACAATTGAAAAAAAATTCTTCAGATACTTCTTAAAAAATGTTTCACCCAGCCACCAGAGATCACAGAAATTTAGAAATTGCTCTGAAAAATGAACGTGGGGGGAAAAAAATTAAAGGAGAAGGACAGACGTGTTTTTTCTCTACTAATAACACACACATGCACATATACACAAACTCATAAAGAATATTTCCTCTCCTTGCAGAGAATGTGGTTGCATTGTGCTACATTCCTCAGCCTCGGTACATGACTCTTTGGAGTCCTCCTGCAAATTGTCTTGAAAAGGGAGCTTCTTCTCACTTCTCCTGAATATTGTTTGTCTTTTCACATCAACCTCTCCTACCCTCAGCTGTCTGCCCGCCCCTGATTGCTCTACATTTTAACCACGTCCTCGTCACTAATGCTCAATCAGAAGCTCAGCTCTGATTTTAGTCCCTCTGTTCTGGCTTTTATAATGTGGCCAGTATGTATTCCCAGCTGAAGAACTGACTTGGACTTTGTTCTATGTGATTTATTGAAACAGTCTCGGAAAAAAAAAAGAGAGAAAACAGTTTTATGAAGACACCCATGAAACTTGCACAGTGAGTTAAGAAGTGTGGCTCCATCTTCAGGCCGTTTATTCTTATTACAACATCAGCACACTGTCAGTTTACATTTCTAGTTATAGTTTTCAGTATGACAAAAGATGAGCCAGAGGGTCTGGGCTCAGTGATGTAAAACAGACCATCTCAGCAACAAGCACAAAGTGGACAGGCTTCCGATCAGGGTTGCAGATTAGGCCAGCTTCTAACCCATCTTGACTCCTTTGAACTCTGCATCACCGCAGACATTAAAGTAATCGTACCTAAACTCTCCCAGACGGTTGGGGAAGTTCATCATCCTTCCATCGGGAAGTTTGATGTAAAACTGCTCGTTGTTGAAGTTGATGTAAAACTGAAAGACACAAGAGAAGAAGAAGAGAGAAACGGTTTATCTTCGATTTGATTGGAAATCTTCCAGAGACATCAGGCTGGGACTTTGGAGCAATTACGTTTTATGATCTCATATTCTCATCTATGTTATCTGTTGACCTCGTGGGGCTCCCACGTGGATTCCAAGCCCATAATGATGCCCATCTGGGGAAATATCTTGTGAAGGCTACAGTAACTACATGTCCTGTATTCTCTCAAATATAGTAAGTGAGGCTGTGAACTAAAAAACATTTCTGAGCCTTTATAGGCAAAGCAGGGACAAAATGTGTAAAAACTACATAGGTTTTTGCCCCAGGCACTAGATGTTGTGTAGTTTTTGTTGTTGCCAAATCAAATAACTTTTCAATTATGGAATTTGAACTGAATGGAAATTTTCTAAGTGTCTCGGATAAACCGATACAGATTCTCATCAGCCTCAACTGATCGCTGATACAACCTGCCAATATTTGGTACCAATACTGCATTTGACCCCCAAATTACTATAATGAAGGATACAATGAAAGTCATTTTACAACTTTTTTTATATAAAAAAAAGAACAAAGCACTTCAAACAAATACTCAAATTTATTCATACCCTCCAAGTAAAGAAAAGGCTAAATTGACAATAGTAATTCAAATAACAAAAAAACTAATAATAAACAAAAATTACAAAATTATGATTTAGTGAAATAAATTATTGAAAATAATAATTTAAAAAAAACTGTCCCAGCCACATAAGAGCACCTTTCCTGTGAAAAGTGGACCAAAATACCTGTCAACAGGTGTAGAAGTCTGATTGGACGTTACAGAAAACACCTGATTGCAGTGATTGCCTCAACATGTTGCTCAACAACATTTCAGATCGTAGTCCCATCATACTTGTTTACTTGTTTTATTTTTTGTGTTTGCTTTTAACATGTTTGTTGAACTACACTTCCAAATGAATGTCATTATTTCCATAGAATTTTCATTTATTATCAGTTTTGACAATTTTAACATATTTCACTGGCAGCTGTTTTTTTTCCTGCTTTAATTGGAGGGTTTGAATAATTTTGAGGATGACCGTATATAAAAAAGATACAGTGCACTTGTAAACAAATAATGAATTGAAACATTAAACTTGTAATAAAAAAAAAAGGCTGTAAATCACGCCAAGTGTTGGCTTCAGACAACACACCTAATGTATCAGCCGATGCCGATACCAGCAAAAAATGCAAATATCGGCCAGCTAAGGTATCGGTCTGTCCTTACTTGTGAACTTGGCTCTAGCTGTGTTTGAGGGATGCATCTTCAAGAGCCAAAAGAAGTGTTTGATATCTCTAAATGGCAATGACATGGATGATTAATTGTCATTCAGTTGATTGATCTGATGACTTTACTGGAGCACTAGAGTTGCCACTAACTTATGGTTTTATTTTGCAGCAGTATTTGTGGTCTCTCACTAAAAAATAATACATACAATATTGTTTGCAGAGGGGATTTTGTATTTGTATTTAAAAGACAAAGTCAGAGTCTGTAGTTTTGAGATTGCAGATGCCTGACTGATACCCCTGTACTCCTCCTACACACCTTGCATTCCTCCCCACGTGAGAAGGGAAAGTCTCCCTCACGCTGCTCATCACCCCAGCATCCCCCGGACAAGGAGTTGCAGACGATGGTGTGGCTGTCTCCTAAGTAGTCAAAGCGAGGGTTGAAGTGCAACGCGATGTTGTCAGAATCGTGGCCAATGTTGACGGTAAAGCTGCGGCAGTTGGAGGGGAAAAAAAGGAAGAGATGGATGAAACATTAACCAGTTTAACAGCACGCTACTTCATCTTTAGACTGAGGCGGACTTACGCATTGCAGTCATCATTGGGCTTGACACGGATCTTCATCTCCTGCCCCTCCTTGAATGCCAAGTCATGAATTTTCTGTGTAGGAATACGACAGAATCACAAAGGAAATGATTGAATTATGAGTTGTGTTCAAAGTTTCCAGAGTTCTTGTCCATTCTCTCCTTTGAAGGAAATGTGAATTTTGATGAGATAAAGTGTCAGTTCAGACTCGCTAGTTATCTAAATAACGGAGAACAGTACGTTGAAATAGATCAGGTAAAATCAAAAACAATGAAAACAGAGTATGGGGTTCTGCAAGGCTCAGTTTTGGGACCATAATTATTTACTGTGTATATTAATGATATCTGTGAGGTGTCCAGTCTGTTAAAAAATAATTTTGTTTGCTGATGATACAAATCTTTTTTTGTTCTGGTTTGGAGTTTGGAGGAGCTTTTGGAAACAGTTGGCGAAGAACTTAACAAATTAAAGGAATGGTTTGACCTCAACAAGCTAACATTAAATTTGAATAAAAAGTTTTTGATATTTGGGAATAGATCAAACAACATAAAAAAGGAACTTATGATAAATGATAAAGAAATAGAGTATCTGAGACTAAATTTCTTGGTACAATAATAGGTGAAAAAATAAGCTGGAAGAAACTTATGGACTATATTAATATAAAAATAAATTAATTTCAGTTCTATACAAATTTAAATATTTTCTGAATCAATCATCATTCTATACCTTGTACTGTTCCTTCATACCCTATATGACTCATTGTGTTGAGATATGGGGGAACACTTACAAGAACCAACTCGGTTTTTCTTCTTAAAAAACAAAGCAATCAGAATAATCACTAAATCTTCCTTTACACAACCAACAAACGCTTTGTTTCTTAAGTTGAAAATATTGAATTTTGAGAGTCTGGTGTAATCTCAAAACTCTTCTAATCATGTACAGAGGAAAAAACAAACAAGTGCCATTTAGTATCCAAAAACGTTTCTGTCTGAGAGAGAAAGCAAATTCTGTCTGAGAGGAACATACAGTAGATGTTTAATAAATCAGCAATAAGAACTAATGCCAAACTCCACTGCATTTCTTCTAGAGGTGTTCAGTTATGGAACAACTGCAATGATGAAATAAAAACATGTCAAACTATAGGAAAATTTAAATCAATAATGAAATGCAATATAATAAAAGGATATGTGGAAATTAATAAGAACTAATTAAGACCATGTATTATGTATGTAATTCATTATTAGAGTATTATTAAGTGTTATGATGTGCACTGTGATTTACGAAGAGAATATTATGAATGTTATTATTACTGAGTATCATTAAGGATTATATAATGATGAGGAGGATTATGATTTATTTATTTATTGTGAAAACTTTGTTATATTGTGATTTTAAAAAGTGAGTAAAGTTATTATTGAGTATTATTGAATAATAATAATCAATGTACTTTTATTGTGGACTCTATCCTTTTGAGAGTTTGGTTCTTGTTAAGTATGGTATATTGTGACAAGAATTTTTGTTAAATTACAGTGAATGATAAATTCAAGTTGTGTCTGACTCAAGGTTTTTGGACCTAATAAGTTTTTCTTAACTTCTTCCAAAACTCCTTTTCGAGTTATGTTTTTTATTATTAGGTATGTCAAATGTGAGCATTTGAATTTAATTTTAATTTGAAATAAATAAAAAAAATCTAAAAAATTAATAACATTATAAAAGGCAACAAGGTACACAGATTGGAATTTATGACAGATAATAGATTTTGGAAGGTGGGGGACCATTTGTGAGCCACATGTGAATACAGACTAATGAAAGGAGTGAAGATAGATGCTGTTCTTATCTTCGCTGTTGATGATCAACCAGGATAAAACTATATACTGATGGTTGTAAAATAACTGAAACAGGAAGGGACTCTATTTGCTCGCTGACATGTGATCATCTTATAGCGGTGGTAAAGAAATAAAAAGACGCTTATACTGGAACTTTCTGCTACAGTGGATGTGGAGACTACAGGGACCACCGCCTTACTTCTATACAAAATTACGTAATATGGGTTTATATATAGAGAAGGTCATAAAAAACAGAACAAAAAAGAGAAAGAAGACAGTAATAAAACACCAAGAACTGATTTCAAATATTTGCACCCATGAACTCCCCCTGGGATACAAACAATGGTCCCTCAAATTCTGTTTTTTTCTCACCTCCCCTTTCCTTCGCTTTTTCTTTCTTGTTTTTCCTTTTTTGTGTTCTTATCATATATGGAGCTATCTTTTGAATAAACTTAACCAATATTTTCTGTCATTCACTCGGTAACTACAGTTTTCTTCCATTATAGATGATTGACATTATGACATGAGGAGAAAACATGACTCAAAATACAACACGATCCGTGAATAGGTCCATTTTTAATAATTTCCATTTTCTACTTTTTTCATGGGAAATAGTGTCGTTTCCAAAGTGACCAGTAGATGGGCCTGTTGTTCCCTTAGCAGGGGGAACGTTAAAGAAGTTCGAAAGGGGGTCTGGCCGCTCCTGAAAATAAAAGCTCCTGAGTTAAGAGCGCATCTGGGAAACGCACGTCCAAACAAGGCACCCTTAAAAGTGACTTAGAAGGACCTCGCGTAAGGTGTCTAACTAATCTGGGAAACGCGCCAATGTCCCTCAAATTCTGTGAATATTAACTTAATAAACCAATAAATCCCATTCACAGTTGTTCTTCCTATCTATGTGCTCGGCGTCACCTGATAGTCAAACATAACCTTTAACATCCTCGTCCTTACATCTGTACCGCACCCACAGTTACCTCGGTCTATACCACCCCCATGTCAGATTGTTACTGGTTTATTACTAACTTCACAGAAAAGTGCCGGAAAATATTAATGGTAATGTTATTGATCTCTGAGGAGATCTGAGCTATTCCAAGATGTGCATCTCAGAACATTAAGTCCCAGTCTGCTGCTGAGTTAAAGCTGAAAATATGATAGAAGGGCTAATCTTTTTTATTGTGCACTAACAAAGTTAATTACTGAGCAATTACTTTGTTGACTTGAAACAACTGCTAAAGCTTGCTCGTAATTGTTTTTTGGCGAAAAACCTTGAACAAATGACAACAACAAAGATGAGGAAAATCAAAGGGTCTTAGTCACCAAATTATGTCAATTATCAACAAATCCTCAAAGGTGTACAAAAAAAAAAGAACATTTATTGATTAAAAAGCTAAGATACTTTCAGGAATGAAGGGAAATCATTCAGCACTTGACAAAATCTGGCGAATCTGTTTCTTACTCTCCAAAGAGCATCACTTGAATCTAGGAAACATTTTCTATTTTAGCTCATTTATTTCCATTCTTTAGAATATAAGATTTTATATGGTTTGTTCAGTTTCAATTTTAAACTCCTGTAATGCTGTACCTATAAATTCTAAGTGATGCATTAAATATTTGAAGTTTCAGTCCAAAATACTAAGAAAATTAGTCCTGATTAGACTTTGGTTAGTATTATATGATCAATAAAGAAACAACCCAACACTATAATTTTCATAAAATAAAGAAATACCCGATAAATGAAACACCTTACCATCTTGACTGTCTTCAGTGGGCTGTACCTCGTGTGAAAAACCTCTGCAGGTAGGTGAGTGCTTTATATACCCTGCAGGGTGACGCTGAGGACAGGAGGCAGGGATAACAGAATAGAGAATATTCTGCCCTGCTGCTACACCATTTTACTGGTAGTCATAATGTTGATGATTATGTTTAAGAACGTGATTATTCACAGAAATAAACTTATAACATGATTTGAAGAGGTCAGGTTCTGGTGAAACTTTGCTTTTAAGAATCTGTGTTCTTTCGTGAAAAAGTTTTCCCAGAATAAATGCCAACAAACAGTCAACCTCTACCAGTTAACATCACATTTTTAATGTTAACAGATATTTTTTCACTGCCTATTCATGGCAGCTAAATATGCAGTAAAATACTTAATTCATCGAATTAAATCAACAGATTGTTGCTGTGGTAACAAGTGGTCTAAAGAAAAAATACTTTTATTTATTAAAGTCTGTCTTATGTTTTTCCTATAGCATAATAACACTGCATATATCCAAGAGTAATTTCACGGTAATATCAGAGAGACATATTCAGTATACAATGTTTCAATGACAATCTACTGGAAGCACAAAATTCTATCTTTCGTGCAAAGGGCTATTATGTGTAGTTAAATTATAGTGCAACTTTGCAACAAGCTTTTGATAGCTTTGTGAGTCCGTCCTTTACCAAGAAACATTCGTTTTTTGTATTTATTTGACAACCGTTGCTGTTCTACAGACAAAGTAACATTTACAATCACATTAAATGTGCATTCACTGCCAACGTGTCACGGACTTTAGTGAGCTTTTCTGAAATAGGTCGTTTTAAGGTGGGCGTGGCTTCCCCCAATGTTACATTCACTTAACATCGTACATATAATTATTTCTTTTATAACTGGCGGAGGAAAAAAACAGAGAACAAATCATTTCTAATCTGAAAATTCTTAATTCATCATAGAGAGAAAAATTATCTCTGTAGTTTGGTATCTTGCGCACACAAACTATTATAGGTGAACTAAAAACAAGGCACTGAAAACACGTTTTCGGGTTGCATTGGAGAGCTGGAGCACTTACAGGTTCTGAATTTACAGTGGAAGTTGACTTTAAGTCAACTTTTAAAGTCAGAAAATAGAAGCCTTGAATAAGTTACACATGTAGGAAAGACTCTTTCCCCGGCAGGAGGACGAAAAAATTCTGTTTTACCTAGTTACCGTAAATGCAGCAAAACCTCTTTGCGGATTAACGTCTCTGGTTTAGCCAATCCCGTGCTTCTATTTTAAAGTAGGCGTTTCTGAAATCAGCAGCCAGAGTCTGGAAATCGAAGCCAGCCAGGATAAACAACTAAGTTAGCTTCACGGCTAGCCACAAACTTCTGGTATATTTCTAATTTATAATATATGAAATAAACTGATTCTGCCTTGCATATCAGCCCGAAGTAAAACATTGTCAACATTTAGACGACGTTTACGGCTATTGTGATCAATTTAAATGTTTTCTTCTGGTTTATACACCTAACTTGTTTGCTAATTGCTGGCTAACATTAGTTAGCTTCCTCCGATTATCAAACTAACTTTCCGTTTTGAAAAGTGGTTATCCGGTGGAGCCAAGCAGGGGGGCATGTGTTGGGTTGTTTACTTTTGTCGCTTTTGCATTTATTCTCATTGTAGAGATGGCGTCGTTAACGGCGACAGATCCTGCGGTTTCCCCGAGCTCCATAGCAGCAACTGAGTCCATAGTGCCAGCCTGTATGTTTGCACCAGACCGGGGATGTGCTGAGGATCCCTCCGGTGAAGAAGTCTTCGGAGACAGCGAGGGTACGAACGGAGAGTCCGCGGATCATCTAGACCTGAGTAACAAGGTGGGCCTCGTTGTAAATTGTAATTGCAGCTAGTTTTTAGGACGCTATGTAGCGGAGCAGGATAATGCTCGGACTTGTTTACCGATTCCCAGGTGGTAATGTAATGAAATAAACAAATTGTTGCATGGCTGATCAGAACGTGCATTTTACACTGTTGATGCAAAATACTAGAGACTCACTCAACATCTGCTTTGTCTCCCCAAATAATTACATTTTATTCATAGTTATTTATCTGTGCATTTCAGGCTTGAAACACATTAAAAAACATAACTAAAAGTGAGACAGTAAAGCTTTAAAAATGTTGCTATTTCTTGACACAACTCTTTAAACATGTTATGTCAAGTATGTAGTATTCCAGGTATTATTTTGTCACGTGTCTTCCCACAAACACCTTTCAAAGTTGTATAAATGTGTAGGTTTGTTTTTTTAAAAGTCTCCATATATTCTCTGTTGGAGACAAATCAGCTGCAGGCCAGTCCAGTTCCTCTACTTTATTTTCTCTTTGCAGACATTCCTTTGTAATGCTTACAAAATGTGGTTTTGCATTGTCTTGTTTCACAATGCATGCATGTCCCTGGAATAGATGTCTTGAAGGTAGCATATGCTGTTCTAAAATCTCATTGTACTGTCCTACACTCATGCTGCCACAGACGCATACATTACCAATACCAAGAGCTTCGATATGTATTCTGTCATGCAAGCTAGATTTTGGACTTTTGTAAACAAAATTTTCTGGTCCAGAATACTGATTTCCACTCTGGCGGTCCATCCTAAATGCCTCTTAACCAAGAGATGTCAGCGCTGCCTAAACATGCAAATCTTCTTTTGTCAATCAACTTCTTAGAGGGATATGTGAATGTATTGCAGTGTATATTAATATGCACAGTAAAAGTTTCCCCACAGTAACCCCTTTGTTCATGCAGTCATATCAGTGATTGATGAATGACAGTTTTGATGGGATACCATTTAAAAGACTGGAAATTACAGACATCCCACTGGCTTGCACCCTTGTTCTTTAAGCACGGAAATTTCTTCAGATTTTTAAAATCGCTTCATGATATGCATATTAGAGGGATGAATATGCAAATACCTTTTAAATCTCTGTTTGAGCAACATTTATTTTAAAATGTTTCAAAGGTTTTATTCACATATTCTTTGAGAAACTGAAATGCAAAAACAGGTGTATGTTAAAGGAGCAAAAAGTGAAAATTCATCATTGCCAAGTTGAAAGAATTACAAAATTGCAGTGTGAAGCTATAGATGTGTATTTCCACTAGCCACTTTCTGATCTTCAGGAGAGGGGGTGCACATGTGTATGCGCTTTGAACACTTCCATTTCTACAGCAGCAATGTTATCTTTGTGTGACTACCTGAAACTACGGGTACAGATAGGGCACAGACTGTGCATGTGTGCGTTAATTGTGCATTAATGTGTTATTAAGGTGTTAACATGTTTGTTTATATACAGTTGTCCTCAAAATTATTCCTACCCTCCAATCAAGGAGGAAAGAAATCAACTGCGAACTAAATTAGTTGAAATTGACAAAAGCAATGATAAATAAAAGTTCTATGAAAACCATGACATTGATTTTGAATGGGCTCTATGCACAACTCCACTACTTCCAGAACTTAAGGTAGCTCCTTTGTTTCCCGTCTTTCATTACTGGAGGAACTGGTTCATCCAGGTGTGTCTGGCCAGTTACTGAGGTTAAGCACACCTGGATTAATCAGTTTGTCCAGTAATGAAAGACAGGAAACAAAGGAGCTTAATGTGTCTCGGACAGTTTTATTTATTTCTTTATTTTATTATTATTATTTCCAACCACAATTCAAAAGCAGTAATTTATTTAACTAAATTATAGGTTTGTGATTTTCTATTTATCATTAGTTCCCATAGCTTCTTGTTATTTGCACTACTATTGTGAATTTAGTCTTTTTTGTCTGTCTGTTTGGAGGGTATGAAAATATTTTCTGGACGACTGTAAATACACAAGTGTATTGTTGTTGAATTCGTGACTCTGTTACAATGCACTTTTCAAGCCTTTCATTGATTGTTTCTTTCCCCTATTTTTCATATTTCAGCTGGTTCTTGTGAGTCCAACAGGGGAACAGTATGATTCATTACTACGGCATCTGAGGGAGCTGATAGATGAGGGTTGCGGAGAGACCATCTATGTGGTTGGAATGGGTTCAGGTAAGACTGAATACCATCAGAGGAACTTGAAGATGAAGCCTTTTCTTAGGCCTGTGTATGAGCAAAGGAACAGCATATTGTTAGAGATGGTGCCAGCTAAGATGTTGAATTACGCTTTTTTATGGTTTCATCCATCTACAGAAGAAGGAAAACCACGTCCATAGCTGTTTTCAGACTTGCATTGGGGAACATGAGCGGTAAAGTCCATCCACTCTTTAACCGGACTCATCTATTTAAACGTGTCGCTTCCTTGTGGACTTATTGTATCCCGGGCGCTTTCAGACATCAGGAAATGTTGTGGAAAAGTCAATGAAGCCACACTCTCCCTTCATCTCTGTCCGGAACATTTTTTTTTATGCATTCAGCCAAAATAAGGTGCCGTAACATTTCTGCTCTTATGACATGGAGACCAGGCGGTACATGTCCGCTGCATCTCCGAGGTAAAAGACCGGAACACATGTCTGAATGCAGACGTTATAAAGGACAAAGTCCGCAATATTACCGCTTTCCAGCACAAGTCTGAAAGAGGCTCATGTGTAATGTGTAGGTCACGGACTTGACTTGAGATGTCTGTGAACAACTTCATGTTGTTTCAGTTGAGATTAGACATTCAGAGATGCTGTACTTATCCAGTGACCAGTATTTCCATAAATTGTAACTAGTAATGCACAATATTATGGCCCGATATTTTTAAATTTTGTCAATTTGATAGGGACAGAGCATATATATATATATATAAAAATATATATATATTAAAAAACATGAGATTTAGCCAAAAGGCTAGTTTATATCTGTTGTCCCTAGCCAGATCTTAAAAGGCTCTCTGAAGTGAGAAAATACAGAAATATCAAACAGTTATCAATATAATTAATATATAGCAGGCACTATTAAGTGGTGAACCCACGGAATGCTGTTTTTTTGTTTGTTTTTTTTTTTTTGTTGTTTTTTTTTTCTCTTTTTTTAAATCCGTGGAGCATGGGACCAACATAAGGCTGCACCCACTGTGCAACAATTTGACGTCTCGGGCAACTACTGGCTCTGCAGCACAAGTATTTTTTTGATTTTGTTCAAGGAATGACTATAACACCATTTTCAGCTTTAAAATCAGCCATGAGAAGCAGAAAATTATTGGTATCGGTTGAAATTTTTTTTGTTGTTTATCACTATCCTTAGCCCCCACCAACTGCTCCCAGGACGCTTTAAATAGCAGCCCACTGCTCTCAGGTTTAACCTGAGAGGGGTTAAATGCAGAGAACGAATTTCCTAATTGGGATTAATAAAGTATATCTTTTCTTTTTTTTTCTTTAATTATAACCAGCCCCCCCCCCCCCCCCCCCCCCCAAAAAAAAAAAAAAAAAAAAGATTGCATGGCAGTAATGCTGAATACTATTAAAATTTAGATAAAATTATTTAAAAGAATTAATTCAAACTTTCATGTTACTATTTTATTAAACATTTCTGAAATGTCTGAAAGACATAAGGTTGGTCTTATGAGTGAACTGGTTCAGCAAAAAGAACCCATAGATGGCACCAAAGACTCTGAATACTCAAGGAAGTGAGTTGTATTTGGCAGAAAATTAGATTTTGCAAAATTTCCAAATGCAAAGGAAGATGTGAGTTTTTACACCTGGCTCCTATGAAATACTGTTAGTACAGTTTTCCTAGTCACAGTGCACGGACACACACATTCCTTCATTTCCATATTCACTGTGAAGGGAAGGTGGTTTTCTGGTACATGTAAGAAAAAGCAAACTGTAGCAGCTGTGTAGAAGCAGAGTCGTCACTGCTGTCAGCTGTGCCTCCCAGGCAGCTAATCCCATTTGTTTGTGCTTCGGTTTTCATTCTGTTACCCTCTGCTACACACAGAAACACCAGGGCCTTTGTTGGCAACCACACTTATGCTTTTTTTTTGCCTGTTACAGCAACATGTCTAACCCATGTGGCATGCTAGGGAGGTCAGAGGGCATGTGTGAAAGGGTGTCATTTGTCAGTACTCAGCAGAGGGACTACCACTTGTTCAGTAATACATAGGTCAGTGTTTGTGGCAGGCTGGCTTGCTGGATAAGCAGCTGAGCAGTCTGCAAAACTGACAGACTGGTTTTGATTTTAAGTCTAGTATAATAAGTTGCTGCGCCCAAGTAGTCTCAGCAGCTTCCACTTAGAAAGGGGAGATTTTATAACTACTTAAACCATGCAGCAACTGTGAATTTAGATTGTGTCTACTTTTTTTTTTTCTGCTAAAAAATGCTACAACAGTGTAGAAACCACTTAGCTTGTTACTGGGGGTATGCAGGTCTTTATGTTGTAACAGGAAAAATTCTAAAATCCCTCTTTTCTTTGGCTTTGTCCAAAGGTAACTGGTCATTTGGGGAATTTTATGGTCATGCATTTGCGTGACCAACAGGTGTGGATGTCCTGTGTTTTTCCCACACACCACAAAGTTTTACTGTTATCTAGAGCTGCACCTAGCGATTATTTTTAATTATTTCCAACAAAATGTAAATGCAGTACACTAAAAAAGGAGTCATTCAATAGCAACCTTTTCTTAAAATGAAAGTCACAAATAAGCAGCATTATGGATCTGCTTTATGTAAAAAGTGCAAATGTTGAGAAATAACCCGAAAAAAATATTGTGGCAGCATCAAATCTCCAAGAATAATAACTTTCTTAATGTGAAATAAGAAATATCTGTATAAATAGCTAATGAAATGTACCTTCTACATAAAATATAATCAAGTTGTCTGTATGTCTTTCTTCAAGCATAATATAAAAAGCACTTAAGTGAAACTAACAGAATGAACCATGACAGTCAAAAACAAAATGAAGGCAATTTATGAATGATAAACCATAAATTTGAGAACCACTGCAAATAAGAATTGTCATTGTGATACATGTGAGACTATAAATCTGTGCAACTGTTGTTAATTTTCTAAAAAAAACTAAATTATTACTCATGCCATACTTTTAAAAATGAAATTAGCATATTCTCTTTGAAAGAAGCAGATTTTTAGATTGCAGGTTGCTAGATTCAATGGTAACTTCACTAAAGAATACTTAATTATGAATTTTATGGTATCTATTTATCACATTCACAACAGGGCTGTGTGTACCGTGTTTGACAAGGTAACACATTTAGACAATACACCAGCCGTGCTGCAGTTTCATTAAGCCGGGAGTGTGACAGACATCTGCTCCGCATGTGTTCACGTAAAGAGCAGATTTTTGTCAACTCACAAAATTTCCATTGAGATATTAACGTAATCGTTTAGGTTGATTACGTCGATGTGTTGTCCCAGGCCAGCCCTACTCTTATTTCTATGAAGTATAACTTTAATCACTACCCCGACACATCACGTTACACTCTGTCTTTATTAGTCAATGCTGAAGCAGCCAACATCGGATCAGCTTCACATGGGCTCTTTACCAGACATGCTCATAAAGCATGTGCTCATTGCATTATTTTTTTATCCAAAAATCTCAAGTATTTCTTAGTTGTTCCATTTTTCTATCCTGCATCGGAGTAACTTCAGTTCCTTTCCTCACTTTTCTGTGCAGATGGAGGTGACTACGGTCTGAATGAGAAGGACATGGAGGCGTCTGTAGCCACGGTGTTGTCGCTGTGTGAACAGATTGAGGCCGACTTAATCCTGCTGAGGGAGCGGACAGACACCGGTGGAAGGATTCGGGACTACCTGATACGTCGGCGTGTGGGAGAGCAAGATTTCCTGGAAGTCAGGTAAAAAGTATGAGGAGATGTTCTAGAAAATGGAAAAATGATCCAGTATTTGCCCACTTGATTTAATGTAAAGCAGGAAGTGAGACTGACAGTGAAGGTGTCTTCACTGTCAATGTCTATTTGACTATTTAATGAATTGACTTTTTTCTGCCAAAAAATAATAAACTGCCTGACCCAAAAAAAAAAAAAAGTCGGCACCAAAAAAAAGGTCATACACGTTAATATTTCGTTGGACTGCCTTTAGCTTTGATTACGGCAGCATTCTGCTATGTCACAAGATTTACTTCCATCCAGTGTTGCATTGATTTTTCACCAAAATTTTGCATAGATGATGGTAGAGTCTGACCACAGCCTTCTCCAGCACATCCCAAAGATTCTCAATGGGGTTCAGGTCTGGACTCTGCGGTGGCCAATCCATGTGTGAAAATGATGTCTCATGCTTCCTGAACCAGTCTTTTACAATTTGAGCCCCATGAATTCTGGCATTGTCATCTTGGAATATGGCCGTGCCTTCAGGAAGAAAAATCCATTGATGGAATAACCTGGTCATTCAGTATATTCAGGTATCAGTTGACCTCATTCTTTGAGCACATACTGTTGCTGAAGCTGGACCTGAGCAACTGCAGCAACCCCAGATCATAATACTGCCACCACAGGCTTGTATAGTAGCACTGGGCATGATGCTGCATCACTTCATCTGCCTTTTCGGCTATATTTCTTCCTGGAAGACGACGGCTCCCCACTATCCTTCCAGTTTTTAATAATGCGTTGGACAGTTCTTAACCCAATTTTAGTTGTTTCTGGTGTCGTCGTGGAGTCTTCTGAAGTCGGGGTCGTGAGTCAGTTTGGTGTGTTCTGTGTCGTCGGCCATCTGAAGCCGTCGGCCAATACCGCTGGTGTTCTTTTCAGCTGATTGAACATGTGAAATCGGCATGGGCCAGTCGTTCAGTCAGTGATGGGCTGACCAATCATATTGGAGGAGGCTTGACCTTGCTGGTGAATCGGCAAACAAGAACACCTGGTACACCAGGTAAACAAACCGGATGAAGAGCAGACATAATGCAAACTCTCACACATTGTTTGGCCTCGTATTGGGACTTAGGTAGCAGTCCTCAATCTCTGCTAACAGCAGCAGCAGCTTGTACGTGTTTTTGTCTTGAGAAACTGTCCGTCATTTCCGTTTTTTGGGGCCACAATATAGATCAGCGCCGCCTGCTGTCGTTGCATCATTATATTTTGTGCCTGCACAGAAGTTACACCCAGGTCTGGAGTCGGCTTGATGTATTCTTGGGCACTTTTCTCACCGTCTCAGCGAGACTAAAGCCGATTGATCAGCGTGACCCCGTTTTCTGGTGACGACCGCGACTGTCAGCAGTCTGTCCGGTGTGCCTCTGCCCTAAGATGTTTTCTCTGCTTGATGCATGTCAATGATTTGACCCTTCTCAGACAGACTAACATCTTTTCCACAACCACGGGGTGTGTTTTTTCGCATGGTTGTTTAGGGAATTAGAAGCAACTCATTGCACCTGTTGGGGTTAAATAACTTGTTGCCAGCTGAAAGATAATCACTCATGTAGTAATAATTATACAACAGGAGGCTCGTACCTATTTGCTTAGATAAATCCATCCAGGTGGCAACCTTTTTTTTGGGGGGGGGGGGGGGCCAGGCAGTGTACTTTGTGGCGCATTTCTTCATACATCTAATTGTAAGTGTCGGGGGCATGTAGTACTGAGATGCGGGGGGTTGACATTGTGGTTGATAAAGGGGCCCTGGAGAAAAAGTTTGGGAACCACTGATTTTGCAAACTATTTTTTATTGTTTCTCATATTAGCAGCTAATGCTAAGTCCATAGGCACTATCACGTTCGACATGGACCAAAGTAACAGAAAGTGACATCACCACACACAAATGTCCCCTGAAAAGAATACGATAAAGGACTGGTACATGTAGATATAGATTTTTTTTCAGGTGGGAAGCATCAGATCAGATTATTACAGTTACCTGATGACTTTCAGATGGTGGTCATGTAAACCACTGTTTTGCATAACCACTGAACAGTTTGGATTTGCTGATTTGCATTTTGGATTCCAGCATCTTTGAAAGTGACATTCAATCCTTTTCACATAACATTGGATCGGCCACATTCCCTCATGGAAATATGTTAATTGATATCCATCCATTGTTATCGAATTACTTCAATACAGGAAAATGAACAAAGTTGTCAGTAGAACAGGGTATCAGAGTAAAAAGGTTCGGGGTCAGTTAGATGCTTTGCAGGCAGAGAGGATTGGCACTAATCCAAAGAGTGTATATAAATGATATATCTACATATATTCCTGTAAATAAAAAAAAAACTGAATTTCTCATGCTTAATCCTTTGTATGCTGCCTTTAGAGTTGCGGTTGTGGGCAATGTGGATGCTGGAAAGAGCACCCTGCTGGGAGTGCTGACCCATGGCGAGCTGGACAATGGCAGAGGATTCGCTCGCCAGAAGCTCTTCAGACACAAACATGAGATGGAGAGTGGCAGGACCAGCAGCGTGGGCAACGACATCCTGGGCTTTGACCAAGAGGGGCAGGTAAGCTTCTGCCAACCCAGACAGAGCATGGCAAGCACCAACGTAAGAAGCTGAGGTTTCTGTTGGGATGCCAAACTAATGTCCTTTCAGTACAATATACAAGCTTGTGATCCATCAGCAGCTAATATGTTCATATAAGTTTTCTATTCCAGATCGCAGAAATGTGACTTTGTCTCTGTGGGCTCTTTGAATAATTTATTTCTTTCCTCCACCTTTTGAAGTTTTATTTTTACCTTTCTCGCAAATATTCTGCAAGTGTTAGTTTATCTGTGTTACTGTTTCTGTAGGTGGTTAACAAGCCAGACAGCCATGGTGGAGGTCTAGACTGGACCAAAATCTGTGAGAAATCCTCTAAGGTCATCACCTTTATCGATCTGGCGGGCCATGAGAAGTATCTCAAGACCACTGTCTTTGGCATGACGGGACACCTGCCTGATTTCTGTATGCTCATGGTGAGAGAAAAGAGAAAAATTTGCATGTTTGTGTCATTTTCAGTTCTCTGTGTTTCTTGTGTTACCATTTCTTTCCCGTTTCCTATTAGGTTGGCAGTAACGCCGGCATAGTTGGCATGACCAAGGAGCATCTTGGTCTGGCTCTGGCCCTAAATGTACCAGTGTTTGTAGTTGTTACCAAGATAGACATGTGTCCAGCTAACATCCTGCAAGGTAAAAAGACATAATTTTACTAGAATTCAATTTAGCTCAGAGGTTAATAAGTCTTACAGCCATCCAACAGCTGTTTAAACACAGAGCTGTGCAGCCTGTATGTTTACACACCTGTTCCAACACTGTTTTGTGGGGGCATCTTTGCTACAATATGGGCTTTTTGTATCTACAGTCATCATTACTGTAGTTGAGATGTGATTAGTTTTAAGAAATACAGTCCAAAGCACTTCATTCTCCCGAACCTGAGCTGATGATTGGCCGTGTCTTTTCCACTGCTGAAATAGCAGTGTGAAGATGGGTATGACTATAGGCGCTTTCGGACTGTAGGAACCTTTTGGAGTTCCTATAACCTTTTCGGGAACCGGGCCATTTTTTTGCGCATTCAGACATATAGGAACTAAGGACCTTGGACCTCAGTTCCTATAACCTTTTTAGCTCCTACTCCGAGGGGAGGGTCTTTTCGGGGTTCCATAAGAACTGAAATACATAGATGTTTGGTTATTGGTGGAACTGGCAAGCCGCGCCCCTTGCGTGATCTCCGCTTCTTCCAGCCCCGCCATATTTAAAAGTCCCACAGCTCTTTATCTGTTTAACTGTTTACTGAGATCGTAATAACAACAAGAGCTATTACAATAGGAGTGTACCAATTCATTATTAAATCGATAACAATGGTACATCTCCCGTATCAATAACTATTTTGAAATATCCAAGAGCAATTATTTTCATATTAATTTAATGACCCAAATACAGCTGCAAAGTGTGGCAGTAGAATCTGCGGCTGCCGCCCGGAAACTTTAGTCGACGGACCGTTCACTAAAGTTCTGGGCGCACTTCAACAAAAGGTAAATAAGGGAAAGGGAGAGAAAGCTGGTAAGTTAGCTTTTATAATAGCTTTGAATAAAAGAGATGGAAAACCTAAATACAGTTGCAAATTGTGTCAGTACAATCTGCGCCACTTTAGTGAACGAGTGTACTTCAACGAAACGTAAACAAGACGTTAGTAAGGCAGCTTTCCAACAGGGGGCTGTTCCATTACATGATTATGACCGTAATGAGGGAAAGCTGAGAAGTTAGCTTTTATAATAGCTTTGAATAGAAGAGATGAAAAACCTCAGTTTTGTATTACATCTGCTGGGGCATAAATTTGTCACTGTCACAACGATTGCGTCACACACGGTCCCTAACAAGGTCCTCCCTCATGTGCGAACGCACACTGAAGGCGAAGGGTAGTTCTTATAACTAAACTCTGGACGGGTGGTTATAGGAACTGCGTTTTTATAACCTCTGTCTGAATGCGCCTATTGCCAGACTAAGTTTTTAATGATCTGAAAGGTACTCTTTCTAAAAACTCTGGAAATACCAAAGATCATTTAAATATGAATGAGTTAAACCAGCTAAACGGCAAAAAAGATTTCAACTGAAACTAAAGGAAAAAGTTACTTGCAATAACAACAAACCAGTGAAAGAGGAAAAGAACAATAAAGAGAAGATGGATCTCTTAAAGGTACAGTGTGTAAAAAAAACAAAGGTCAGTGGCAGAAAAAATTAATATATAATCCAAAATTGTGTTTCTATTTATGTGTAATCGCTTCACTAGATTAGCTGCTATGTGTTTATTTTCTTAGAATGAGTAATTTATATCTACTTGCTGGGGTTGCACATACAAGGCTGTCATTTTTACTACGTTGTCCCTAACTGGACAAAACAATGTGGGCAGAATTTTGGCCACTAATGGCCACCATACATTCACAACAGTGCCTGGAATATGAAGTCACATTCCAAGAAAACAAAAGTCAAGAAAACATCTTTTCTTTCAAATACCCTTTTTTTACCACTAGATGTCAGTAATTCTATACTGTACCTTTTAAAGGTACAGTACTGTTGTGAATGTACGGTGGCCAAAATTTTCCCAGACATAGAGATGTTTTCATCTGCGAGTGGATCCAGTGGTCTCAGTACATTCATAGCTACACTTATTAGTAACTACTTTCAAAGCTCAGAAGGTTCTCACTTCACTCGCATTGTTTTGTCCATTTAGGGACACCATAGTAAAAATGACAGCACAAATATGGCAGCATCCATGTATGTGCACCTCCAGTAAGTAGATGTAAATGATTCATTTTAAGAAAATGAACACATCACATCAATAAACAGCTATTCTAGTGATGCGATTACACATCAATAGAGACAAAAGTTGAATTATATTTCACATTTTTCTTCCATTGACCTTTGATTTTGTTACATACTGTACCTTTAACAAAGATCTGATTAAAGTTCTAAAAAACAAAAAAACAAAGCTGTTCAAATTAACTATTTACATCTCCTGCTGCAATCGGGAATTCCTAAATCCTCATTAGGAGCACACATCTGTTGTTTTCAGCCTCAGTTGTTTACTGTGTTTCCACAGTTTGAAACAGTTGTTTTGGTTTTAGGAAACACTCATCTCATGTGTCTGTGGGTTTGTCTGTGTTTATCTTCAGAGACGCTAAAATTATTACAACGGTTATTGAAGTCACCGGGCTGCAGGAAAATCCCAGTGCTGGTCCAGAACAAGGATGATGTCATTGTTACAGCCTCCAACTTCAGCTCTGAGAGGTGAGGAAAAGGAGGGGAAGGACAGAAGGCACTGCACAGAAATATATTCAGTCAGTCAGTGTTTAGGTTGGAGGAACTCTTTAACACAACTTTGTTTTTTTTTTTTCTTTTTTTACCCACATTTAAGCCTTTTTGAATATTCATCTGTTGGTTAATGAGTCCTTTTAGTGTATTATTCTATCTTAGTCTCGGGGAGGGGAGTTGTGCTACAGTAGCTGAGTATATCAAGCTGGAGGAGCTTAAGTTATTCCCAGCCTGTTCAAGCAAAACAGATGTTTAGGAATACTTGGATAAAGTAGTTGTAAATACAGTGTTGTGGAATGGAGGAGTTTTTTTTTTTTTTATTATTTTTAATTTCCACACTGTTTCTGTTCTGATTCCCTCCCACTTGTTAGGATGTGCCCAATTTTCCAGATCTCAAATGTGACAGGGGAGAACATGGACCTGCTGAAGATGTTTTTTAATCTCCTCTCCTCTCGGACCACTTTTAGCAACGATGAACCTGCAGAGTTCCAGATAGACGACACATATTCAGTACCTGTAAGAAACGGCACACACTCGGCTACACTCAGCTACACACTTTCTCTTCTGACAGAAGTTCGAGTCGCTGCAGGTCAACAGTGATGCTGATGCTTTTGCAGTCTGGAGAGATGCAGTTTTATGAAAAAATATGAAACCCTGATCTGAATGAGTGCACTCACTGTCAAGGAGCTGCATATGTAAATGTGCATGAGGCAGTGGTGACACAGCACTCGCATTATTTTGATTTGCACATCCAGGCTGTGACTGCTTTTAACAGCAGAACAGAATATAAACTCAAGGATCTTCCGCCCAGTTTCACCACGCATATGAAGGCAGCTGACACTGTGGCACAAACAGACTGCACAGAGAGATGCTTTCTGAATATGAAATCAAGACTGTGGGTGTTGTGTAATATTTGTATTCTAGGGATGTTAGATATTATCAGCCGGTATCAGCATTAAAATGTGATATCGGAAAATATCAACATAATTTTTTTCAGACCTTTATTTTTGTTATGAGAGCTTGTTGTTCCGTTATGAAATCTCACAAGATTTGCCGGACCATTAGCACTGGTCCGGCATGTAGAAAAGTCCGTTATTGTGGAAGAACTTAAAGCATTCCTTTCAGAGTCATGTGACTACAGTGCAGCTGCTGCTGCTACAGACTGACTTGCTTTGAAGCTGCTTATAATATGTCTGGTTTTAATTTGTTGGTTAAAGGTAGAGTCCAAAGTCCCCCCACTGTTTCTGTTTGCAAACAACAGTATTCAAACTGAGCGCCCCTCCCTCTCAGGCTAATGGCCGCCTCGTTCTTCAGCCTATTCAGCTTCAAGCCTCTCCTTCAGAGCTCAGAATCAGGTAAAAGCCAAACTAATATTAACCTTGGTTTCCAACGTGCACTATCTGAAGCTCTTACCTTTTCTTCGGTGCATCCGCCGTTTTCTTTCTTTTTTTTTTTTTTTTTTTCCTTTCGAGAGTTTGAGTGACTGGCGTCTGCTCCAATCATGAGCTTATTCCCACACTGCGTCATGCCTTTAGCTCTGTCATTGGCTGGGGATATAAACAGAAATCTCCACCCAGAAAGGTCCCGACCAGACCATAACAAAGCGAAAGCGCAAATTACAGGCAGGGGGAGAGAGAGTTGAATTCAAACTCACCACGGCACGTGAGTAAAGGCCCAAAGGTGCGGTTAGAGACGGATTTCACTTGCACAAGTCTAACGTTTATTTACAGGGGGAAAACTTCGGACTCTACCTTTAAGTTTCCAAGTTGTCAAAAACATTGTTATTAGCCACATGTTGGCTAATACCTGCTAGTTTCTGATATACGGCAGCCAGATGTCGGAAATGAACGCCTCTCGCTGAGTTAAGGCTATTTTGAGATCTTTGCTCTCGGGGCAGAATATAGTTGCATTTCTCAAAATATGAGGGATGCAACCTCATAGTTCTCTGCATGGAGCGGTATCAGTTGATATTGGATATCGGAAATTAAGAGTTGGACATTCTGAGATATCTGATGTCAGTAAGAAATATTGAACATCCCTAGTATTCACACTTTCATGGTAAATATTTTCTTAAGACAAAGTAGAAGGGAGAACTGCAGTATCAAGACTGTCGTTAAAGACTGATGCAAAAAGTAGATGAGAGTTTCAGACTCTTCACGTGACCTCACACTGATCTTCTCTTGGCAGGGAGTGGGCACAGTAGTTTCAGGCACTACATTACGTGGATTGATACGACTTAATGACATGCTACTGTTAGGCCCTGACCCGCTTGGCATCTTCATCCCCATCGCTGTGAAGTCCATCCACCGCAAGAGGATGCCGGTCAGAGAGGTTCGTGGTGGACAGACGGCGTCCTTCGCCCTAAAAAAGGTTTGTAGGGGTACATTTAGACTTCACAGAATCAAAAAGTCTAGTTTGGCTTTTTGCAAAAATGGCTAATTATTTCATATACTATGGCGAAAGAATGATACCCATTATCCTCATCTTCCCCCACTTTGACCGTTGTCTCAGATCAAACGATCGTCAATAAGGAAAGGAATGGTAATGGTTTCCCCGAAGTTAATGCCTCAAGCCACCTGGGAATTTGAGGCCGAGATTTTGGTCCTGCACCATCCAACCACGATATCGCCAAGATACCAGGCCATGGGTTAGTAGAAAACACCTCTAAAGATGGTGAACATTGATCCGAACCATTTTTAGCCTTCACTTGCCCTTTCTGACCCCTGTAAACTTTCTCAGCACGAGTAACCGGATCCATCTCATTCCATCTCATTAGTTCACTGTGGCAGCATCAGACAGACTGCTACTATCCTGTCAATGAACAAAGACTGCCTCAGGACGGGGGACAAGGCCACGGTCCACTTTCGCTTCATCAAGACCCCCGAGTACCTGCACTGTGACCAGAAGCTTGTGTTCAGGGAAGGACGCACTAAAGCTGTAGGCACCATCACCAAGGTAACAATTACTTTTGCATGATTTTGTTTGTATTTAAGATTAGGATAAGCAGGTACAGCTTAGAATGATGATGTCTGTGATTGCAGCTTCTCCAGTCAGTGAGCACCCAGGCCTCTAAAGCCCAGCAGTCCAAAACTCAGGCCAGTAAAAAGACTTATAAAGAGGGGACAACAGCCAATGAGGATGGTGGATCTACAGCACGGCCGCAAAGTCCGACAACAGCACAGTCATCAGTGAGTAGAGCAAGATTATCAAACTATAATAGTTTAATGTAAATTAGGGATGTTCGACATTGGCTTTTCTTTTTTCCCCCAATATCTGATATTGTCCAACTCTTAATTTCCAATATCAACCGATGCAGACAACTGTGAGGTTGTATCTCTCATATTCTGCTCCGAAAGCAAAGATCCAAAATATCCTTTACTCAGCCAGAGGAGTTCATTTTGAACATCTGGCTGCCAGATATCAGATACTAGCAGGTTTTAGCCAACATGTGGCTGATTATAATGTTTCTGACTAACCAACAACTTAAAACCAGAAATATTATAAGCAGCTTCAAAGTCAGTCTGTAGCAGCAGCAGCTGCACCGTAATCACATGATTCTAAAAGAAATGCTGGGATATGAAGTTCTTCCAGAATAACAGGGACTTTTGTATATGCTGGACTGATGCTAGTGGAGCAAGATCTCGGAAGCTTTCGTAACAGAACGAGGTCTTGTGAGATTAAATAAAATATTGGTCCAAAAAACAATATAGATATTTTCCAATATCACATTTTAATGCCGCTATCGGCTGACAATATAGGTAGGCCGATAATATCTGATATCCCTAATAGAAGTTATTTTATTGCTTCCTTCAGAGATGATATTTTCGGAAGAAGATTAGGGCCACTTAAGAAAAAAGTCAGTCAGAATTCTGACTTTTGTCAGAAATTGAAAAAAAAAAAAATCTCCTGGGGTTTTTCTTTATGTTCTGGGAAAAAGTCAGTATTCTGACTTTTTTCCCAGAAATCTGACTTTTTTCAGAAATTACAAAAAAAAAAAAAAAAAAATCTCCCGTCAATTTTTTAAAAAATGTTCTGGAAAAAATTCAGACTTCTGAGATCTGAAGTTGTCATTTCAAATGCTACTTAAAGCTTTTTTGTCCTGCTTTTGACTTTCTATTCAAATCTGTCAGCTAATTTCTGTCTCTTTCTCCTTTTCTCCACCCTCTCCGTTTCATATCACTGTTTTTTTACACAAATCTTTGTTTCTAATTAACCGTCATTTACCTTTTCACTCTGCATACTTTTCCACTTCCACCCCCTCCTATTTCTTCTTTAACCTTTTGACTCCCTCTGCTCACCCATTTCACTTCCTGTTTGTTTTTCTGTGCTTCACTTTTAACACTTCATTTTTGTGCGATTATTCCCATTCCTCCCTGTCTTGACATGCCGCATTAGACAGTAACAGAGGAGGAGGATATTCTTTGTAAAGATGACAACAAAGAAAACAAGGTAAAGAAGTGTCCCTGAGCTGCAGGAGTTGGGGCGGCGTCTCCAAGTTACAATGTTCTTCTATTTCTCTCCACCCTCTTAACAGATTGTTTGTGAGCAAGCATGTTCCCTGTTTACAGCCATGTTTCATCTTCTCACACTGCTGTGTTGCTGCTATTAAGAAGCTTGTTTTTAGCAATCGACTGATTGCTACTTACTGAACTGAATTTACTCTTGTTGAGTGAAATGAATAATAGCTTGTGTTATTTTCTTTGAGTCTCCATTTACAGCCAGTTTCAATAGATTTAGCTGTTGATTGACTCATTAAACATCTAACTAGGGCTGAGTGAAAACCCTGGTTTTAAAATAATTCTTGTTATGGTTGAAGTGTGTTAAGTTCATTTCAACGGAATGCCTCTTTTGTCAAAACCTTAAAGGTACAGTGTGTGGGAAAAAAACAAAGGTCAATGGCAGAAAAATTTTATATACAATCCAAAACTGTGTTTCTGTTGATGTGTTAAGTACTAGCTGTTATATGTTTATTTTCTTAGAATTAGTCATTTGTATCTTCTTGCTGGGGGTGCACATACAGTTGTCCTCAAAATTATTCATACCCTCCAATTAAAGAAGGAAAAAAATCAGTTGTCGGTAAAATAAGTTGAAATTGACAAAAGTAACAATAAATAACAATTCTATGAAAATCATGACTTTGGTTTTGAATTGTGGTACAAAGTAATTATTGAAAACAAGAAAACAAAATAAAACAAACAAGCATGATGGGGCTCCGAAGCTAAAATTTTGTTGAGCAACACTTTGAGGCAATCACTGCAATCAAGTGTTTTCTGTAAGGTTCAAAAAGACTTCTACACGTGTTGACAGGTATGTTGGCCCACTGTTCATGGGAAAGGTGCTCTAATGTGTCCTGGACAGTTTTGTTTGTTTGAAAATAACTATTAAAAAAACTATCACAGTTCAAAAGTAAGATATTATTTCACTAAATTATATTTTTTTAAATTTTTTATTTAATATTAGTTTCTACTTATTTGAATTACTATTGTGAATTTAGCATTTTCTTTAATGGGATGGTATGAATAATTTTGAGGATCACTATACATGGGAGCTGCCATATTTGTGCTGCCATTTTTTTCTACAGTGTCCCTAAATGGACAAAACAATGTGAGTGAAGTGAGAACGTTCTAAACTGTAAAACTGCGTACCAGCTTTGTTAAATGGGAGTTAAAGAACTGTTTGGGATCAGTAATACCTTGAAAGACATTAAAAATAGTTATTCATAGTACAGTCATGGCTGCACCTGAGACCACTGGGTCACAGATGAGAACATCTCTGTCTGGGAGAATTTTGGAAACTAACGGCCACCGTACATTCACAGCAGTGCTTTGAATATGAAGTTATTTGAAAGAAAACATCTTTTCTTTCAAACATCTTTACCACTAGATGTCAGTAATTCTTACCCACTGTACCTTTAACTTTATATTTACCATCTCAGCCTTTTTAGTAAAAACCACAACTCACCACAGAGGTTACCTGGCTTGCTGCCTTTAGTCTCTTTTTCATGATTCCTTGAAAACTGTGAGTCACTTAGGTTTGGATTTTTGTCAGCAGCTCAAGTCAGGAGGTGGAGGACGCCGGCGAGGCGGTCAGAGACATCGAGGAAAAGGCCTCAACGCTGCGGCACCTTCCTCAGCAGCGCCTGCAGGAGCAGCAGGCACATCCTAACGACACGAGCAAAGCTGCCTCCTCTCCTCAACATCTTCATCTCTTTAAAGAAAGAGAAGTGACTGTACAACCCTCTGCTGGCTGTCTCCAAACACTGGCCTGCCAGAACTCGTTTCTTTAATACAAAATGCTTATTCAACTCTTTTTGTGATGAGAGAGTGAATTATTTCTCACTTAATGTCTCTGAAGATGGTGTTGAGGTTTTAAATTGGTTTGGGTTTGCAGGTTAAGTTCTTTTACTTTTTTTTTTTAAAGATACAAATATTTCAAGGGTGTTCATCTTTTTTTTTTTTTTTTTTGCTAATTACATTTGAACTTCCAGTAGAGACATCAGTCACTTCCCCTTCCCCTTCCCCATCTCCAGTCTACCAAACTTTCTCCTTGGTTGCTGTATTTTGTTACCTGATTGGAATCATGGCATCAGGTTCGGAGATGCATCGTGGTCAGTTGTTTATAAGTTCTGTTAGTAAAATCTTTGTCACAGAAACTGGCATTGTTCTAAATGTTCATTTAGAATTGACCTGAAAGGGAACTGATGCCAAACTCGAGGGCTTGGAAAGCTCAGACATGAAAGAGTTGATTAGATGTAGCTGCTGCTTTCGTTTATTCTACCACTGTTTTAGATGGTAGCTATGGTAGTCTCCTGGAAACCCCCAGCTGAAGAGCTGCTTGGTTTAATAGAAGTCGTGTTAACTATAGAAATTTGTGGCCATTTAATTTAAGAAAATAATTTTCCTGTGTTCCTAAACTTGTAGCTCCTAAATCAACATAGATTTATACGCGGGAAAACAAGACAGTCGGACCTGTTTGAGCTCAAACTAACCTGCAGCTGAAAGGTTCAGTTTTACTGAACTTTTTTTTGTTTTTGTTTTACTATATTTCACTCTTGAAGCCAAAAGAGAAAAAGGCCAGAATTACTCCCTTTTCTTTCATTTCATTATCAAGTTGCAGTGACATTTGTCATGCTTCACAAACGTGTAAGTCATTTACACCTTTACTGTGTTTTTATGGGGGGGGAAGCTAAACATGTTAACCCTGAAGCACACTTTGGTAAATTTTGATAACCATAATGACAATTTGTATTCCACCACTATTATGCAAAAAGTCAGGATGTCAGATGTCAAAGAAGAACATATTTGAATCACTAAATTCAGTTTGTACATTATTTTCCGGTGCTCTACATAAATGATCGAGTAGAGCAAAACAGTTGTCCAAACTTGAGTCAAATACAAACATACGTACCAATATGTTGAGGTGAGAAATACGTTCTCAAACCACAAGTTAAACTTAAAGCTTTCTGCTGCAAGTAGTGTTCAAGTTTACAATTCAACTCATTGTGTTGTCTTAAGTCCGTCATAAACGGTGATCTTCAGCAGGCAAGAAATGTTTGCCTTTTTTTTTTTCCTGATTTTTTTTCTTTGATTACTTGACTCAGATGTCAGTTTTACAGAACATAAACATACTGTACTGCTAAAATATTTATCCGCTCTGTCCCTTCTGACTTTTCCCATAGTGCATGGATTTATTTTTTGAACACACATTTTGTGTCCATTTATGTACAAAACTGCAAGTTGTGCAGAAAAACTGAAGATAAAAAAATGATGCAATTTAAATTAAGTGGTGCCAGTTTGTGTTTTAAATCCTTTTAAATAAAGAAGTTATAAAAAAAACATCTTATTGTCTATTTTTCTGAATTCTCATCACTATTTCTTTCAAATCTTTCCATGAACCCTCCCCTCTTCAAAGTCTTGCAGCCTCTCTCCCTGTTTTTTCTGTTTGTCTTGTGCTAGGTATGGGTGATACCAAAATCTTTCCTGTCAATATACCAGTAAATTATGGTACTTTTTCATCAATGTTGATACTGATATTTTTGCATTAATAACTTCAGTGCAAGGGCAATATTATATATAAGTGAAACTGGACAGGAGTTTTGGAAAGACATGCTTATGCAATAAAAAAATTCATACTAATGAAGAAATTAAAGATTTAAAAGTTCTTTCAATTAAGCTTATCAAATAACTTAAGTACAGGTTAGTTTTTAAATTTGTCCAGTGGAAAATGTTCAAATATAAAATGCAATAGTGATATTAAAAATTTACCAAAACATAATGTGCAATAACCTGCATTAAAGCACTGAAAAATACCAAAACATCAGCATCATGACATCTGATAAGTAGAGCTGCAACAAACAATTATTTTGATAATAGATGAACCGATGGGTCTTGACTCGGTTAATTGGATTAATGAGGACATTTTTAAAATGGAAAACAATTTTTTCTCTCCATCACTTAATTTAACAACAGAACATTATTTTAAAACATGTTCTCACTTCAAATGTCCTACAGCTGTTGAAATATGAAATAAAGAATGGAAAAAAATGTTTTAAATGACTTTGCTTTTTCAAACTGCTGTCAGGGCAAATTTGTCAAAAACCAACATAAAAACAGATAAATGTATGTGTAATATATGTCCAAAATAGTTTTGTAGAGAGTAGCATAAAGAGGTGGGTTTTTTTGTTAAAGTGACCTGAGCCATTAGAAACAACAAATTAAAATAAAATCTAAAATCAAAAACTGTAAACTAAGACTAGATTTGTATGTAACATGCTCTGTAATTAAGCAGTATAAAATTAAGGATTTTCATTCATTTCATTTTCAGTCTTGTTAACGGAGCAGAGGTAAACATCTACATCTACAGGGAGTGCTATTACATCGATTACAGTTTAATCCTTTGCAGTTTGAGGAGCAACAGCTGCAGTAGCCAAAGCAGAAAGGGAAAATGACGAGAAAGAAAGCAAACAATGGGAATATAAAATAAGCTGATCAGTTTCACTGCCAAATAAAAGCATGAACTGATTGAACAATTCACGATTGTGTATTAAGCTGAAAGACGGTGTTGCAGGTGTATTTTGAGATATAAGGACATTTCAGTCCTGGCTAGATGCAACAGGTAAGGTACTATAAGTTACTGTGATGATGAAAAGATGTGAAACAGGTTCATGAAACTAAAGGTCCAAAGCTGGACCTAAAATTATGCCACAAAGAAATTGATTCCACATTAAAATACAGACTCAAGTTTCCAGCGGATTACTCTGTCATTCTGCCAACTGTCATTATACTGACTATACTGACATCCACTTTGCCACCAGATTGTAGACTTAATTATTCGTGAATCCCTGCATTCACCATGCAACTTTTGCTGAACCAGATTAATGAAGACGACATGAAGGAATCGTGCTGATAAATAGGGCTTAAAGGGGCCTTCAGTCTTACTGAGAAAAGCCAATAAGATGTTCACCCTGCAGTCTCACTGCAATTGTGACTTGCATTTTGCAAATTATGGCAAATAAGCAAAGCAAAAGTTCTTTTTTACATAAATGGTATCTCGTGTTGGCCTCGTTCCCATAATCCGGGCCAGAACAGCACTTTCATCATCTGGATATGGTTTTTCATGCACACAAAAGGCACTGCTGCAAGGTCTGATGTGTTTGATGCTTGCTCGAGTTACTTTGCAGATAACTGTGATACAGCGGGTGTCATCCTCATACAGTCTGAATACGTTCATCATAATGCCAGGGCCGGGTTCATTAACCACCCATCACACAGCGTGGCCTCTAACCCCTCCGAACTAACTGCATCTGCCCTGTTCACCTATTGGAATTTAGTCTGGTTCAGTCCTGAGAGCTGTTTGGCTTCTGACAAAAACCCTGTAAATGCCAACTGCTCTGTTTGACAGCTCTTTTGTAAATAAACTTTTTCTTTTTTCATCTTGGATTTCTTTTCTCTTTTTTTGCAACTCTTTTTATTGGTTTTCTGCATTTTTAACATGAAACAGCACACATCAATGCATCTCTTGTGTTAACAACCACCTCCTGACAATTTTTACACTCGCTTCAATCGACAGATGGTGTAAGAAAGGTAATTTGAGCAAGAGGGGTAAACAGTTATTTTTGTGATTTTATTATTTTTTTTATTATTATTTCCAACAACAAATTATTATCAACATACAGTAGGAAGAGTGGTAACATCAAGACTGTCCTCAGCACAAGCTTACACAAAAGCATGTAGATCAGCGTAATAAATCAGGACCGGTCATGTATGCATGTTTACAGTGCTGGGAGCTCTTCCATCACCAATATGTCCATACCAAGGAGCAAACTCCGCTGGAAAAGTGTGAAACTAGGAAGTGAAGTTTTTAATTGTAATTCTTTCTTGATCCACTACGGGCTGGCTCCAAAACAGAGCTGGGGCATACAGTTCAACCTAAATGGCTGTCATCTCTTGTGGTGTGAAAATGTGCAGAATCAAGGAAAGCGCCGTTAAAGGGGACTTTTTTCTTCTTTTTTTTCAGAATTGGTCTTTGACACAGGACTCTGTATTTTTGTTTTTGCTCAGGGAGTTTAATGTTGAGTTTCAAAAATGAACTTGAAAGTAGCGGGGACAAAGGAAGGCCCAGGCATGGTTAGTCTCTCAGATAAGAGTCAAGCACAAGTCCGTCAAAGGGATACCCGTGTGGCCAGCCAGGGTGCATGATCAATTAGAGGCATAGTGACAGGACCCCTCGCTGTCACACAGACTCCACATTTATCACCTCTTCACATGTAAAATAGTTGTAACTTTCACCTAAATATTATCGAATTGTTGTTTGCATGCATGGCCAGAATACTCTTGAATTTTTTTCAATCTCAGTTAAACTTCACAGGATCAAATCAGAAGATAAAAAGATTAGATTTGGTCTGTTGTTCCAGCTTTGCCTTACATCAGAGGAATATCAGTTAATGGTTCAATGGAGAATTAAAACAGCAAGTTATGAAATCACCTTTGAAATTCCTTTTAATCTACCACTCTCGACTTTTTATGGCCTCAGGTCACTTCATATATATATATATATATATATATATATATATATATATATATATATATATATATATATATATATGCTATTGCTGCAGATGACTTTCAATGAAACCTGTTTCGTAGTTCAGTCTTTTTTTCCCAGGTGTATTTATTTCCGAATGCTGTAGGGCTTAATATTATAGTCTGTAACAACTGATTGTTTTTGTTGGAATTCAATCAAAGTGTTGCTCTGTGAACCTGTCAACTTGTTTTCACAGGCTCTGCTCATCCAGATGGATTAAATGGAAATAGGAGAGGGCCTTTGATGGAGAGCGGTGGGTCAGGGAATCAACTGAAGAGTGGGGGTGGAGGTATTTCAAGGTAGATGCATAGATGACAAAATATATGTAAAAAAAAAAAAAAAAAAGAAAACCTCACACCATTTCTCCATTTAATTCACTCTCCCTTTGCATAGTCATCCATCTCCCCAGACAGAATAATAAAACAATTAGCGTATCACCCCGTCTCCTACTAATTTCATTGGCTTACAGTACAAAACCATCTCCAAGTCTTTGGTATGAAATGAGTCTTATCATGGGCAGAATGTGCAGAGACAAATTGTGTCATCTCAAGCGTGATATGAAGAAACAAATTTGTTACTGGCTTTATCATATGTTTTGTTAGATCATTTAGAGTCCACGCTCTTATCTAACGTCTGCAAGACTGGGCAAAAACTAGATGAATTTCATAAGATGTGGTGGAGAGACTCAACAAAGAATCAATTAGCTTTTGACATTGATCCAGATATGGATCCATGATTATGCAGGACTGCAGCTTCCTTTCTGCATTTTCCCATTTTATTTTCTACATTTAATTCTTTTGACAGGATAAAATCTGATTAAAGATTAAAATACAATATCGTTAAACACAAGATTTCCATAGGACTATAAAAACAGAGATTTCCCTCTGGACCTCACATAATATGTGGATTCAGTTTTAGTTTGGAGCTTTGCAAACTTACTTCATAGCTTCAGCAGTTATAATACTGTTGACCCAATGTATACCGGTATGTAGCATATGTTCAGAAAAACAAACTTAGAACAGGGTGCTCATGAATTACAAATTGGTAATTATTTTATGTTATAAAAAGTCACTTGAGTTGACAAATGGTAGAGCTAATTTTAGCAGTATGTGTTCTTTCTGCCACGTTAGCTTGAAGCTGCCCTCCACCAGCTGCATCCATGCTATTTATACGTCTGTGTTGGAGTTTAGCTTGGCCTCTGACTGAGCTTGTCTACTACTGTATGCCTACTTTCAATTTACTTCAATATTAGAGGACTAGCAAAGTCTAACTCTAATTTCTAAATGATCTCATTCACACAAGGATCCAATTTACTTGGAGTTGGCTGATATGTTTTACTTGACTGGTTCATAATAACCTGATTTTCACCGTCATTTAAAAAAAAAGAAGAAAAAAAATAGGCTGCATTTACGAAATGTCATGAAACCAGGGACAGGTTTTGTTCAAGGAAAGTTTAATGTGAGAAACTCTGATGTCTGTGTAAGAGGATTCTTCCAAATTAATGATCTTTTGTTGGATCTTTACTTCTTAAAAAACCAAACCATGCTTTCACATCGAATTTGTGACTAACACGAATCTTTGACTTAAAGGGACACTGTGTAATCGGGAGCAGCTCCCTCGTACTTTTCATGCTGCATTCGGGTGAAACAGGGCAGACCGATGACAGCCGATGCATGTGAAGTTATCACCGGCCTCTATGTGAAGACGTGGTCCGTCAGTTACAGTGACATCAGTCCACATCTGATTAGTTGTCATGGCGATGTCGTATTGTTTTCCCTGACCCATGTTTTACTGTCTTTCGCTCGGCTTCATTGATTAAAATGACATCTGGTTTGTTACCAACGGCCGTCTGCCCGACTGCACGTTAACCCAGCATCAGTGAGACGCTAGTCTCTCCCCACTGCAGCGCGGTGACTTTTCAAAGGCATTAACTAGAACTGAGCTGAAAACTCCGGTGTGTCCGGTGAGTTTCTGTGTTTTCCTACTGTCACGCTTCTCCCGAACGCAAAAACATGGCGATACGACATGGCAGCCTTCACCGAGCCGACCCGCTCGATGTGTAAATGAATGATATGAACGGCAAATTTAGAACTTAGAGGAGCACTTCAGTTTGTTGATGGGAGTGATTACTGATTAATGAAAAAACACTTTTGAACCAAATAATCAGTTTTTGTGAATAAAACACAGGTGAACTTACACAATATCCCTTTAATATCTAAGACAAAATTCAATCTGCAAGTCAGCTTAAAGGGGATTGCTATTGAAACTTTAAAAAAAAAAAAAAAAAAACTTTATAAGTATTTATATGCTATAAATTATAAAGTATTATTTTTTAAAAAATAGTTGTTTTAACAAATTTGATGGGTGTAAAAAATAAGTATTTATGTCTGATTACAATGCCAACGTCGGGATTCTTTGCTGTTAGCATTAGCTCCGTGGTTGCTAGCTCGATTGCTATGTGTGGAAGTAGCACCTTTGCTGCATTACATTTCTCAAATTCAAGCAGACAAAAATGAAGTAGGATGAGGGTAAAAGTAGCAAAGGGGCTTAAAAGCCCTGTGGAGGTTGCCACTTTCCTGCTGGACATGTAA
This sequence comes from Atherinomorus stipes, assembly GCA_023101725.1. Taxonomy (NCBI): domain Eukaryota; kingdom Metazoa; phylum Chordata; class Actinopteri; order Atheriniformes; family Atherinidae; genus Atherinomorus; species Atherinomorus stipes. The sequence continues at coordinate 198,836 of JALJCO010014158.1, read as the reverse complement.
GTTAATCATTTGTTGATGCTAATTAACAGTTAGCTGGCTCTAAAACATTGCTAATGCTAATTAAGTGAGCCAGTATTAGCATGTCACCAACTGGCGGGGAGGAATCAAACTTGTAGCTTCATTTATGGTTAAACCAAACTTTCTTCTAAGGGACTCTGTAATTCCAGCTTATGTATGTAGATTTAGAAAAACTAAACACTTGAGCAGTGTCAGAAATGGATAAAAGATTCTAATTTACTCCATCATGCGACATCACTGAATATGGGCAGAGACCAGAAGTGATGTTTTGAGCCTCTCTTAAATGTCTGTAATTGCGGAAAGTTAATGGAAAATAAAACCCATTAAACTTCTCTGAGTGGATGAATCAAAGAGCTTTTCATTGTCATTTTGGCATGAGCTGTTGTGAAAAAGAGAAAAGAGAGCCCATTTCCTTTAGTCAGTCAGACAGTATGTGTTTGTGCTCAATTTAAGGTTTTAAACAGTAATGGATTCAGTCAGTAATAAGCCAAATGGCACTCCTCAGAGCCATTCTCAATACTCATCCCTTTTAATCAGGGTTTTGAGCACAGAACTCCAAGCTTTCATGTACCTAATGACAAAATGACTCATTTTAGTTTGCATTTTCAGCAAAACTGCAATTTTTAAAAGTAGCTTAAAGAATCAGTGTCAGAATATGGAAGTCCCTACAAATCTATGAACAAGGTTTGTGTTTTCATTACACTTTTGACATTTGATTTGGTTTCCAAAAGCACTTTCTAAAATATAAAACAACATTTTGTCACTTACTTCACTTTAGATGGAGCATTAATTGGTTTAGAGACAGGTGGAAATCATCATTACAGTATAGCCTGTCATTGTTTTTATGAGAAAAGAGGGGACAGGTTTCCTACATCTCCAACCTCAGTCTGTTCGATCAGAGTAATTTTTCTTACTGACAAACCCAGTGTCGATTGAAAATGTTGAAACAGCTAAAAGAAACACAAAAAAACATAAACTGTAACAGTGCCACTAGCAGATCACACACCTAAAATACAAGAGGAGGAGATGCTCACCAGGGTTCTTGAATATCAGCTTGGATTAAAGGGCCCTTAGAGACTGAATTGTTCAACTTTTACTGATTGACATCTTCATAAAACTCAGTGATAGGAAATGGCAATGTATCCTAAAACTGAGGATGGTTATTATATAGCTTATTGCTGTCAACGTTTAAAGACTCCAAATTCCCTGCTAATTTTTGTTCTTCATTAAAATGATTGAACTTTAAAAATGTACTGTGCCCTTTACTCATAGCAATTGAGGCATGCTTCACAGTTAAGCATATGAAAAAATTTATAAGATTCCCACAATGTATACACTAACATTTGATTTATGTGAAATTGCATAATCTGAGCATTTGAAATTCTAGATTACAGATGGTTAGCTTGCATCTTGTCTTTAAACAAGCTTAATCTTAAAACACTCACAACTCATTAACAATGCCTTGGAAAAAAAATTGAATTCCCTGTGGCTATGCAAGGTAAATGGATTTTTGACAGTGCGTCATTGATGATCACTTTCTCAATGACTATTTTATCCTATTTAAGTGAAAATCAATTCATAAGGGGAATTTACATCAAGTGAGTGATTGGTGTCTCATTACATTTGCTAGTGCCAGTAAAGCGTCAGGCGATCTATGCTGCTGCCAAAGTGGCTTCAAAAATTGTGAAAAATGCCAACTGGATAAAAACCTAGTTCCAATTTCAAAGTGCCCCTTCTTTAAGAGTCTCTGGATATGCAGTTTTTAGGTTGCTCCACTTGCCAGTTATGCTTTACTTTCGATCATTGTACTAACAAACCAGTGCTAGATGGCAAACCATAAATTAAATAAATTACTGGGTTGTGAACCACCAATTTGTTGCTTTAGCACTTTTAATAACATAGACTAATGGAAAATACTGTATAAAACCATAATGCTTGTAAACTATATCCACTCAGTTTTTGTGTTGGTTGATTTCCTCATCTTAAAGTTTCTGTACCACATCTTCTTGGATGTTAAAATATTAAACAAAACAGCTGGCTTAGTCTGCAGTTGCTGGAACTAATAAGCGTATTTTCTGGACTATAAGTTGTGCTTTTTTTTTCACAGTTTGGCTATTCCTGCGACATATGGTCCAGTGCAATTTATCTGTAAAAATATATACAATTTAACATGTTTTTAAGTGTTAACATTGAATGATATGAGCCAAGGGGTCAACATTGCTGTTTAATGTCACAAGAAGGCGCTCAAGGCTTGAGACAACTAGGCCTATAATCTGTTCCGGGAGCAAAGATTCCAAAATAGCCTCAACTCAGCGAGAGGAGTTCATTTTGAACACCTGGTTGTACTGCTTGTGCCGTGGAACAAATCTTCAAAAAACAGTTTGTATTTCTTGATTATGATGTTTATTATCATTTACAGGCATTAACTTCGGAATTGGATTGATTGGGAAATTTTTAGCAGTAAAAAATAGGATATGAATGATACGAAAATTTTTAAAAAAAATTGTATTTAAAAAAAAAAAAACAACTTATATTCCAGTGCACTTATATGTGTTTTATTCCTTTTCATGACACATTTTTTTACTGATGCGATGTTACGGCCGCCTGTATAACATGCAAAACCTCCTGCTTTGCCCCTCCTGCCTGATTGGACTGGCACCTGAAAAGGTTTCGGAGCGGCTTGTGTTGACCTGAAATACGGTGCGAGTGATGTGTGAACGTGTACCAGCTTTAGCTTGATCTAAATTCCAAATACTCTGTCTTTTTTAACTGAACATGTACCCGTAAGCAACTGTGCTATTGGGATATCCTTCTTATTGACAGAACTACAACAAATAATAGGGTTACACAGCATGTCTAACTGTAACGTTTAGTATCATTTTGTTTGCTGTGGAATATGTTTCTTATGTTACCATCAATGGGACATTCACAAACATTGGGCAAATTAACATGGGCTTAGCAGGCTAAGCGTTACAAACGCTCATGTTTACAAATAACCGGTACCTGGCTGTTTGCCACTAATGTATGGTCAGGACTTCGTGGTTGAACAGAATAAATCTGTGCCTTGTTCAGGTTTGTCCGGAAATCCTCATCCACGCCTAAAGTGCATGACAACATTGTTCTCCACACACAGCCATGCCTCGTTTTCAAATTTAATACTTTCCTAAAATTGAAACAGACAACATTTAGAGAAAACAGCGTTGCTGTAGGTACTCTCTATCGGTCATGTGTGTTTTGTTTACAACTCAGCCACGTCTCCACAACGCTCCAATCTGTAGTGCGACTGCTAGGCATGGTGATAAAAAAAAAAGCATATGCTAAACGAAGCCATATTCGTTGAAAATTCAATCATTGTTTACCTTGTACTGCTGCAATTTTGATACGATCAAACACCAATCAGAATAACAATGTGTCATGTAAACATGTCAGCTGATCCAATCCGTCTCGATCGGAAAGAATTTTCAAACCGATAAAGAGGGGTGGTTTAAACATTTTTACGATCCGATCAGCAGAAAAAAAGACCATTTAAACACTCATTCCAATCATTTCTGAGGAATTTTGTCTTTGAGCATGCTTGAACCACGTGGGGGTTGTGTGATGTTGCAGGTTAAAGGTGTTATCACCTGGAAATCCCACTTTTTCACATTAAAGCATGTGTATTGGAACAGGACCTCAGTTATAACGTGCCAGAAACTCCAGAAAGTGAAAGTAACTTCGTCTTTGAGTGCGGGCTCTCTCTTCTCACCAGAATCGGCCACAAGCACGCGCTCTCCACGCGAATTGGATTTCTTTCTCCCAGTGACGTGAACGAGAGAGGCTGCTAGCTGCTAAGCTAGCCTCTTTAGCGCCACCTAAAAGCAGCTGATTACCTGTCATGGAGTCGTTATGATCAGCTGTTATGACGTGAACTAGAGAGGCTGCGAGCGAGCTGCTAAGCTAGCCTCTTTAGCACCACCTGAAGGCAGCTGATCACCTGCCACGGAGTAGACCAGCTTTGTCAGAAAGGACACCGGTGACAAGAAGGAGGAGGAGGGGGGGCCAATCACCATTGGCCAGCTCTGCAGTCACAAGAGTACTCATCCAATCAAACGGTTGCATTTAAAAAGTCTAATTAATTCAAAAAGTATGAAAGCTACAAATGACATGAGAAATAGCCTAAATCTCCAGAATGAGGTGCAATAATAAGGTGCAGGAGGAGTAATGTTCCAAAGTTTAGCGGAATAAAGAGAAACAGAAAAGGAACAGACACTGTTTCAGCTTGAAACATGTGGTGCCATTTTCAGTTTTTCTTGAACAGGGTTTTGCCTGTTACACGCATCTCAGTTTGATAGCTTTTGCATTGGTGCATTCACAGCGCTGTTATGCAATAACAGCAATTTTCTAGTTATATCTTAATCATGGACTCCATCGTTCTGCTGGGGGACTTCAATGCTTACATGGGCAGTGACAGTGAGACCTGGAGGGGCGTGATTGGGAGGAACGGCCCCCCTGATCTGAACCCTAGTGGTGTTTTGTTGTTGGACTTCTGTGCTCGTCATGGATTGTCCATAACAAGTAAGTAAGTAAAAAGTAAGTAAAATTTATTTATAAAGCGCTTTTCACAGATAAAAATCACAAAGTGCTGTACATAAAGAATAATTGGTACAATGAAATAACATAACATATTAAAAGAACATATAACAGGAACATAGGATAATAGAATAAAACCCAGTCAATCACCATCAAATCAACCAAAAGCCTTCCTAAATAAAAACGTCTTCAGCAGTTTTTTAAAAGTTTCCACAGAGTCAACCAGACGCAGGGACAGGGGGAGGTCATTCCAGAGTCTGGGGGCTACAGTCTTAAAAGCCAGGTCCCCCCGGGTTTTAAAGCGGGTCTTTGGGACCTTCAAGAGATTCTGGCCTGAGGAACGGAGGGTGCGCCCTGAGGTATAGGGACACAGCAGGTCAGTAATGTACCGGGGGGCCTGGCCATGCAGTGCCTGGAATGTCAATGTTAAAATTTTAAAATCAATTCGGAATTTAACCGGGAGCCAATGAAGATTTAACAGAATCGGGCTGATGTGGACTGTTCTGGATGAACCTGATAAAAGTCTAGCAGCAGAATTTTGAACTAACTGGAGTCTTTTGAGTGTTGTCTTATTAAAACAAGTAAAAACAGAATTACAATAATCAATACGCGATGAAATAAAAGCATGAATGATCATTTCAAGGTCTGCCCTTGACAACATTTTCCTGACCTTTGAGATATTTCTAAGATGATAAAAGCAGCTTTTAGTCAGCTGTCGGGAGTGACCCTCTAAAGTCATAGCCTGGTCAAACACCACACCAAGGTTCCTAAGGCTCGCTTGGACAGACAAGCCCAGAACACCAAGGCGGTTCCTGATCAGGGGGATCTTTTTGTCCGGGGCGATGATCAGTGTTTCTGTTTTACTTGAATTTATCTGAAGATAATTTGAGAACAACCAGTTTATGATGGAGGACACGCATTCCAGGAGCTCGGATAAAAGGTGAAATTCTGAATCATTAAAAGAACAATACAACTGAATGTCATCTGCATAAAAGTGATAAGACATGTTTTTAAAACCACGAATCAGCTGACCAAGAGGCTTCACGTACAGCAAAAACAAAAGGGGCCCAAGAACAGAACCCTGCGCAACTCCGCAGGACAAGTCGGACACACTGGACATGACATTATTAAAGGCGACATTGAAGGTTCTACCTTTTATATAGGAGCAGAACCACTGGAGGACAGACCCAGAAAACCCCATCTCTGATTCTAATCTATTTAGCAAAATACTGTGATCGACAGTATCAAAGGCAGACGACAAATCCAGCAGAACCAAAACCGTATAGCGACTTGAGTCTGCAGCCATCATCACGTCGCTAGAAACTTTCACTAACGCAGTCTCAGTGGAGTGCATTCTACGAAAACCTGATTGAAAGTTATCATAGAGATCGTGCTGATCCATAAAGGATGTCAGCTGGCCAGACACGACCTTTTCCAAGATTTTGGAAATAAAAGGAAGTTTTGATATAGGCCTGTAGTTTTTAGGCTCAGATGGATCAAGATTTGGCTTTTTAAGGATGGGGTTCACCACAGCATGTTTAAAGTAACTAGGAACTAAGCCAGATTCAAGCGAGAGATTAATTAGTTTCACGACACAGGGGCCAATGACATCAAAGGTTTTCAGGAAGAGTGATGTAGGAACAATATCACTAGGGCTAGAAGATGGTTTCATCTTGCTCACTATGGCTGTCAGGCAACAAACACCATGTTCAGGCATAAGAGTGTCCACATGTACACCTGGCATCAGGACACCTAAGGCCGCTGCTCCATGATCGACTTTGTAGTTGTGTCATCAGACTTGCGGCCCCTTGTCCTGGACACTCGGGTGAAGAGAGGGGCGGAGCTGTCCATTGATCACCACCTGGTGGTGAGTGGGCTCAGATGGTGGGGAAGGAGACCTGGCAGGCCCAAACGTGTCGTGAGGGTCTGCTGGGAACGTCTGGCGGAGTCCCCTGTCAGAGTGAGCTTTAACTCCCACCTCCAGGAGAGCTTCAACCATGTTCCGAGGGAGGTGTGGGACATTGAGTCGGAATGGGCTGTGTTCGTCGGAATGGGCTGTGTTCCGAGCCTCTATTGCTGATGCTGCTAGTCGGAGCTGTGGCCGTGCGGGTCGGGAGCGAGGTCCTGCCCCAGGTGGAGGAGTTCAAGTTACTCGGGGTCTTGTTCACGAGTGAGGGAAAAATGGAGTGGGAGATGGACAGATGAATCGGTGCGGCGTCTGCGGTAATGCGGACTCTGCATCGATCCGTTGTGGTGAAGAAGGAGCTGAGCTAGAAGGCGAAGCTTTCGATTTACCGGTCCATCTACGTTCCTACCGTCACCTACAGATCTGGGCATGAAAAAGTTCGTCCTTTGTCTGCCAGAAGTGGTTATCACTGGTTATCACTGGTTATCACTATCACTGGCTTAACGACTTGTCCCGCAAATACGCCATCACGTACGGTGTCCAAACTTGGCGTGTGGAAACGTCATTGTTCCGGGAATTCATTTAAGCTCTGAAATCGTTTCCATGCCCAGATCTGTGTGGCCATGAGCTGTGGGTCATGACAGAGAGAACGAGATCGCGGGTACAAGCTGCCGAAATGAGTTTCCTCCGCAGGGTGGCCGGACTCTCCCTTAGAGATAGGATGAGGAGCTCGGTCATCCGGGAGGGACTCAAAGTAGAGCTGCTGCTCCTCCGTATAGAGAGGAGCCAGATGAGGTGGCTCGCGCATCTGATGCCTCCTGGACGCCTCCCTGGTGAGGTGTTCCAGGCACGTCCTACCGGGACGAGACCCAGAGGGAGGCCCAGGACACGCTGGAGGGACTACGTGTCTCGGTTGGCCTGGGAGCGCCTCGGGATTTCCCTGGAACTGGCAGCTGTGTCCGGGGTGAGGGAATTATGGGCTTCCCTTCTTAGGCAGCTGCCCTCACGACCCGACCTCGGATAAGCGGAAGAAGATGGATGGATGGATGGATCTTAATTTCCAATCACCATAGACGTATAGAATCACATGGACACTCCCTTTCAGGTCTTCAAATTTGAATTAGATTTGTCAAAATTGATGTGTTGATGCAGAGGTTGAATTTCTTTCTTTTTTCTTTCTTTTTTTTTTACACATTAATGCATAGATAACAAGGTTTTTACTCATGCAGTATTCAAAATCTGACTTTGGTATCATCTTGGTCAGGGGAGCAGGGCATGTACCGTCAGTACTTTACCACAGTGGTGAACAGAATCCACTAAAACCCACTTAAACCTCCTTTTTCACGACCCATTCAATGTATCAAATAACTTTGTTTTCATTCTGTGCACAAGTTGTGATGTTCTGCTATCACGGTTCGGAAATGATCTTTGATGTAAAATGAAGATATTGAGAAATCTCCATGATTAAATAATCGTAGCATTTAAAGGATAGCTTTCTTTTTTTTTTTTACCTGGACCCTATTTCCGGGGAGTTTCTACGTGCATTTACTCACCGGTAAAGTTTCTGCATCATTTTGACTCCTCCTTTGGAAGATATTGCGTTGAGTCGCCCTTCGGTGTACATCAAGTAAAATGGCAGAGACGTAATATCTTCCGAAGGACTCAAAATGATGCAGAAATTGTACCGGTGAGTAAATGCACGTATAAACTCCTGGAAATAAGGTCCAGGTTGAAAAAAAAGAAAGTTATCCTGTAATACTGCGATTAATCGTAAAAAGTAAATAATTGCGACATAATTGAAACACAAGGTGGACGCAGTGGAGACTTTGTTGGTTGCTTGCAGGCACCTGGACCCCTTCTTACTGGTTTGAATCCACAATCTTCTGCTCTTGGGGAACGTCTGCTGTCTCCTTGGATTATTGAATAATATCTTTTTTTCCTCTCTCTCTCTGTGGTTGGCACAGTTAACTGCCTGTCACCTCCACTTTAAGAGCATGGGTCTGCCAAACAAACTGTTCCCTGGGTGCACAATGCACATGCACCTCTATAATGATGTAGCACTGAAACCTGTCTAATATTCTACTCAAAAATCCCACCTCAGTAGCTGCATGGATGTCTGGGCACAATGCAGATGTAGACATTTTCTTCTTGGTTCACGACTGTGCCATTGCCACCGTGCTTGGCAGAATGACCTCTGATGCCACCATGTCCTTCTTTAGCATTCAGATGCTGTCTCAGCCCTGCGTATCTTTGTTCATCCAATATTCATGTTTAGTCATTCCCAATAGACTGCAATACTCTGAAGAGTCTGCATACATCAACATGTTTTCTTTTTCCTCATCTCCTTCTTTGTCGCTGTCTATTCCTTATTGAAAAGTTTATACCATGTTGAGTAACTTGTTTTTGCGCTCTCTCTTTTAACTATGTATTATTTCATGAACATGTTTCCCCTGTGTTTTATTGAGCCCACTGTCATTTCTATCATCTGTAAGACTACTAAACCATATTGTGCATTAATTGACATTTTTCTTTTCTGTTTTCTGTCCTGCTTGGGGATCCATGAGTGCAAACAATCGCTCAAACTGACAGGCACCATGCTCAGTATTGATCAGCATTATGTGCAATGTAAGTTATTTGTGAGTAGCTCCAGCAAATAGCCCCAGGACAGAATACTGACTCCTGGGAACTGACATTTTCACCATTGTTGTGGCTACTTTACTCCATTTTGATGAAGAAGTTAACTTTCACCACATAAAGTAGATAAAATCTTCTTTTTCTGTTTTTAATGCATTTTCTTAAACTTTTAATCTTGACAGTCACTTTATTTGACAAAATGTGATGCAATTCACTCAATGAAACAAAGTGCTTCTGGTGAATGTTTGTATGACAAACAAGACAATCTGGCAGAGATGAGCAACAGGGATGGAGGGTGGGCAAACCAACTGGTTTATGTGGCAAAGAGGAAGCACAAACAGACTGATAGACAGATGGAGAGAAACAGGCTGGCAGCAAAATGGACAGAAGGAATAGTATATTGATTCAAAAGTGTGTGGGCATGGAGAGACAAAGTAATTGTGAATGAGTTGGAAGAAGGAAAGCAATGAAGAACACTTCAGTCCAAAACAACGAGGGTCAGAGGGTAAATCGAAGACTTATTAGAGAAAAAAAACTTAAAGGGGAAAAATGTTACTCTTGTCATAATAGATACAAGATACAAGAGTATCTTCAAAAGATATCATTTACATGTTTTGGCCTTTTACAGGGTTCCCACGGGCCCTTAAAAAGTCTTAAAAAGTATTGAATTTAAATCCTGGAAATAAAGGTCTTAAAATGTCTTAAATTTACCGTAAATTTAGCTGTAGGTATTAGATTTTCAGCTGGTGTGTTTACTGCTGATGGGAAAGCACAGTGCCCCACCATAAAGCATCCAATATTGTGTATGTGTCTGATTAAATTGTTATCGTGTCCGTCGTGTCAATGAGAGGCTGCGCGATTAACAGCTGTTTTATGGTACGTCGGCTACAGGCGCTGACGTCGGAGTGTGTCTGCGGTGCGGTGTTGCCAATTTAGCGACGTTGTGGCTATATTTAGCCAGTTTTCAGACCCACACACAACTGTAGCATCCATAGCTGCAGATGAAGACAACTTATTAATATCAGCACGTTATCTAAGATCTGAACTGTGGGAATATTCAGTGCAGCTCCACTGAATGAAACAGATCTGATCAGAGCTTTTTTAACTCTTTCCTGTCCTCAGTGGGTTTTTCTTGAATAATCTGTGTGGAAATGCATCGTGATGTCACAGCACGTAGCTGTCACATGAACGTGTCATATTAACAGTGTCATGTTGGAACTGTAGGGAGGTAACCTGTTAAAGAGTTTATGAATGCTTTTCCCCCCTCAAATTATTCTTTTAAATATGAAATGTCCAAAATTTTCTTACGGAGAACATGCCCCCCCACCCAGTTGGGTTGTATCCTTCTCACCTTTTTCACCCCTGACCTGTTTTCATGTCTGGTTGTAGACTGTTATTTGAAAACCAAACTAAACTTAATAACACTGAAAAACAAAAGACAATATTGACAGGTTGTTCTTGTTTTGATGTTCTCAACAAATCTAAGGTGTCTTTTTTTCCCTCCTCTCATAAAAAGTCTTTTTGCCTCATTTATATACAATATTGCACCTAAATGATGACCAATGGGAAATGTAAAGTCTTGATTTCAATTGTAGGAGGCAAAAAGTTAAGTATTCAGAGAAATCGTTATAACATTTTGGGGTCTTAAATTTTATTTGGTGAGTTCTTAAAATGGTCTTGAAAAACATTAAATTTTACTTTTAAAATGGTGCAAGAACCCTGTTTTATACACAAGGAAATGCAGTTTAACCAATGCCAATAAAAGTAGAGATCTGTTTGCATTTGTATGCAAGATAAAACACCGACATCTGGAAATGAAGGCTCAGACGACAACGCTTACCAAAGTGTATCTCAAGCCAGACCACAATCTTTTCCTTACCTTAACCAAACAGCCTCTGTGCTGATATGACTGCTGTGGTTTGAGACTACTTGACTAACGTTTGCATAATGTAGTGTGCATTTGCCAGCCTGTGATTGAGTCAACCTCCAGCAGCTCGCTCAGGATTGGCTCCCGAAGGATAGCTCAAGTATAAAGACCTGAGAGGACGGCAGAAGAGTCCCACATCACCCTCTCACTTCCCAACTAGTTTGTCATAGTCACACTTTTTGCCTTACAACAAATCCCTGCAAAATAAACTGAGTAAGACTAGAGTCACGCAGGAGACTAGACATGAGCCACGGGTTTGCTGGCGTGAATAATTTAAAACACATTGGTTTTACATTAGAGTCCAAACCAGGTCTTGCAACTCAATCCTCTGACACTTTCAGCCTCATACAAACATAATTTCACCCAGAATCATCAGATCATCCTCTCCTGCAGTTCTTTCCTGTTCTGGTAATTCTGTAACATACACACATACAGTATAGTTAGTATATAACTTTAAATCTATGCAGATATAGTTGCAAGCAACAGTGTGCATCAGAGGATGGTGTGAGATTTAATGCATGGTGAAAGTAATGTGACTTGGCATGCCTAACATGGTTTATTTTGATCATTGCATTCTCTGAACATGACCTTATTTAAAATTTGTCATCGGAAAATGTGGTTTGTGTGTTAATGTGACTGGTGATGAGGCCATCCTTAAGGCCTTTTCACACTGCGACCGATGCAAAAAATAGCATGAAATTGAGAGTAATTCGATGGAGAAATATCAACGTCTTTGTCTGTACACACCTAGTCTTATGCAAAATGATGAAGATGCTATAACAAACTCGCATTTGTTGTTCCAGAGGCATGTGCAGCGATGGGGGGGAGAGGTGGGGATGCAAGGTCAACTTCTGTATGCTGAAAAACAGCTGATCTCACCGTGAAAATGCAAAATCTGAATTTTTAAAACAACTGTAATAACTTCGAATGGCTACAAAATGTTGTAGGGGAAACCTAGTTTGGTGGCAGTTCTTTCTCACTTGACAAACAAGAGTGCTGTGGCACAAAGATGATAACACGCTCGGCCACGATGATACAGCAGCAACAAAGCAACAACTCCTTTTTTTTGTTTTTCTTTCTTTTTTCTCTTTTTTTTTTAAACAATGCATAGCTTGCAACTGGCTCTGGTAACTGTGAAATTGTCTTCTCTGATTGGTTGATTGTGTCAAGTCGTCCTCAAAATTATCCATAACCTCCAATTAAATAAGAAAAAAAAAAATCAGCTGCCAATAAAATAAGTTAAAATTGACAAATGTGATAATACATAAAAATTTCATAAAAATCATAACATTGATTTTGAATTTTGGTTCATTAAAATTTTTACAAACAAACGAACAAAAGATAAAACAAGTAATAAAGAAGCATGATAGAGCTCCTGAACTAAAATTTTGTTGAGCAACGCTGTGAGACAATCACTGCTGTCACACTGTTCATGAGCAAGGTGCTCTAATTTGTCTGGGACAGGTTTTTTGCTTTTTTATTATTATTATATTCAAGTACAATTCAAAAGCTATATTTTGTTTTACTTAATTTAAAGTTTAGTAAATTTTTATTTATTAGTTTTTTTAGTTTCTTGAATTACTATTGTGAATTTAGCCTTTTCTTTAATTGGAGCGTATGAATAATTTTGAGGATGACTATATCTGTTGGATAGGAATATTAAGAAAACTGAACTCAGTTTGAACAAAAGAAATGTTGCAAAATCGCTAGACGGAATTTCATCACTCGTGAACATTCCCATTTACTTGACATTAATAAGATTAAAAACATTACCATCCGAATCTTTTGGACGAATTATTCGAAGTAGGTGTGTAAAGGCCTTTACTCTGAGCAATGAATATTGCTATGACCATTACACAGTGGAGCTGCCATCAAAGGACACCATGTGGATACAGTATCATGCGGATCATGATTGGCCCAAGCCTTGAAGGGGGCCATGAGTAAATGGGGGGGGGTATTCCTTGAAAGAAAATTAATCAAAAGTAAATAATTTTTTTTTTTTTATCAATTTTGATTGGTCTAAAGAATAAATCTAAATAAATCTGATTACCATGCCAGCAAATGTCTAATCATGCTAATTGAGTAAGCAAGTGTTAGTTCGCCACCGACTGGCAGGAAGGAATTAAACTTGCAACTAACACCTTTAATATTCAGAGTGATGTATGAGTGTGTATACTGTAGGTTACTTCTATCTAAGTTATACAGATGTTTATTTCGCAATAATATTATCTGACAGATCAGTCAGACGTTAAGACACTCAGGATTACAGTGTTCACAGTCTATGAAATATTTCCTTTAATGTTAAGCTGCGGTATCGCATCAGTCACTGAAGCCATTTTTGCTGATTTAGAAGGAAAAGTCGATGAAAGAGGATAAAGGCTGATGAAATGAGCCACTCAGCACAAAATCAGTGGGAGTCACATTCGCACGGTCAAGGACAGAGTCTTGGTTCTCACACAAGAAAGGATTTCACAACCATTTATTCAGTTATGCTCTCTCTTCTTTAAGAGGATTTCATATGAATTCAAGTCACACGGATCTGAAGAGCTGTTGACCTGAAATGAGCTTTATTACTATGGGTTTTACTTATGTGACCAATATTTTCAAAATCATCTTTTAGCAGCTTTTCCCACAGAGTATGGCTGAAATGTAAAATTTTTTGAACCAATATGCCTTCCATTAATTCAGTATATTTATCATGTCAGGGCTTCCAGGAAGTTTAACTCTTTAGAGCTTACATAAATATCAGTCTGTCCTCAAAGAAATGACAATATATCCTCAAGTTAAGCACATACATTTACCTTTGTTTCTATACGTTATCCTATAAAACGCATTGCTACATCCTCCTTCATTATGTATAAGGTTAAATGATGTGGCTTGCTTGACTCTGAAAAATTCATGCTCATCTGAGCACTCGGCTTGACAGTGAACACATATATGCACACTCCCCATCCTCAGATTTAATATTACTCAGTTAGCTGATCATCTGTCTTGCACGGTAAATGTTCTTTGACTGGAGGAACATGATTTCTTCATTTGCACATTTACAGTAAAGCTCCCACATTCAGAGGGAGACTCAGACATTTTGAATTTGAGAAAGGGATTTGAAATTATCAGGCAGGAGAAGGACAAAGATGATGTAAAACGTGTACTTCTCAGTCATCATTGGGGATGGGACTTTTTGTCGACAAAACAACTGATATTTGACACATGCTCCCCTCAACAAAAAAACCAAAAACAAAACGGTGTTGGCACGTTGACGGGGTGGGGCTTGTGGGATTTCCAAATTGCATTTTTTATCAAAAAAATAAAAAAATAGTGCAATTGGTGTTTTTCAAGCATAACTTTCTAATAAAACTTTTTTCTAATCATATTAATCTTACAGTGTTACGCAGAAGTTTCAGCTCCTCTTAGAAAAAACACTGCATCAGTTTATCACTTACTAAGCTTTCCAAACAGCAACTTCATTTCTACATATTTTATACCTTTGGGAAACATTTCAGTTGTAAAATAATTTCTTTTGGTCCAACAGAAACCTTTTAATGTGAATCTGGAAAAAAATGAGTCATGTGCATAAATTTGGGCACCCCAAAGAAACAGTTCCATCAAAATGTCTTCCTTTTGCTACAGTAACAGCCGGTAGATGCCTCCTATAGCCACAGACAAGTCCCTGATGTCTGGCAGGTGGTGTTTTGGCCGAATCCTCCGGGAGACAACCTGCTTCACATCATTCCATTCTGTATAATTAAACTACGTAATACTGCTCTAAGAATTTCAGTCTGGAAATCACTTGTATGTCTACATTTCTGTAGCAAAAAAAAAAAATGTTGTTGCTTTGATCTTCTCTTATAAAAGTAGACGTAAGAGAAGTGCATTCGTTAAAAACGGGTCTCATTTGACCAGCAGATGTCATTGTTGTGTCAGCGTTTGTTTGAGTTCACCTCCATGAGAATCAGCCTGTCATTTGCCTTTAGTGTTTGGGCGTGTGTGTGTGTGAGAGAGAGAGAGAGAGAGAGAGAGAGAGAGCTTTGAAGGCACCAGTCTGGCATCTTTCCATGGAACAGTATTATCTTTAGTAAAGCTGATACTGTAAAGGCAGCTACTGAATATAGAATTTTGTAAATGCGTGTGCATAAGTGTGTGTGTGTGTGCATGTGTGTGCTTTATCCACAGCAGTAAGCAAAGTAAAAGTGGCACAGTTACAGATACAGGAGAAAGGAAATGAGAATTGAAAGCTGTCCGTTGTATTTATGGTGCTTCATTAGGCGGTGGGGCAGCTCCCACTTTTTTGGCCAAGATTTCTCCCTGATTCAGCTGCTATCATCCTTACGGCTGCTCTCCCTGTCTTCTATTTCTCTCTTTCACAATTATGCTCCAGCCTGGTCTCTCCCCGTCTGCTCCCATCCAACTCCATAGGTGCATCCAGACATGGGGAGCAGCGGGGCCAAGAGGAGCCGAGATACTCCAGCCAAGTTTGAACCTTGCATCCATCTCTCTGTAAATCCAAGCCAAAGTCTGAATCTTTTACACTCAGTCTCCTCCGTTCCTGCATCTGGCAGCTAGTTTCTCTCTTCGTTTTCCAAGATGTCGTGTTCTGTTTCCTCAGAGATTCTGGCTTCAGCTGTCATCCAGGTCCACTGCAGATTAACATATTTCCCTTCTGCATTAAATGATCACAACTCAGTTTGAAAGCGTAAATAAACTGGACATTCAGGAGGAATCAATTTGTGAAGAACATGCTGACTTCCTTTTTATTTTGTAAGTGGTATGGCTCTTTGACACTGTGGATCCACCACTGGTTCAGACTGATCTGCAGAGAAATGCATTTTCATAGAAGGTGAATCGACTAACTTTTGACAACCACTGAAAGGCTACCGAGAGGTAGTTTATTCTTTGCTTCTACATGATGAATGCTTGGTGATAAGACCAACATGAGGCTGATGCATGTGGTTTCAAGAACTTTTGAGCTTTCTTGAAATATTAAATAGCATTTTGTTACTTTTTGACCTTAAGAATATAGCCTTGTTTCCACCCGCGGGTCTGGGTCGGGCCAGGCTGGATCGGGTGGGTTTTGGTTCGGATAATGTTGATTTTACACTGCGTCCCCACTAGGGCTGGGTTAAACAATTATTTTTCAAACGATTAATCTATCGATTATTTTTTCGATGCATCAATTAATCTAACAATTCGCTTTTTTAGTTCGATTCAACTCGATTAGATTATCGATTATCTCCTCATAAATTGACAGCAATTTAGACATGTTGATATAGATATATAAAATGTAAAAAAGAGCATGAATAAAAAGGCAGTGGGAGCAGCAGCCTGTCATGGAGTTTTTCATGAACCAACAGAATGTAAAATTTATGTTGAAAACACAGCTGACTGAAAAACGGGCTTTTAATTCTTTCATTCACATGAAAATAATAATAAAAAAAGTCATTATTGAAATAATATGGTCATGTAAGATGTTATTTTCCAACAAAAGATAATAAAGATAAGTAAACATTCAGAGTGGAAGATCTATATTTACCATGGTTCTAGCTTCCTGAAAAAGTGCATCTTCATCTTCATTCTGTTAATGCTTAATACGGGTGCCAATCACTTGGAAATTAAAATCAAAAATACTTTATATATCCCAGAAGTGACTACAATATATTATCGACAGATGAAACACTAACATTAGGTTGAGAACGTGACTTTAATTATATACAGTCAGAGACGAGACAGCTCCTGGCATCAGCTGCAGTTCCACCCACGGCCAGCAGATGGAGCTCGTGCTTCATGCTGACCGTCTCAAACAGGCCTGACGTGTCTGAAGACATGGCGTCCATCTCACGGAAGTGGTCTCACGTCTCATGAGGCTTCTGATTCACCATCTCTAATATCCCTATACCTTTGATAAACGAGTGTGGGCCTTCACTGTCTTACACTTTGGAAACTTGGAAGAGCCACTCGCAGAGATCGCGCCACCATCTTTGTTTTGGTCTGACGACGCATCGGTACGCATATTTTGCGTCAATGTATTTTTTGCGTCGCCGGTTGATGCATCGTCCCATCCCTAGTCCCCACAGCAAACTGTACCTTTATCCTGGAGGCGGAGTATTAACCGGATAGCACTGCTACGTGATCGCATGACATCATCACTGTGCAACACCTTTTAACCAAAGCACCACACCACACGTGACAGAAACAAAATGCCAGAATGTGGCAAGGTATCCAATCTGTGTTTTTTTTTTTTGTCTTACAAACACTGAATCCAGCAGAAAAAAATCTTGCAGTGATGCTAGCATTATTGAATGTTATTCTGTAAAAAAAACTGCAAAATTGACAAATTAGCAGTACATGGTAAATGCCTAAAACATATGCTATAATGGGATTCGGTAGCATTCACACCTGGACAAACAGTATATAAACAATAGAGCTCATAAAGAGAGAACATGATGGGGTGGAGTCTTTCATACGTAAAATGACTGTTAGGTTTTGGCAGCATAATTTTTGGTCAGGTTTAGGCACTGAAATAAGTTGGATTAGGTAAAGAGAAATTACAACATCTGATTATTTTTAAACAAGATTAAAAGACAATAATAGTGATTCTATTTTCTATTTGATGATATTTGCATCTTTCATGTTCATTTTGTGCCCTGAAAGCTAAAACCAGAGACTTTCCCTTCCAAGCATTTGCTTGGTTCTTTTTTGGTATGTGTAGCTTGTTAGGATTTGCAAAGATTATGTTCACAATATTAATGTTTAACAGAGACATTCAACACATCAACTTCAACAAAATATGTTCTTCCAACTGATACTGCATTACAGGCACCATCATTGTAGTCTTGGTTTAGCACCACTTAATAGTATTCCTACTGATAAAGAAACCTGAACAATCCACAATGTTTTGGCCTTGTGTACGAATATCAAGGCGGTGCTGCTTGACCGTTCCCTGCCACTTATGCTGTTGTGAAGGAAGAACTGGCTATGCAAGTCTTTTCTGTGGTACAGAGGGAAATATTGTGCTTTGAAGGCCAGCCATCCATCTCATCCACCTCCTGAACTCAGTGCAGTTTAACAATGTAAGCACTTCATTAATCAAAAAATAGATGTTGCTACCATGCTGTGACTTGAATACAAATTCACTAATACATGAACATAACTTCTAGGAGGCACTGGCATTGACATTGGAAAGCAAGTCTTGTTCTCTTCCTCAGGTTCCATCTTCCTGTCAAGGTACTGACATTAAACAGCCTAATAACAAATTCTTATTAGGAATGTTCAATATTGGCTTTTTTTTTTTTTTTTTTTTATATACAGTATTATCCAACTCTTAATTTCCGATATCCGATATCAACTGATACTGATATATGCAGACAACTGTGAGGTTGTGTGCCTCATATTTTGAGAAATGCAACTGGGTGGTTGACAAATAACATAATTCTGACTGTCCGTATGTCACAGTGATAAAAGTGCATATTTTTAAAGAACACATAAATCAATGTTGTTTCTCTGACAAGTTAAAGTACAATACTACTAAATATTTTGTTGTGGTTTTAAGAATTCTACCTAGAATTTTGATCCAAACATCAAAAATGTCATATGGTGTGACTGTCCGGCAAATGTGTGCCCTCAGAAATAGGAGCATAAATTCCAAATATTTATAAATATTTTATAGTTCTCTGGTGCATATAAAATGATAATGTGTTATCAATACCAACATAAAGTGTTGATGTCCATGCACAATGTCAAAAAGAGTTATGACCAAATGCTTTTTGTCTGCAAAATGGTCATCATATGGTGTGACACCCTAATGTGTATTTTGAACAGGCAATAATTTGGACATATTAATGATGAAGAGGACCACACCTGACCAGGTAGTCAGAGTAACATTTCTAGAATGACTTACGAAGTCATGACATGAGTATTACACATTTGATTTAAAGTTGTAACGCTATGAATCAGACATCACTAACATTGGTCAGTGTTTTTTGTCTTATGGTGTGACATCATTTGCTTAAAAAATAAATATTTTTCACAGATTTTACATATTAATTCTTAAAACTCAATGCTACGGCTAATTACATGGTAACTTTTGACTGGCTGTTTTTAGTTTGCTAATATATTAGCTTGACTGATCAGAATATCATATGGTGTGACAGGGGGAAAACCAGTCACACTATATGACACATCTGTCACACCACATGATATTCACTTTGCTTTATATTAATATTTATGTAAAAGCTCTGATATAAAGATAATATTTATATGATAAATCATCCACTTTCCAATTTTTTTGTTCAGTCCAACCGTATTTTACAGCAGGAGTGCTTAACTCGAGTCCTTGGGAGCTACTATCCTGCAACTTTTAGAGCATCCCTTCTCCAACACACCTGAATCAAATACATGGCTGTTTACCAAAGCTCTGCAGAGCTGAATGACATGCACGGGGGGTTTTAACAATGTGATTACAAAACCCCCACATGGTTCAAGCATGAGCAAACACATGTGTCACAGAAACCATCAGAATGACTGTTTACAAGCACATTTTTCACTACTGATCTGATTGTGAAAAGGTTTAAACCACACTCTTGATACGATTAAAAATTATTTTTGTTCATTTAGAATGATACAAAATTTTTTTTTTTAGAAATAATAAGTTTTTTAAAAAATGAAAAAATGTTGGCTTATGTCAACCACCCAACTAGCTATTGTGCTCTGAGAGCAAAGATCCCAAAATAGCCTTAACTCAGCCAGACGAGTTCATTTTGGACATTTGGCGGCCATATATCAGATACTAGCAGGTATTAGCCAACATGTGGCTAATTATGATGTTTGTGACAACTTCGTAACTTAACCAACAACTTAAAACCAGACATATAATAAGCAGCTTCAAAGCAAGTCATTCTGTGGCAGCAGCAGCTGCACCGTAGTCACATGACTTTGAAAGGAATGCTGCACATGTAGTCTTCACATGACTAACAAGAGAACAAGAACAAGAACTAACAAGATTTTATAATGAAGAACAGGATCTTGCAAGATTTTTTTCAGTAAAAAATATCACCCCCCCCCCCCCCCCCCCCCCCCCCCCCCAAAAAAAAACAAAAAAACGATACTGATATTTTCCAATGTCACATTTTAATGCCGAAAAAATGCAGGGTAAAAAACCCAAAACATTTTAATGTTGATACTGGCCATTAACATCAATAGGATGATAACATCGGACATCCCTTTTCATATTAGTTTATTTTGTATTATGATCAATTTTTTTTTTTTTTTTTGGGGGGGGGGGGGGGGGGTAAAAACAGATTAAATAGGAAAAAAAAAGATTCAAATTTTGCATATGTTTTGGGAAATATTCCATCAAATGAGTATTATAGGTAGATTTTAATTTGACTATTTAAAAACAAACTTGACATTATTGATGATCATGAGTTGGAAACTTCATAGCTTTATAAATCTCAACAATCAGCACCAATGAACTCCACACTGCAGCTGCATAGCATACTGGAAACTAAAATACTAGACCACAGAACAGGAGAAAAGTTTAGAAAGTTTAGAGGAAACTTTAAGAAAAAACTTTAAAAAGATAGCAAAGTATTTCCCCATTTCCTCAATTAGGTATGGTATTTAAAATAGAAGTTAAGAAAACTGTTGGGGTCAAGTTTAGGTCTGAAAGCTGGTGGGGAACCAAAGCTTGGATATGTGTGCTATGCTGGGGGTACAATGTCAGAGAAAGCCCTGATTCAACGCTGATATGATTCTCACAGAAATCATTTCATTCATGACTAATAAAACCCAGCAGACACACTGGTATGTTGGTCAATTCACACATGAATTTGAGACAAAGGTTTTTTCTTTTAACCCTTACATACTGTTCATATTCTATACTTTCACTGTATGTTCTGGGTCAAATTTGACCACGTGACCCAGACAGGAATTGCCTTGTAGCAAGCATTTCCACCAATTAAAAAAAGCAAACAAAAAACTCTTTGAGAATGTTGAATAAACTTGAACTGAACTGAACTGAAGTAGCCTATGGCACTTAAAAGAATGAGTGATAATTAAAACCAACGTGTTCTGTATTCAATAGCTGGGTTTACATGGACCCAAATATACCGATTGCTTTCGGTTTAAAAGCTCTTTCTGAATGAAAATGATCCATATAAACACCTCTTTCCGAATGAAAAGTGCTGAACCGAATGAATTTTTATTCGGTTTCACAGGGGTAGAATACTCCTTTCCCCAAACTGAACGGGGGTATCATGTAAACGCTGAATCAGAAAGTTGTGGGGTTGCCCTCTTAAGGCCCTTAAGCCCCGTTTCCACCAGCGGGTCTGGGTCGGGTCGGGCCGGATCGGTCCACGTTTTTTTGCGGTTCCACAGATAAAAACTGGGACGGGTACCCTTATATCCGACCCGACCCGGACTACTTTTTGGCACCCTTCGGTAGGGGTACTGATCTAACCGATCCGGACCAAAGAGGTGGAGCTAATACACAGCAATCAGCTGATTCATTGAAAAATCCGCCACTTCCCGCGTGACCCAGCGTAAAAACAAAGCCGGGGTGACTCCTTTCTGTTTCTGTCACGTGTGGCGCCGGTGTTTTGGTTAAACGGCGTTACACAGCGATGATGTCACACAATCACGTAGCAGCGCTGTCCAGCTAATTCTCCGCCTCCAGAATAAGGGTACCGGTTGCTGTGGGGACACAGCGTGAAATCAACACATCCGTACCCAAACCCACCCGATCCGGCCTGGCCCGGCCCGACCTGACCCAGACCCGCGGGTGGAAACGGGGCTTTAGATAGAACGTGGAAAGCGCAGGCCGACGGCGGCAAACCCTTCCATTGGGTATGTGGTACCACCATGGCAGTGCGGAGCTCCGTGGCGCGCTGTGACGACATCCTAGCGCGTCCAATAGGAGATAAGCCGGTTCTGGAGGGAAAAAATTCGTGAAAGTAGATCTGCAGTCAGACGAAAAAGGGAAGACAAATTGATTTACTTGGTGTCACTACACCCAGAGCTCTGGGACAGTAGACAAAACCCCTACCGTGATCTCACCAGGAAGGGACAGAGATGGAGGGAGATCAGCGATTTGATGAATTTGCCAGGTTTGTTCAAAGTGAAGGCTTGAAACGTTTACTTTTAACCAAAAATATAAGCTTAACATGAGCTATGTTAGCAAAGGCACACAAGCTTTTTTTCAATGACATGCCAGAAATATATCATCTACTTCTTCTTGACCGAATCCGGGACGAGAGTGTAGACCAGGGTTTCCCAACCCTGGTCCTCAGGGACCCCTGCCCTGCATGTATTCCAGGTTTCCAACTCCACCACACCTGATTCAGATAAACTCAACTG
This sequence comes from Atherinomorus stipes, assembly GCA_023101725.1. Taxonomy (NCBI): domain Eukaryota; kingdom Metazoa; phylum Chordata; class Actinopteri; order Atheriniformes; family Atherinidae; genus Atherinomorus; species Atherinomorus stipes. The sequence goes on along the minus strand of JALJCO010014158.1, from coordinate 176,433 downwards.
CTCATCAACTTCTTTTCAAGCTGCTAACGAGCCATTCATCTGAGTCAGGTGTGTTGAAGTAGGAATATCTGGAAAACCAGCAGGGCTGGGGTCCCTGAGGACCAGGGTTGGGAAACCCTGGTGTAGAGGGAGAAAACACTTCCTGGTCTGTCGCTTAGCAATGCGTGCCCACAGTGCGCGCTGCCGCCGGCTCTGTGCCCTACCCCGTGGTGAGCGCAGCGAAAAACGTGTTCTATCTGAAAGGGCCCTTACAGCGCATGCTTTGACAAGAAGACGTCAATGTGCAACGAGTGGCGTTTCCTCACTTTGACAGATGGCTGTGAACCACGTAACTCCCTGGACAGCAACAGGAAGGTTTGTTTTTTACTCAGATTCTGTCTCTACGCCTTTTTCTCTTGGTTGTCTGCAGTAGGAGTGCATGAGTATCAGCTGCTGCTGGATTAAAGTCCTGCAGAAACCACAACAACCCTGACAATCAGTTTTTATACCCCCGTCTTTAATAGATAACGTGATTTATATCATTCTGCGCATGTCAGACAGGATTATTCTGAATAAATATTGGTGCATGTACACGCCAGATCAGAATGAATTAGTTCCCATGTAAACAGCTGCCCTGAAATCCTCAATCAGAATGATTTTGTACCGAAAGGGAAAGAAGTCTTCATGTAGACGTACCCATTGATTCATCAGATACAATAAGATAGGCGGGTGGGTGTATGGGTAGGTCCAGTTCAGTCTGAACTGACTGGGAACTGTGAATTAACCCAGCTGTGTTGCATCATTAATCAGCCTCTCTTGTTATCTGCAACCCACAGTAAAAGTCTAAATAAAATTGAAAAGGTGATAGGGCATTTTATGTAGGTCATATTTATTTATATTTGTGTCGGCGTCCTCTGATCTGCATGAACAGAAATGCCGTCTGGTGTGTTGTGTGATGTTTGTCGTGGCAGTGCTTTAACAGTTCATTGCTAAAGAAATATTGCCCCATTTTCAACTCAAAGGTATTTTCATCAGTAAGTGGCACTACTGGGCATTCAAAGCCTTGAAAATAAACAAATAAATTATACATTATAGCGGAGAGGCTTACTGTTGCAAGAAGTCTTATTTGGCCATAACTAAAATCCCAAGAAAGTTCTTAGAGGGCACAACTTAATTTGCCAGAGAGACAACTGTAATGTCTTGTTTTCTTTTATTTAAAACTCTGGAGTGGTGGACCACTGCGGTATTGTGCAGCAACCGCAGCACAAAAATGGATTTATTTTCTGCACACAGACAAACACCGAGAACAACAACAAAAAAAAAAACTTGCAAAACTTAAAGAATGCTTTCTTAAAATCAAATTTTCACCACAGGGTATCAGTTTATTAATTATCTTTTTTTTCTTTTCAGAAATGAAACACTGCATCACTGCAGCTACAAATAGGTCATTGCTAAAAATGTAAATGAATCCAGCAATAGCATGGTGCTATCAGTAATATGTGGTGTGACTGCCATTTGAACTTCTGTTGTGAGTCCCCAGCACACAGATAGTGAGAAAAACAAACTCTCATTGAAGCTGTGTTCACTCTGCTACTGTGTTTTATTGCGGATTTTTCTTTTGACTTGTGTCTGGGAAGTTTTGATGTTTCAAATCTAAAAGAGCAGCAAATGTCCAGCTATCTGAACTCTGCAGCTTTTATTCTGAGTATTTCGAGTTGATATAAATATACTTCATCAAAAGAAAGAGTACTAATACAAAGTAGAATCTCAGTTTGTTGCTCAAATATGGTTTGTCAAGATTAAACTACAGAAAATCAGCTGGACTGGTTCTTAATATAAGCTACTTTAAATCAAACAGAAATGGCCCATGCTATGGCTTTGAGTGTGCTCATCACATTTTGCAGATACTAGTGTATTTATTCATTATTTTGTGCTTTTTTTTTCATCTTCTTTGCTTTTTTCTCTCTTGTTTGAATAAGTTTTTGTTCGGTGGAAATAATCTAACCTTTAGAAAAGTACTGGTCAATGTCAGAATGTCAACTTATGAAATCAAAGCTGTTTGCAGCCGGGTCACAGCACTGAGCCACCGCCAGCCCATGTGCTCTTCAGCTTTGTGAACAATCTCGTCCTTCCGTGTATTTCTGTGGTCTCAGAAACAGTAATGCTGGTTTAGGAACAAATCTACAGGACAGAGACCCACTCAGTGAGTAAAAGACAACTGTTCAGATGGTTGCAGTCTTCAGTGTTGTAATGTAATTTGGTTTTCTTTTGGTCATACCATACTGGGTTTATTGCTTTGTGCATCTTAAGTCTTGAGAACTTACTTGATCTACATTTGCAGCATATTACCTGTCATATCTGCATGGCCTGTGCACTGCTGTCTCTTAATCTTCATCATATGTTTAATTAAGCAGTCACAACAGCAGAGACTGCAGCTCTGCCTCCAGAAGAAACACTTCAAGTGTTAAAGGTGCTATAGAGTTTGTTTTTTTAAAAAATAATTTTTGCAATATTTGATGACATTTGGTTCACTGCCCCATAAGGTATGATTAATTAAAAGCTAAATACTGTATATACAGTAAATGTCATTATACATCAGCTGTGAAAGTAATGGGACTTAAAAAACATCCACCGATCATTTATGCTCTCATTGCTTTATCTGTCTACTGCCCGTCAATCACTACTGTAGTAAGAGTGATTAACAGAAAATTGTCAATTGGCGAGAGTGTGCCACTTCCAGCATGTAGTACTATATACTGGAAGTGGTGCACTCTCATCTGATGTTAGGTAGCTAACAATCATTCTGCTAGCAGTTAGCGATGTTCAGACGATGACATCGGTCTTGTCCTTGTGACATGATGGGAGAATCTGTACCTGCTGTTTGCTAGACGCCAGCGTCGGGACTTGGCTCATGCCAGGGAGGGAGCTGTGAATGGCTGGTCTTGCGCATGCATTCAAAAACTCTACGCTAACAATATGTTTTTTTGAGTTGCTACAAGCATCTTCTACACTGCCTTTGATATGAATAGCTCACTTTTCTCCATCACATGAAAAACATACAATTTCCAATTCTCTTGTCTGAGCCTGGACTTTAGGGTTACTCTTGCTCCATGTACCCTTAAATGTGTGTCCTCCTAGAGGCACTTGTAATGCTGCTGGAGGATGTCAGAAATGATGGCTGCCGGGCAGACTTGCTGTGGAGGCACTTAACATCTTGTACCCTAAAAGCTGGCGGTTAAACAACCTAGAGCAACAGTCGTGTAAATAAACTCTTCTTGCCGACTCTCCTCTCCCCAATGGAAGACTTGCTAATGATAACATCATTATCCAACTCCTGAAGCAAAGCATGGCTGCCGATAGGCAACACTCCTCTGCAGGCATCAAACCAGAGTTGCCACTACAGGATCAAACCAACACCAGCCTTAGCAGCTGTGTTTCCATCACACTTTTTTGAAAAATGAAAGCAATATATTTCTTAAATTTAAAAAAAGTACAACTGCGATATTCAGTAGATTCCGTGGTGTTAGCCGTAATTCTCGTAAAATCCCAAACCACAAGATTCCACTTTGAGGAGGATGGAGATACAAAGATTTTGCATTTTAAAGCTAATTTAAACCATATCCACATGTTGTCCAAAATGAACTCCACTTACTGAATAACTGCGATTTTGGGATTTTTCATAACAGCCTATATGTGAGTTAAACTTCCTCAATCACTTTGATTCCAAAGTTAACGCTTGTAAATGATTATAACCATCATAATTAAGAAAAAAATATTGGTTTTAACCCCACTACGTCATGCCTGATGGCATGTAAATGCAAAAAGATGTTTTACAAAACACTGCTTTATCAAAATATCTGAAAAACCACCTCATGAGGGCGTAAAAACTTTTTTTTTTTAATGTAGGTGTTTCCTTTACCAGTTTTTAATTGCAATATTTAGGTTTTGCAAAATTCTAGGTGCAATGATTGTGAATGAATGCTAGGAGCTAATGATTGGGCCAACCACTGAGCCAGGGAATTAGCAGCAGTGGTCAGCAACACGATGCTGCTCATTTCTTGTATTTGCTCCATTGCAGTTCACTAACTGCAGCTTGGATTCCTCAGCCGGAGCCCTGGCCTTTGTATCAGTCAAGGCAGGTCTGCAAATTTGCTTCATGGCTTGAACAACCATGCGGCACAGCACATAAGCCCTCAAATCCAACCTTCCACACCAGGTCAAAACATAAGACCCTTTGGGAGGTCCAGTGAGCCCTAATGGGCTATTTTTCAACCCCTTCACAAAACATGTGCATCTGCAAGAGGAGGCTGAGGAAGTGCACAACATGAGCCCAAAGACCCCCTGGTGTAATTACAGGGACTGCGACCACAGCCTGAGACATCTGTTGGCTATTGTTTGTGCATCTGATGTGGTTTTGCACCTTCTTTCATCTCACCTGGCTCCTCTCGTGGGGACTGCGGCAAGCTGCTCGGCCACCAAGAACACCTGGTCCAATACAATCATGGAGACTGTGCAAACAGAAGCGGAATTAAATGCAGGTAATGAGTGTTCCTGTGGTTCTTTTAAGACCACCTGTTATTAAAGAGCCTTTTCCGCCTTCCTCCTCCTCTCAGGGTTTGGCAACTGTCTCAATTAATGCACACAGTCCCTTCACCCAAGCTGACTCCACTGCACACACTTTGTGGATGTTGAGTCAGTTTCCATTTCTCCTCTCAGTTTAGAGTCCCTTGTGTCTAATAATCAAACCAGCCCATCCACACTCATTTCTCGCCCATCAGTGCGTGCTGGTGTTGGTTTCTCTCCACAGTGTAAGAGTGCTGGACATGATTGTTTTAATGACACACAAGCCTCTGCCTCAGGCCGCTCAACCATGTCCTATAGGTTGCATTGAGCAAACACTCGGCTCAATGGATGAAAGGTCTCTGCACCGCCAGTCTGGAAGTCCGCAGAGGTATCTCAGATTGCTTTCCTGCTTTCAGAGTTACTCAGTGTAGCAACTCTTGCTTTCTGTGAATGGGTGGGTGGATTAATGAAAAAGATCTACACTCCTCAGTGTGCTTGTGATTACCACCATTCAATAGGGTATTGAGAACAGTAATGTAAAATGATCCCTTCATAATAGATTTAATCTGAGTCTGCTTCCCACCATTACTTGCCTGATACACTTTTTTTTCCTGGTCTCCAGCAAAAAGCTAATATCAATTCCTGCACTTTTCAGAGGAGTTCAGGAATGCCATTAACTGTGTTTACATGCAGCCAATAACCCTTTCATAACTGGAATATACCTGGTTGCGCGCCATATAAACACCGAAAAAAATCTGAAAATTACCCCTACCGTTTTTCTAGTTTAAATATTTGGTCATGTAAACATGGATTGTCTCCATCAGAAGGAACATAAAACTGGGTTTTGCACTTGTTTTATTCACAAGGACTCTTGGTTTTTGAGTAAAGTACAGGGAGTACTTCTACCAGCAATAAGACAGTACTCTGCACAGCTTGCTAGTTTATATAGCACTATGGCAACACGCATCCTGAGGAGAACTGGTGCGCAAACAGTTACTTTACAGGGCTCTATCACTCTCCATCATCTGGCAAAGTTTGGTAAAGGATTGGCACGACATAGGAAAATTGTCCTGACTGCGCACCTTCATCCAAAATGTCTACGGGGCTCTGGTGGAAACAGGAGGAATGGATGTAAATGGCACAGCTCCGGCTCCATTTCCCATTTTTACTACATGTTCTCTCCTTCTATTTACGAAGACCACGACACATAATTGTATCAAGTTCTGCTGGTGGGTCTGTACCAGCACCAAAGCGCAAGTCAAGGTGACTGCAGTCGGTTATGGATAGTTCAATTTCAGCCTTTATCATGACGTTCTCTGTGCGTGGTTTGGTTCGGGATATTCCAATTGATTGCAATTATCATATACTGCATACAGGAGTAACTGTCTGCTCGCGCATGGAAACAGTTTATTCCTAATCTTTCAGATACTGGAATATTGACTGTAACTCAAATATTGACGGCATGTAAACATATTTAGTGTCAGATAGAAGTAGGGAAATGACCACACACTTTGCTCATTCTAATGAATAGTGTAAAGTTACCCACTGTGTAATTTTCTTAGTGATGCGCCCCCTATTGACGGCTAGACTGGCATCCATCTTGCATTCTACTGTACTGTGAGTTTTCTCTAGCTAGAAAACATAGGCCGTGTCTCAAACCGTGCACTTGAGCACGTCAAACACTATTTTTGAGTACATACAGATCTGGGCATGAAAAAGTTCCTCCTTTTTCTGCCAGAAGTGGTGCAGTAATAGTGCACTATAACTGCACTATCACTGGCTGAACAGTTTGTCCCACAAATACGTCATCACGCACGGTGTCCAAACTTGGCGTGTGTAAACATCCTTGTTCTGGGCGTTCATTTATGCTCTGAAATAGTTTCCCCTGGGCACACAGGTGTTTCTCTGTGCGATTGAATTAGCAGACAAGTCGCTGGTAAGTGGCTGGTAAGTGACTGGCAGTCGGCTGAAAGGGGAAATTTTTCATGCCCAGATCTGTAGTACATTCATAGTGTCATTTAAGCTAAAAGTCAGTGCTCTGAAAATAATAACAGCCAAAAATGCAGTGCAAAACTAAGCACACCTCGGACGCCATCTTGCTGACAGAGGAGAAGAGGCAGGACTTTCTAACCGTTTTCAGAGCTGAATAATGGCGATGAACAAAGTGGTGTTGACCCCTGCTGCAGCGTACGTAGGCTCTATTATACCGATTTAAGTAATGTTTATGAAATTATTCAGATACATTACATGAATGTACCTGCACCAAGCGTCCCCCACAGTCTGGCTTTTAGGCCGCGGTATAGAATTAGCTCATGGTAGCGGCGCCAGTCCGCCTCGAAGTGCAGTGCTCTATTTGGGTCACATAGCACAATAGTGTGCACTGCAGCGAAGACAAAGTGACATTATCACTAAATTCCAGGGCACTGTACTACACTACTACACTCTTCAGTCTTATCTTGACTCTTATCTTGACACAAGTGGTGCACACTAGTGCATGTGAGACTTCCCCAGTCTCTTATTAACCGTGGTCCAGCTTTTTACACACTGGAAAAAAAAAAAAAAAAAAAAACGTAAAAAAACGGTAATATTCTGGCAGCTGGGGCGCCAGAAAAATACCGTAAAATTAGAGAAAAACTTTCATAAAAATACAGTAATTTTCCATGATAAAAATACAGTTTATAACTTTGGTTTTACATGAAATCTTTGTTGTTTTTTTTTGTCATTTTAAGGTTTATTAAAGGACGTTAACATGTATAATAACAAGAAAGTCACCTGGACATTAAAAACTCTTAATATTACTGTTGCCACCTCTTCAGGGAGAGAAGTTACTATTGGCTGGTCCAAAGACCGCCACTGCTGCATTAATATTTGTTTTTAGTGCAAACTGGCACAGTTAGAGTTTACCCCATGAATAAATCCAGAGTCTGTGATAGAACAGGAACACAACTTTCAAATAAAATCTGTTCATTCTGTTCTGAACATCAAATAAAAACAGATATGATAATGAGTTTATCTCCTTAAACTGTCCTTCAAACTCATGGTGCAACTTTAACATCCAAACTTAACTGACTTTCTCAGCAACTTCCTCTGAATGTGAACGTAACAAAGGCAGTAAACACTTAACTCACATTTATAGGATAACAATCATAAGAGGGTCATTTCTGTTGAATTTGCTTTTCCCATGAGCCTTTGTGGTCCTGATTTGTTGTGTTTTGAAAGTAGCCCCGCCCCCTTTGTTGTTCATGCATGCTAAGCTGAAACAACTTAATAAATTTAGTTTGAGTGAAAGTAAAAACATGTTTCAGATTAGAGAGAGGGGTTTTTAAGTTGATTTGACTAAACTACTACTACTAATAATAATAATCCCCAAACCAAAATAATTAAGTTAGATCAATGTAAAGAATTCTTTAATATCAACTACAGCACAGATACTCTTTTTAGTGTAAATACATGAAATTACCAAAAACATTCTTCTTTTGCTAAGAAGAATTTTTTTCTCAGGAAATACATTGAAAATGTATTTTAACATTCTTTCTTATGTGAAATGAAATGACATCTTCTTTAAAAAAAAAAAAAAGAAAACTTCATGTCTTTTTACAGTTACAGGCTTTTCATGTTATTTCATGTGAGACTTGTAAATTCACAGCCTATTTCCATAATTTTATCAATATTTTCTGGATTTTTGAAAAATGGGGAAAAAATGTATCTCAGAAAAAAATCTGTGATATTGCAGATTTTTTTTAACAGTGCATATATCCAGCAGGAGGAGCTGACAGTGATGTTACCTCATGAAGGTATGAACACTTAGTGATCTAAACAAGTTTCTACGGTGCTAGGATATGCTATTTCAGGATGATAACCTTGACCCTGAAAGGTTGGGACAGAGGAGAGCCTCATAGTTGTACATATTTAAAGGTTGAGAGTCTCCTCCATGAGTACAGACATTTCCTCTTTTTTAGAAAGTAATCTGATTCTGCAGACAGAACATGCAGCTGCTCTCTAATCCTGTCATAAGGGGCTGTGGTTAGAGATCTGTACTGTAACTGTGAATAAATGTTTTCCAAAGAAGAGTCAGAGGATTAAAGCCAGTGGGATTCATCTTTGGTTTAATTCAGCCTCCGTTTGAACCAGTGGCTTAAACCCCTCTGAGGTTCGCGTCTCCCTTGCACTAGCACCATCTCAGGGATAGTGCCATCTATCAATCCATCCTGTCTTGCTACAGTATATGCTGTGATAGAAGCATAACCACTTCGAGAGACAAATCCTGTGTTTATAGATACACAATTATAACATTCTCCTAAATCCAGAAGATTTGCCTGGTGCACACGTCTCATTATGTGGTGTGCATAGCGGCTATATGACAGACCCAGCAGCTGTTGGTGCTTTATAGAGAGCATTCCCAAGGGAAACCTTTTGACAAAACAACGGCTGTCTCACTGGCTATGCGAAGCCATCTCCCACCCCCTCATAGGACATCCACATTCATTGCACGAGCCAAAAACATCTAAGCAGAAAGGGTTGTGGGCTTTCTCAAACACCCTACTGTATGCTTCTATTTATGGGATGCATCATAATTTTAATTTACTCACTTTTTGTTAAGACATGATCCTCTGGGCTTGCAGCCCCAAGGGAAAACAGCTTTCTTAGCTGTTTATTAAGCACTACTCTATGTAAAATTCCTTTAGTTTCAAGATGGTTAAGGAGTTTCCATGCATGGAAAGCCCCAACATGGCACTAGCCCATTTAAAATTTCAGTGGGACAGATCTTTTTAACCCTCCTGTTGGTCTTGTTACTATTCCAGTGGATTTGCCAAAGTTCAGAGAATTATTAACTTACTAGGCTAGGCGTCGGGTCTATTTTTGACACCGCACGCTCCAAGAACGCATCAAGCTCTGTAGTTCAGATAGGACCAGACAGGAAACCAGACACGGGAGCAGTGTAAAGCATCAAGTAAATTTTCAAATAAATTTGATCTAAGAATTAAAGCAAAACGGATTCTGTTTATTACAAAATCTAAAGCTTACAGGGGAATAGCCTGCATGTCACATCTATGAAAACCTCTGTAAACCGAACATAAACATTAATGGTCAAAAAACTGCTGCTCCTTGTCCTGCTCCATTAAAGGCAGGGTGGGGGATCTTGGAAAAACGGTTCGAACAGGCTACATTTAAAAAAATATACACCCCCCTTAAACCACGCCTCCAGGGCACAGGAACGCGTGCGCGGATGGTTGTCGGTGAACATAACCGAGTGCAACCGAGTGGCTAGCTGGTTAGCTTCCCAGTAAACAACAGAGGAATCACGTTTCCTAAAAGTGATAATTATCTCACCTCCAACTTCTTCTGTGGCGTAAAACATCCTCACTGCAAACACCAACACCTCCATGACTTGATCCTCATCTGTTTTTTCTTTGTAAGATCAAACAGCGGCATAGTTAAAGGGACACTGTGTAATCGGGAGCAGCTCCCTCGTACTTTTCATGCTGCATTGGCGTAAAACCGGGCAGACCGACGACATCTGCTGCATGTAAAGTTATCACTGGCCTCTATGTGAAGACGTGGTCTGTCAGTTACAGTGACATCAGTCCACATCTGTTCGGTTGTCATGGCGATGTCGTATTGTTTTCCCTGACCCATGTTTTACCGTCTTTCGCTCGGCTTCAATGATTAAAATGACATCTGGTTTATTACCAACGGCCGTCTGCCCGACTGCACGTGAACCCAGCATCAGTGAGACGCTGGTTTCTCCCCACTGCAGCACGGTGACTTTTCAAAGGCATTACCTCGAACTGAGCTGAAAACTCCGGTGTGTCCGGTGAGTTTCTGTGTTTTCCTACTGTCACGCTTCTCCCGAACGCAAAAACATGGTGATACGACATGGCAGCCTCCACCGAGCCGCCCCGCTCGATGTGTAAATGAATGATATGAACGTCAAATTTAGAACTTAGAGGAGCACTTCAGTTTGTTGATGGGAGTGATTACTGATTAATGAAAAAACACTTTTGAACCAAATAATCAGTTTTTGTGAATAAAACACAGGAGAACTTACACAATATTCCTTTAAGATCAGCGAGCAGCCATGTTTGTCTCGGTTTGTCTGCACTGTGAGATGCTCACGGCGAGTCACGAGTGCGCACACTCGCACGTGAGGATGGTGGGTGCGCAACAAACAACAGTCGAGTTTGATGGACATAATTATTCAATTAATCAGCATGGGCCGTTCACAGCCCCATCCAATGAAATTAATTTCATTGAAATTAATTTCATTGAATGGGGTTTTTCCAGTCCTGTACGTTCCACAGGTGATTCATTTTGTTTTTATTTTTGTGTCAGAACATTTAATTAATTGGCTGCAATCAGGGTGTGAAGAAGACTAAGCAATATAGTAAAAATTGCTCCTGGAAAACATCTTCCACCCTGCCTTTAATGTGTCCTCGGACATTGAGCATGCACACTTTCAAAAGCAAAAATGTGCACCTCACCTTGATTAAATGCAGGACTTTAAAGAAGCTTAATTTAGGGATAAAACATAAATAAAAAATATATAGAACAGTACAAAACAGAACCAAATACCTCTGTACAAAATAAATCATATATGACTCATAATTAAATCATTCTATAGATGTTGATAAACATCGTTTCTATATAACTCTATGTAACGATAACATTTTAAAACTCACCCATGCAGTTGATATGAATTTCTTTCCTATGATTCTTCCATCCATGACACATTGTTTAAACCAAATCTTTCCCTTTGTGGTCACTTTAACTAGTAGCTTTTCTGGCATGCAATCCAATTCGGATTATACGTGCAACATCAACACTATTTAAAGGACACTTAATCTTCCTTTTTTACTCCAAGAAGCCACTAACATACATGCAGATCTGCTGTTTGGTCTGATGTGAACAATAGAATGGTGATAAAGTCACAAGTGAACATTTAAAATCATATTATGACCTATAATTTTCATCAACATCATATATTTGATGTCTAAACAACTGGCATGTTGACCAATTCCAGTCACTTATAAAGTAAATGGATATGCATCATCAGGACAAGTGATAATACAGGTATTGTATCACTTTAAATTCAAAGGAGAGGGTAAAAGCTTGAAGTTAATTGCACACACATTATTATCTTTGATGTGTGGTAGCTGCTGACTTACAAGCTGTTCATGAGTCATTAATTAGCACATTAATACTTATGGTTCCACTGAAAGCACTTAACCTTACAGCAGTTTGTTGGTTGATTGCAGATTCATAAATTATCCAAAGTTTAAGGCAAGATCCTATTATTCTTTTGTGAGATTAAAGAAGTCACAAACTGTTTGTAACCCCTAAGTAATGTGTCACTGCCTGTTAGGTAGATGTTTTGTCCCTTAGAGCCATGAACAAGACATGTTTTTTTTGTTTGTTTGTTTAAACAGCTGAATGAGAAGGACTTGGTTTGAAAGAAGCCAGTGTGTAAAATACACATGTAAATCTTTAATCAAATAGACACATTACATAATACATGTTGCCATCATCTTAAATATTACCCTTTTCCCTTTACAAGCCATAAGAAAACTACAAAAAGTACTTTGTGCTGCAAAATTACAACATGAGGTGCTGTTTACACTTGAAGATGCATTAGTTTTTAACTTAAATGCAACTACACTGATAAAGTGTTGGACTTTAATTGCATCCATAATACCTATACAACACAGCATTGGAAGAAATTGCAGCTTTGGTCACTGTGTTGCTGATATGCTGCTTTTACTAATGAGTGCCTGGAGACTTGAGGCCCCTCAGCCACTTGACTGAGAAAAACAGCCATGGTACTCAATCAAAAACTGGCAATAATTCCTTATTAATGGCAGCTTATTCATTCCTGACTAGTTTCAGGGAGAAATGACCTCTAATCTATCAAGAACTAGCAGATCAATGCCAAAGTCTAAGCTTGAATCTAATTTAAAATCTGTGGGGTAACTTGAAGAATGCTGTGGATAGATGTTGCTTATGTAACTCGACTAACATCGATACTCATACTTTTTACAAGTTTTAAACCCTTTTTATTTATTTATTCTCAAACATATATTCTATTCAATATTCCCAACTAGCTATATTTAAACTTAATTTAAGAACTATGTAACATATAAGGATGGGCGATACCGAAATTTTTCCTGTTACTTTTTCCATTGATATAGACACCAATGCCTTTGGTCGCTTAAAAGAAAATCTGATTGTACAGTTTGCATTAACGTCTTGAATGCAAGGGCAATATTAGATATAAATAAAACTTGAGAACAGAAGTACTGGAAAGAAATGCTTTTGAAACAATAAATTATCTTGATGAGTAAATTTAAAAAAAATTAAACACTTCTTTTAATTATCAAATAACTTTAGTACTGGTACATGTTAAGAATGTTTAAATTTATTCAGTGGAAAATGTTCAATTTAAAATTTAAAGGTAATATAAATCTAACGTGCATAATCTGCATTAAACCACTGAAGAATACCAAAACATCATCATGATTGACAGTAGCATCATCATGACATTTGACAGGCTACCACTGTCATGTGACACAGAAGCTAGAATCTGTCTAGTTTCCCACATAGTTTCATTGCCTAAAACTCTTAGAAGTGACAACGAATTGCATGTTTTGTATCTGTACAGCGGTATCTCAGTACTCCAAAAAGTATGGAATCCGATATTTTGTCTGGCTGGTATCGAAGCAACAACTCCACTGCTTTGCCCATCTGTAGTAAAATAACAAGCACAGTCCCAACAAAGTAATTACATGCTTGGTAAAAGTTTCCTGAAAGTGGAAATCTGTTGGGAGTACTTGGTGTTTCTCTCTGTTTTGCTTTCTCTGAACTTGCAGGGATAAAAACCAGAACTGAGGCCAGTGATTGAAGGCTCACTGGTGTTGAGGGCCTTTGACAAAGTACCAGGGGTCGGCAACCCGCGGCTCCGGAGCCGCATGCGGCTCTTTAGTCCCTCTGTTGCGGCTCCCTGGCATTGGAAAATGAATTAATGACTATTCTACTAAAGTGTATTGTATTTTGGTTGGTTCACTTAATAATGTGATTCTAACCAAGACAAATGTCCCCTTAGAGACAATAAAGTTTCTTATCTTATTCTAAATTTAGGATTATGATGATCCCTTTGAGGATTCATGTACAGTTGCGCCTTTTCCCAGTCTCCGCACTGCAAATGCAGCACGTGAAATAAACCAATTCAACAATTAAAAAAAACATAATTTATATTTTACCATTTTCAAAGCAGCCCATTGAGTGTCAGGGCAACAAGCAGGCAACTGCAGTAAACGCAGAGCTGTCCAGCACGCACGATGCGTCTCACAAACCTTTACGCAGCCAATCAGTGTTAATAACTGCACTTCATCTCACGTGCCGCTATTTGCAGCATAGCATGATACAGCCCATTGAATCAGCAATCACGGAATTAAACATTAAAAACGAATTAATTACAAACAAATATCCTGATGTACTGCCGCGAGCGCTGAACTTTCCTCCTGGCGCACTATCCCACAACGCCTCAGAGCGGAGCGCCTGTTGCGCTGTTGCTGCGTTCTGGCATTTAAAGTGAATAATAAACGAGCAAAAGCTTATTTGTCCACTCACCCTGTCATGCTGCGCTTTATCACTTCTCCAGCAGGTAGGCCGACGATAGAGAGAAAAGTGTCTGATGCACTGAGCTGTCAGCGCTGCGTGGGCAGATTCATTTTTTTCACTCTACCAGATTATTTTCGTATATGTTCATATTTTTGAAACAGTAATTTCATTTTTCGGGTAGCTACTGCATGCGCCAGTAAAAGGAGACGGCACAGACAGGACAGCGTGTTTGGTTTGCTGCTGGTAGATTATTAAAGCTGCGTCTTTTTCCATCCTACATAAATACAACTAAAATAGATTTTTTTTTTTTTTTAAAGTGACCTTCAACCCGACGTCTTTTATTTTTTTTTGTTTAAAATGTTTTTTTGCTGGATGCAGAAATGTAATTTCGTTTTCTCGTTTTTATGTTAAATGCAACACATTTAACGTTAAAGTTTTATTTAATTATCAATGTTAAAAGTCAGTTGATGCTCCAGTGTTTTCTTTATTGTAGGAAAAGGGTCTAAAAGGCTGTTTGGCTGAAACAGGTTGCCACCGGCTTATTTAAGACTTTTACATTTTTGCGGCTCCAGACAGATTTGTTTTTCGTTTTTTTGGTCCAATATGGCTCTTTGAACATTTTGGGTTGCCGACCCCTGTACTAGACCTTTAAACCTTCAATAAGTTTCTGAAATAATGTAAAACACTGCAACTAAAAAAGGTCTACATTTCTATGCGTTTATTTATTAAATGTCTTTTCTCAGAGTTTTATGGTGTGTTTCTGTCTTCATAAACTGAGATTACATGTTGAAATGTTAAAAGAAAGTCCCAGAATACCACTTCCTGTTTCCTTGACAATAAGTACTGCCTGTGGGCCTGGGTAAACCTTTCCTACCCTGTGGGCTCTCAAGAGGTGATGAGTCAGAGCTGGCTAGCTACCAAAGACCTTGCCCTTGGCAAAACAGTTTGACATGTGTGTCAATAAATGCCTCCGAGGCCCTGATGGTACAATGCAGTGGATGGTTGCAGATCAACCAAAGCTTATAACATATTTTTTGTCTCTTTCTTTTCTAATCCTTTCTCCCCCTTTACTCAGTGTTTGTTTTGTGTCATTTATCTGGAGCAGTGAGGCTCTGTAGGAGTACATGGTCAGCCTGCTAGAAAACTCTCCCTGCACTGCAACAGAGTGTCATAGTCTGTGAGAGAAATACTTGATCCACCAATCCTTGCTCTGACTTCACACAGATTGACAGTTATGAATCTAAGTGTTAAAACTCAAAATTTACAGCATATCAGTATGAGACCCCCCCCCCCTCCTCCCCAGTATACCGCTTAAAGGTTGAATAGGGAACATTTTTATTAAAAACTATATTTAAAAAAATAGTAATACTTCCACGAGGCGTTTGGAGGGGTGCAGAATGAAAAAACAGCATTTCCTTAAAAAATGATATTTAGTCTGAAAATAAATATAAAATAAATTTTAACGGGTTCAACGATGGCATTATGTTCACATCTATAAGTCAATACAAGCCACCATTGCGGGTTGCCAGATATGATCTCTGTGTGGCAACAGTATGTTGGCACAGGCTGGCACTGGGGAAAGTGGAGGAGTTGGCAAGTCAAGCAGCTGCTTTAGAGCCCCAGAGGTGCAGCCCCATTGTTATCTGGCTCACAAAAGGGGCGACCTGAGGAGAGCAAAATCTGGAGTAAATTTAGGTGAAACCTACACTAGATGAACCCATATAAACAATTTCCACGGCATCAAAACACAGAAATGGCAACTTTTCTTCTGGATCAGTAAGCTAACTCGCTTGCTAACGTGGATAACGTTAGCTCTCCATCATAAAACTCCTCTGAAATACTTGTTGCAAATGTTGCAAGCTGAGGGTCACTGCAATATCGCCAGCAGCGAGCCTGGCCAATCAGATGGCTGGAGTTGTTTTTCTGCTGTTGCAACTCCAATCTAGACCCATGTGAGGCCGCTGTTCTGGTTATATTCCATATGCAGCCTTTTAAACAGCACTCCCAGAAATTTTCTGATTTCCCCCCACACCACCACCCCAACCACCTCCCCACCCCCACCCTCCACTGTCAGAGTTAAATTGGCCCATTCACTCCCCATTGTTTTACAAATCAGGTAATCTGAATGTTGCAGCCAAGTTCAGAATGTCACTTCCCCATTTCAACGGTTGAGTGTGTACTGAACAGCATGTGTATGCTAATAAAGTATGTATTATTATAACAAATAAAAATTAATCCTAAATTAATCCCATTGTCAAACAAGAGATTTTTTTATTCTTCAGTACTGCTATACGCAGAAAATACATAAACTTTTGTTTTACAACTGAAAGGCTAAAACCAAGCCAGAATTCTGGGAGTAGTCCAGGACTCAGACCTGAATTTCAACTTCACATTAAGACAGTTGTGAAGTCAGCCTGTGAGGACCGTATCAGCAACATTCTGGACTAAACTGCCGCTGTCTGAAGGACTTTAGGGAGACATGTAAGGACAGGGTTTCAGTCTACTAAAGATAAATGCAGAATTCCTGGTGAGACACCTTTCATCCAAAATATGTTCTAGAAGTGATAAAAGTAATGGGATTAATCAGGATTAATCCATTGATAGCCCCACTAAATACACAATAAACAGAAGTTACAGTAAAATCTTTCATCTTACATATATATATATATATATATATATATATATATATATACATATATATATATATATATATGTATGTATGTATGTATATATATATATATATATATATATTTATATATATATACAGTGTATTAGGGGTGTGCAATACCCCTAAGGGGGGGAAAAGTATTTAAAATCAGGTGAATTAACAAAGAAAAAGGAAAAAAAAACCATCAAAATCAACACATGCAGAAAGACTGCCACACCAGGGATTCAAACCCACTTCCACCTGTTCACAAGGCAAACTGTCTTAACCACTACGCTATCCACTGGCACACATCTACACAACATTCAGCTCCTTTTTCCCTGTTGCCGTGGGCAGCCTTTGCCGCCTCCATTTCCATGTTTCAGCACTCCTTACAAAACACTTTTCCTTCTTATTTTAGACAAGTCCGATAAAAGAAGATATTTTTGATGGTTTTATCATTTATTATTATCTGAAAGAATGCCAGGATCATTATGACTCCAGCTGAATACATGTATTACATGCTGATCAGGGTTGGACTCTGTCTGCAAGAACACGCTGTTTGTTCCTGGATGCACTTACATCATAGAAGCCGAGTTGATGTGGCGTGAAAAACCCCCAGGAAATAGATGCCGAAAAAGCTCGGCAGCTGGTAGGAGCCATGGGGGAGCCGAATTTTTTCGTCAGCTCGGTTGATCACAGTCTTAATAGAAAACTTCTTGCTTTACTGGATTTTTTTCTTTGAAGTGTTTTTTGTTATTTTTTTTTTTATCTGTTTTACAATCTCACCTTAACTTCTTCAACAATTTCATCAAACGACAAATCACTTGCAGAAAGAACACACTCCCTGTGTAAATTTTATGGAATGATGGCAAACAGCTCATCAACAGCAACATGGGAGCTCGGTAAGATCAGCTCTCAGATCAGATCAGGGTCACTTGGGTATTTCGCAGTAAAAAGTTGCACAGTGAAACTTCTCCCATTTCCAAAAGCTGCTTCCCTAATTTGGCAGACTTATCCAGAGAGGGTGAGCTTCTGCAAAGTTCAGTACTTTTCTTTTTTTTCCCCTTTCCTCAAGGACACTTTAACAAGAGCTGTTGTAGCTGTTTTTGTGCTCATTAGTTCCTCCATGGGATCAAAGCAGTGGCCTGATCGTTACGGCTCGACTGTCTCTATAGACACATCAGCCCTTGCCTTGGTTTAATCGTTTTGTGCACGGGTTTATGTTTTGACAGCCATCTCATTATCTGAAAGAAAACTGATGCCTGAGATTGTTTATAATAAGATTGTTAAGAAAAAAAAAAAATCACCTTTCCCTTGTATTTGATCATCCTGCTTGATATTAAATAGTTGCATTTAAAAAAGCTATGCAGAGATGCATGACTATATTGAATTTAAAAACAAATGTGCCTGTTTCTTTGTCAACATTAAAGCTTTTAGTTGGATCTTCTTCTTATTAATCCATACTTGAGTTGTGTGGATTGTGTCAAACTGCGTAACTAACAGACTAAATGGAGTGTGTGTGAATGGGTGAAAGCCATTTTATGAAAATTACTTATTGAAATGTTTGTGAAATCATATTGCTTTTAATATCTCAATGCAAATAAATATTTTACATGATTACTTTAATTAATAGTAAATTAACTTCATCATAAACCAACTAAATCCCTAGAGGCCTTCAAGAAAAAATGCAGTTATTTTACAGCAGACTGGAATATTAAGAATAAACTTAATAATTAAATTAACAAAGCATTTAGAAAAAAATAGGAAAGAGAAAGAATAAAACAACAAAAAAATACAAAACAAAAAAGCCCAAAGCATTTACGTACAGTAGCAATTTGAACTGAATATTTTAGATTTTATCAGTACACTTTGAAAGAGTAACAACATTTCAGCTTGAAGTAGAAACCTGCTGCAAGATGCAATGTCTAGTTTTCTGTACGCAATGGGCTAGCTAGCAGCCACCAAAGCTAATTCCATGCTCTGCTTGTATTTTCAGCATGCTTTCTATAACGGAAAACTTACTTTTTTTTTTTTCTTTTACCTGGACCTTATTTTTAGGAGTTCATACATGCCAATTCTTTGTATACTCAGCAGTAAAATTTCTGTATCACTTTGACTCCTTCAAGATATATTACGTTGAGTCGACTTTCAGCATACATCCATATAATAGGAGCGATGGGGTAGCCTCTCGACGGATCACCGCAAGCATCTTGGAATTTTTGCTAAATTCGTCACATCCGGTTAGGTAAGGGGTGAAAACATCGCTTAGTTGAATAGGGGAGCCATTTCATTACCTGCTTCATTACTTACCAATCTTCATTTATTCTACTTTGGAAATTCCGAGAAGTCCAGCTGTATATGGCTGCCATAAACATAACTACCACACAGACAAGAGATGTTTTTCCAGTTCAAGTTCTTCCAGTTCGACATGCTAAGTGGCTAGTGGCTATCAAGCACATAAATGCTGACAGTTCACACTGAAATCCATGGAAACATCTAACAATATGCTCAGATCACTGATAAAAAAAACAAACATGTATTGTGGTCTCACTATTTAAACCCTGTAGTTGTTTTTGTACAGATGATAGAAAACACCATTGAATCACTGCAGGTACAGAGTCACAGCCCCGCCCACTCTGTTCCCATCTCCTCAGGACAGACTGTTAAAGATCACATTCATCCAGATTACTGCCATCAATGGTACCACGTAAGAATAAAAGCCAAAAACTGGCAGAAAAACATTTGCAGCGTTATAAACACTGTACAGTCATAACCAGTAAAATACCGATGAGCTTCTAGCTATTATCAGGCGAGACGCAGGGTACACCCTGCAAATTTATATTCAATAAAGAATAAATGGTTTGAACACAGGACTTACCCGATGAAACCAAATACATCACGAGATCGGGAAACTGATCATCAGGCCGTTGTGTAGGTTCGTCTAACCAGCGGGCAGACAATGGCATTGCTTAGTCCAACAGACACTAGTTTGCTTCGTATCTTTTTCTAGTGTCGGCAGGAAAACTTTCAATATAACTGGATGACATTCCAACATAATTTCAAAGACAGATTAATGGAGAAAAAAAATGTAAAAAGGGTGCAAACACGTTTTTTTCAGGCTCATCAGTCCATCATCAATCTCTAAATATTCAATGAAATACAGCTGAGAAGAGATGATTGTTACCTCAACACCAACAAACTGCAATCCGCGAAACTCTGAACACACAGGACAGTTCGTTCTTCATCTACTTGAAATATTGGTGAAATTAAGCAGTTTTGCTGCAGATAATGCCCCAGAGAGGCTGCCCTGTCTCTCCCATTCTGGATGTACACCGAAGGGCGACCAACGTAATACAGTATCTTCCAAAGCAGTCAAAATGATACAGAAATTTTACTGGTGAGTAGATACATGTATAAACACTTTATTTCTCAAACCTCATTACTGTTAACAAGAACAACCCCAAATTCCTTTTTAAGCCATCAATCTTTTAATAAACAGAGATTTTAACAGGTCCTCCATGCCACCATCAGATGCGGCATGTGAGAGCTTTGCATGCCACTTCAGGAGTAAAATCAATGCTATTAGATCCCACTTTTTAGAACAACAATATGTTAGTTTTAACAGATTGGAAGCATTGTTTTTACCCGAGGAAACACTGGAAAGTTTTGTCCTGGTTGATGCTAAGATGCTTGGTCAAGTTTTCTCCCAGCTAAACCCAACAACCTGCCTTTTAGAACCCATTCCCACATCGCTTTTACAGACATTTTATGGTTTCTTTGAGTCAGAGCTTTTAAATATTGTAAATTGCTCTCTTCAGATGGGGGTCTTCCCATCTGCCTGTAAAACAGCAGTGGTGATGCCCCTTCTGAAGAAAAGCAATTTAAATCCCAACATCTTTGATAATTACAGACCTGTATCCAACTTACCGATTTTAAGTAAAATTATTGAAAAAGTTGTTTTTATTCAATTACACGAGTTTTTTTTAAATAAACACAACATTTTAGAAAAGTATCAATCTGGTTTTAGGACAAACCACAGTACTGAGACAGCCCTGTTAAAGATTGTCAATGACCTTAGATGCAACCTGAACTCTAAAAACTTTCTGTGCTCATTCTACTGGATCTTAGTGCTGCAATCGATACAGTAGACCACCAGATTCTATTAAACAGACTTAGAAGTCTGGTGAGCCCATCAGGTCCTGTTTTAAATTGGTTTTTCTCCTATGTCACAGATAGACAGTTTTTTTGTAAGTATGGATACATGCTCCTCAGAAATCCATAAAATGAAGTGTGGGGTTCCCCAAGGATCAATTTTAGGCCCAGTACTTTTAATCTGTACATGTTCCTACTTGGGTAAGTCATCAGGAGACATGGCATTGACTTTCACAGCTATGCTGATGACACCCAGCTTTACATCGGTGTGTCTCCTGATGACCTGGAGCCAGTTAACACCCTTTTAAACTGTATTTTAGATATAAATCGTGGATGGCAGAGAATTTCTCACAGCTCAACAAGGACAAGACTGAAGTTTTAATCATTGGTCCTGAAGACAAGAGAGAGATCATTTTACCAAAATTACAGAATTTAATCCTTCTCAGTGTGGAGAAACTTGGGTGTTCTTTTTGACTCCGAGCTGAATTTTATTCCGCATATCAGAAATGTCACAAAGACAGGTTTTTATCATCTTAAAAACATCGCCAGAGTCCGCCCATTTCTCTCTCTTCCAACACGGAGGTGCTGATGCATGCTTTTATATGCAGTAGAATAGATTACTGTAATACCCTGCTCTCTGGTCTTCCTAAAAATCTGTCTCTAGCTACAGTTATTGCAGAACTCAGCTCATGAATTCTGACAAGGACCAGAGGGCGGGAACACATAACACCAGTTTTAAAATCGCTGCATTGGCTCCCCGTGCATTTCAGGATCGACTTTAAGGTTCTTTTAGTGGTTTAAAAATGTCTTAATGGTCTTGGGCCTTCTTATTTATCTGACCTGCTTTTAAAGTATAAACCCTCGCGGACTCTGAGGTCCTCTGGTACCGGCCTTTTAATTGTTCCCCAGGTGAGAACTAAAACTCACGGTGAAGCCGCGTTCCACAATTAAGGGTTTCGTCTGTGGAACAGCCTCCAGAGAACCTCAGGACTGCAGAGACTGTTGATGTTTTTAAGAAGAGGCTCAAGACCTACCTTTTCAACTTCGCTTTTGATTTGATTTATTTTACTTATTTAACTTTCCCTCTATTTTATTTTATGTTATGTTAAAGTTATCTTAGATTTTATTGACTTGTTTAGCATATCATTTTATGAATTCCTTATGTTTATTTTTCCATGTTGCTCTTATCTGTCCACTTATTTTATCTGTTTTAAAGTTGTACTTCAATGGTCATTTCATTAATATTTCTGTGTTCTCCATTATTACTATTATTACTACCATTATTACTACCGGCACTTCACAGCATGCTAGCATTAGCCAGCTAACGTTTACTGACGTGATTGTGCGTCTTAAAACACACAAACATCTAAAATCGGGTCTGTACCTCCCCGTTTCCAGTGGAACAACTGGGGACTGCCAAGAAAGGAGACGCTTTCAGATGATTGTGTGTTTTCAGCCGCACAAAGTTAGGCACGTAATCGAGCTGGCTAATGCTAACCTGCTAACAGTAGTCCGCCAGCTACTACTCTGTTAAACTTTGTAAATCGGATAAACGCCAATGCCAAGTTTTCATTCCAGACTGAAGTGATGCTGAGGAAGAAGTGGATTAAAACGACCGATCGCCGCGGTGAAGGACCGAACTTTATAATAAAACGACACACGTTTGTTTGTGGCCGGCAGACTGCGCAGTCGTGTTAGCAGGTTAGCATTAGCCAGCTTGATGACGTGCCTAACTTTGTGCGGCTGAAAACACACAAGCAT
Organism: Atherinomorus stipes; assembly: GCA_023101725.1. Classification (NCBI taxonomy): domain Eukaryota; kingdom Metazoa; phylum Chordata; class Actinopteri; order Atheriniformes; family Atherinidae; genus Atherinomorus; species Atherinomorus stipes. The sequence continues at coordinate 153,716 of JALJCO010014158.1, read as the reverse complement.
CTGAAAGCGTCTCCTTTCTTGGCAGTCCCCAGTTGTTCCACTGGAAACGGGAGGTACAGACCCGATTTTCAGATGTTTGTGTGTTTTAAGACGCACAATGTTAAGCACGTCAGTAAACGTTAGCTGGCTAATCTAGCATGCTGTGAAGTGCCGGTGTTGTGCCCCACCGGGGACAAACAAACGTGTGTTTTATTATAAAGTTCGGCCCTTCACCGCGGCAAATCGATCGCTTTGATCCAGCTTTTGATCCAGTATCACTTCAGTCTAGAATGAAAACTTAAATATGTTTGGAGTTTATCCTATTTAAACAGTATAACAGAGCAGGAACGGCTGTCGAACATGGCCCGAAGAGGAAGTGCCAAATGTTTCAACTTCCGCAAACCGAACCGAACGTGAAATCCCCTATAGAGCCGACAAACAAGTTTGTTCCGCCATGCTACCAAACAGTTAGCTAATTAGCTTCTCAACTCCGAAGCTACAGTCGTGCCGTCTTTACTTCTAGTGTGTAGTGGAGGGTTACCTGCCTTCCAATGGACAGATAGAAACCCCACGTGGGATACACTATTTGAAATGTGACGTAGAAGTGCGAGGCTGTTCCCGATTTGCTCTTTTCTTCTATTGTTTCTCTATGAGAAAGAACAGCCGACTGGGGGAACGCAACGCTAGCAAGTCAGCATGTGAAGTAAACAAGGGGAGACCCTCCGTATTTCAGAAGGAGCAAGTTAAAAGGGTTTTCAGTGGAAGGAGGCCTTTAACATTTTTAACGCCAGTCTTTTCTCATGGGGATCCTTCACTCTGGGAGCTTTGCTTACTTGATCTGGAGAGAGCTGGGGCTGGGCCCGGCACTGCACCCTATCACTTGGTGTGGACCCCGGCCTCCCTGATCTGGTTGGTCCCTGCAGTAATCCCTCTTGACCATTCTGCCCTAGGCGGACCCCAAGATATCGCTTCTTCACAGCAGGTCAAGCCAGATGTTTATTACTCTTGGTGTTTTTATTTAAGTGACATACTATATCAGTGGTCGAAAGTTATGTGTACAGTTGAGCGGGTGGGTGGGGATGGGGCGGTCGTGTGTGTGTGTGTGTGTGCAAATGTTTAGAGTTATGTGTGCTGTGTTTTGTGCTTGGGTGTGTGAAGGCTTGTTTTTATCTTAATATGCATTTGTTTTTTGTTTTTTTTATTGTCTTGCAAAGCATTTTGGGTTGCCTTTGGCAGGAAGAGCGCTTTATAAATAAAGTTTGATTTGATTTGATAAACTCTTAGAAACAAGGCCCATGTTGATAAAAAAGAATATTATCCTTTAAAGGATAACATTCTGTGGATCACGTAATCCACAGAGGCTGCTAGCTGCTAACCTTGCCTCATTAGCACCACCTGAAATCAGCTGATTACCTGCTGCAAAGTAGCAATGAAATGAATTTCATTGGATGGGGTTGTGAACGGCCCGTACTGACTGATTGAATGATTATTTTTTCCATCAAACTTGACTGCCGTTAGCCGCGCCTCCTCCTCCTGGCGCACGCATGCGCGCGCTCGCAGCTCACCATAACTGTCTTGCAGCGCAGACGAACCGAGACCAACATGGCAGCTCGTTACTCTTATCTATGCTGCTGTTTGCTCTTAAAAGGAAAAAAACGGATGTTGGAGGTGAGATAATTATCACTTTTGGGAAATGTGGTTCCTCTGCTGTTTACTGGTACACTAAAAAGCTAGCCACTCGGCTACTCTCGGTTATGTTCGCCAACAGTTATCCACATACGCGTTCCTGTGCTTTGGAGGCGTGGTTTAGGGGGGTGTATATTTTTTCAAATCTGGCTTGCTCGAACCGTTTTTACAGGATCCCCTACCCTGCCTTTAAGTTCTTGCGTGCCACCAGACATAACGGACCAGCACAGCGTGTGGGCAGGATGAATATGAGTAAGTGTGATAGCTGCTGTGTTGATAACCTAAAGAAACTACAGATCATCTCTGCTGAATGATGTATTCATAAACTCTGTAACAGTAACCTTCCAGTTACAGCATTTCAGTGTTAATAATCACTAATCATAAGCAGATGCACTCTGTTAGGTCATGTCTCGTTTCCAAACTGATAAAAAAGAAAAAACACAGAGGACAGAAAAACGTAAAGGATTGCATAAGCCCTGATTAAAACCATTTCATTCCATGAAGTCGTGCTAAATATTCTTAAAGTTCAGATCTAAGATGACGTGCTGACAAAATTAAAAGTGATTAACGGCGGTATCAGCTGTGAGGTATCAACATGCTCGTTCTCGGCATCAGCAGGTGAAGAGGAGCGTGAGTGTCTCCATCTTCAGCTTCTCGGTAGAGTTTAAAACTGACATCTGTGTCTGAGTTTCAGCTGGTTGACGTGTTTTCAGACACAAGCGCTGTCTGAGGCGCCATGCGCGCTCATCCCGTGGACGTGCGCGTGTCTGTGGGTGGTTGCATCACAGAAACTCAGAGAACAGCTATGACATGCTGTCATGTAAATCTGGTTACTAACATCAGTTTAGTTTTTAATCCAAGAGCTCAATATAAACCTGTTCTAGAGGAAACGAGACCTGAAACCAGTTTGTGAGCTGGTGCTGGATAGAAAACCAGATCACAATAAATTCACCTGACTTTGTAGGCCATGCTGGGCCTGGTAGGGAAAACATTGGCTCGGGTATGTATTATGTACTTGGCTGTGATGTTAAAGTTTAGAGAACTTGTTGATAAAGCACAAGACAGTAAATATTTGTTAATTTTTTCTCCATTACTGTACCGAGGAAAAACCAAACCGTGACCTGTGTACCGAGATACATACCAAACCGAGATTTTTGTGTACCGTTACAGCCCTATGCAGTAGTCGAGTTGTAAAAGTTTCAGGGGGGATATAAAAACTCAGGGGGGATATAAATACTCAATGGAGATTCTCTTTAAAATCTACCGGCCATAATATTAAACCATTTTAAACACGTTATCTATAGGCTATTAATACAGTATTATGCTGGATCTAAACTGAAAAAAACAACAAGAAAAACATATTTGTATTTAGTAAACTGGTCATTTCTGAAATCATAAATTTGAAACTTCCTGGTCAGGCTCCTCGTTTTCTACTTGGCGCTTTCACACCAAGTCCATGAAATCTGGCCTCCTGGTCCTGACAGTCCTGCAGCATTACAGCCTGGTGGGAGCATAGCTACCCCCTGATCTCTGGCGAACACAGCTGGACAATAAGGGGATCTGACAGTGTCTCCCAGTCTTTTTTTTTTTTTTTTTACTTGTTTCAGTGTTTTGAAACCCCCTTCACAACTTTTTGCTGCTTAAATGGAGGGTACCAGAGCCGGTTTGGACCTCCAAGGGCCCTAGCATTCTTAGGGGCCCTCCAATGAACAGCAAAACTTTCAATAGTTGCACATACACCCAGTCTTTAAAATAAAAAATATAATCCATCTGTACCTCATTATAAAAGCTGCCATCTGTCCTGTCCTAATAACCTCTCTTCTTCTCTCTTAGGCTTCACAGCACCTATATGAACAGCTAAATTAATTCATCTCCATCAAATTCTGTGCTTTTTTACTTTCATATACTTCAAATTAACAAATTTATAACATTTACAACCAATTTTAATTTACCCATTCAATATTTTTATTTCATTCTTATATCTAAAAATCTCATCACATTGTCCTCAAAAATTCTACCGCCAATAAAAAGGAAAAAAATGAAAAAAAATTCAAAAAATACAAACATTACGGGTTTACAAAAAAAAACAAACACACAAAAATAAAACAAGTAAACAAGCATTGGGGCCCAAGCAAATGTTGTTACACACTTTAGACAATCACTGTCATCGGGTGTTTCTGTAATTCAAAAAGACTTCTACACCTCACATATTTGGTCCACTGTTCATAAAGGTGCCTGATGTGCTAACAGTTTGTTTGTTTATTTAATAAATTCAAAATCAATATTTTCCTTCACTTAATAATAATTTTTACATATAGTTACGAGTTTATTTAAACTATTTTAAACCTTCTTTAATTAAAAAATTTTACGACTGATATTTCCTCTGTAACCAAGCAACAAATTAAATCTTACAGATTTACCTTTACTTTTTATTTTTTTAAGTTCAGTTTAACTTCAACTGTTAGCACCACATGCACAAGACCAGCCCCCCCCCCCCCCCCGCTAATTTAGGTCAAACTTGTACGAGTGCCTCCCATTCTCCAACCAAGCAGCAGACCTACTCTGTTCCTCGTCATTCTCATGTTCTTTCCTTCTCCTTTTCTCATATCCTTTTAACTCCCTTCATCTCTCACTTCTCTCCACCTATGTCTGTCGACCTCCCCAGCAACGCGCCGTTTTTTTTTTTTTCTTAATCCCTTCACGCCTTATAGTTTCGGCCCACCCGTCGTAGTGTGCGATTGGGTGAACCGGACTGAGGGTACATTGTTTACAGATGGAAAGATGCTTTAGCAAAACAAAATGATGGTTAAAAAAAAAAAAGTTTATACTACATGATAAGTTTGCACACATCTGTTTCAGGCTGTAGTCTAAGTGCAGCAGAGATCCATTGGCGGTATCTGACAAACGAGGACAATAACGGTGTAAAGTAGGTGGGCTGTGACATGATGCCGCTGCAGTTGAATAGAATCAGAATCCGACCCAAGTTGTTCCAGGAACCATTTTAATGCTCATATTTATCTACTGAGCTTCCATAAAGGCGCATATCAACATTATTAACAAGTTGGAACAACACGACGTCGGATCTGAGCGGATGAGTGAAACTACGCCCACCTGACTCACCTTTCAGTCACCAGGGCAGTAAATGGAGCGGACCCAGAATAGTGCAGCCGCCTCGCCTCCAAAGCGCCGCTTCTCACTGAACTTTCTGGTTGGCGTGTAAATCTGCTGGTTCATTTTCCAGTTCACCGTCATTTCTGATGGAAGGCTGACCAGCTCCTAATAAAAGTCACCACATATACGCGCTACTTAATCAGCCTGAGCTAAACGCTACTTGTTAGTAAACAGAGGTAACGTGGTGGGGGGGGGGTCTGATGTCACGAAGGTGCGCTTGTGTGTGTTTGTGAATATGGGCATCGATGAAACATGTAGACGGTAGAGCAACATAAAGAAGAAATACAACAAAATGAAGATTTAAAAACATGACTTATTTGATAGAAACATTTACTCTACTCACCAAAAAACTAAATCGCATTTGGCGCCTGGAGAGGGTTAATTTCGGACCCTGGCTGTGATGTTATTGTGCAACTTGTGACGAGTTTGGCGACTTTTGTAGATTGATCAAAAGTAATGATTGGGGTTCTGAGTCTTGGGTCATTGCTCACCTGTGACCATGCATCATCTTTTTAAATACTCTCCGACATCATGTTGTCCAGCCGCTTGTTTGGCCGTGCTGACATTGCAGCGCAGCAGTCCCTCTTCGCTGCGGCTTGTGCAGCTCCCTCTGGCATTGGGCATCAACCAATCATGTTGCGTCATTGCATGTGCGCGTGCCCCTGTACCCTCAGATTTTATTTCTTTTACTCAACATTCGTATTATTTTCTAATAATGAAACGGTGATATGAGTATTGGTTATATTTCCAGGATTTACTGTAAAAAGGGGGGAATGGAATGGGGGGATGGCAGTTCTACAGGGGGGATGATTTTGATCGTTTTTATTTCAGGGGGGAGTGCCATCCCCCTCAACTTGACTACTGGCCCTTTGTGTGTTGATTATGAAGTGTGATTACAAGACTTACTTTGCTATTCATGAATTAAATGTTCAATATTTTGTTGAATCAGTCGGGTCACAGATGACATCAGCTGAATCAAGTTTTTAGTGTCGGCATAAATGTCTTTTTTTTTTTTTTTGTAACAGTAGAGGAATTAATGAATGAAAAAGGAAAATCATTCTTTTTAATTGTATTTTATGCCTAATCTGCTTCAGTATGGGCCATGCAGATATAAATCATAAACTGGAATATGTCCTCTTATAAAGTCAAAGTTCATTTGACAAATAGCTGCTGGCCTGTTACAATGCCTGCACTTGACACAGCATTCTCGGAAATAAATTGATAAATGAACAAAAATCTTGATATTGCATCAGAAATTTCATGTTTTGCTGCCATCATCTTGCAGCAGAGAAAAAAATGACATCCTTTGTTCTCAATGTAGCTAGTGTAAATTTGAAATAAGATAATGACACTGAACAATGACAGTGAAAAACATCTGAAAAAAGGAATGATCAGAGGTGTTTCTATGCCAGAAACTTTTTTTCTACCCATTGAGAGAATAGATTTTTCTGTTGCATGATCTGTAACTTGATGTGTGATGCGGACAGGACAAGCTAGGCCCTGTGAAGTTTATGTTTTTAGGTCTGACTACAGGAATTCAGATGTTTATTGACTGTGCAAACATTTGACGTGAACCATGCTAAGGCCTCAAGCGTGGGGAGCATAAGCTGCTGGTGGTTAGAAATATTACTACTAGTAGTAATGATGAAGACGGAAGAGGATGCTGAAAACTGCTTTATCAGTTAAACAGCTTCAAGAGGCTGTTTTAACACGTCACACCACCACCACCCCCGTTGGATGGTTTGCAAAAATAATTTTAATATGGTGAACCTTGATCACGTTTTCCAGCTCACAGTTTTCCTTTTTTAACCCCGAGGAAAAACGAGAGGATTTAAATCTCCTATTCCCTCCATCCTCTCTTCAACAGCTTTCATTTTTCCATCTAAATGGCCACAGAGTCCTGCAGCATGACTGAAGGTGACGACCTCCCAAACACATTTTTGATGCATGAATTGATTGCACCAATTCTCTGTTAAGGCCATTGCTGTCTCCAGGAGATATTCAATACTGAATCAGAGCAAAACTCATCCACACAAATAGCTTTTTTTAAAACCCTCGGAGAGACGCCTCGTATATGCAGTAGATACAAACACTGACACTTCGTTTAAGGACAGTTAATAACAACTTCAGGTCTGCTGATTTCTGGTGACTTATTATAGCTGAGTTATGCAAATTAGATGCTAATACTTCCTCTAAGTTGACTCCATCCTTCGCACATCATTTTAATTACTATGCTTCTCTGCAACCAACAAGTTGAGTTTGTTCGATTCTGATTCTCAAGTCGAGAAGTCTTGAAAGTGAATGTTCTCACAGACTTGTTCTATGGATGTCCTTCAAATTAAGCCCTTGTTTGTATTCCAGATACAGCCACACAGTCTTTGACAGCTTTTCATCAAAGTAGAGATCGGCATAGTCTCACTGACTCAAGCATATGGAGGGAAATGCACACTAAACCTGCCTCTAGCATCTGTTCAATGTCACTATACTCCCAGTTGCCATGTCAGTTTTAGTATATTACGTTTTCATGAGCCCATAAATAAATGGAAATGCTTAATGCCTTTGGGGAAATTCTTTCCATTTCCTCCTAATTTGACACTAATATAGCTGCAGCCTGAAGCATTGGCAGGGATCATTAAGGGGCACTGATGCCTTAGTCATGTGAAAGTGGACTCAACAGTGTAAGCGCATGTGTAATGAGAGAAGTGTGTAAATTGCTTGACTATCAAGTAATTTGATGGAATTATTTCAGTGTGCATGTGTGTCTGAGTGGCCTTGTGCACCGCTGAATTATTAACAGCTACAGTTACAAATCTGAGAAGCAGAGCGGAGGACTTCACGAAAACATAACTTTCTATCCTGTGCCACTGCTGTGAGAGCACCACAGATAAATATTAATCTCCCTGCTTTGCCTCCATGCCTACTAAGCAGGTGGTGTGTTTTAAAACTCTCATTAAATGGTGCAGTTTTCTATCATCCTAAATCAAAACTTCATTTAATGACTGCTGACAGGCTCTGAGAGATGAAGTTCCTGGTCCACTTAAAGCAAAATGGCATCCCACCATGTGTGCCCCCTTGTGTTTTCATGGTTCTCTGCATTGTATGAATCTAAATTAGCATCAGGATTCCTGCCACTGTCACTTCTTTGTTCTACACAATTACACACTGAGGAGCATGTTGGGGCATTGTGTGGTTAAATGTCCTGATACAGGACCTTACAACATATGGAAAGATTGGGCCGCCTCCCAACATAAGGATAAATAATGTATCACCTCAGCAGCTGACATCAGAAATGTAAATGTGTCAGGTAGAAAAAAAGGAAGAGGGCAGAAAGGCAGCCTGTCAATGAGATAAATGTTGGAAATAAGTCTGAAGAGAAAAAAGTCCCTAAACTTAAAGGAGCCCTATCATGAAAAATGAACTTTTAAGAGCTTTTCAGCATGTTACTGTGTTATTTCCTCATAAAAAACTTCATTTAAGTCGTTTTTTGCTTCATTTGTGCATATTTGAGTAATATATATATGAATATTCAGGCCAAGCTGTAGCTTCCTTAACATAACTGACTTACACCGGTATACGCAACGAGGTGGCACCAATCACGAAGCGTCAAATATGCATGCGCAGCATCGTAGCAAGACGCCCTCTTTGTTGAACAGAAACTCTTAGAGAATCCTAACCTATACACACTATCTGAGGAAGAAACTAACAGCCTGCAGGAAGATTTCCTCAGAGACAAGCAGCCATCAGCTAACAGACGTTTGATCCAGAGTTCAGGAGAAAAGCTTTTTTTTTTTTTTAACCTCTAGAGGACGGCAAGTGGGGAAAAATGTGGTTGCGTTCAGGGTGAAAGTTTATTTGTTGTACTGGACGAATCGACTTGCCAGAAGTGGTTGGATTTTATCATCAGGAGCAGAAAAAAAAACTCAACTTTGTGTGTTAACTTCACTCCTGACAACTTCATGAATCGCGGGCAGTGAAGTGTTTTTTCTCGGGGATTACTTCTGAAACCTGACGCAGTTCCACCATAAAAACACCTTACGGACAGACAACAACACCGGTGAGTGAAAAAACGTCTCTCAGCTCAATGCTAAGTATTAGCCCATGATTTGTTTTCTAATGTACTTACTTGTCAGAGTCTCTGTAGTACTTCAAACTCCATATCAGACTCTGGGTTGAGCACATACAGCTCCATAACAGGCTGCTCTGTTTTATCCCCTCGATTGGAGTCCGATTATCCATCAGTGTTTATAAATAACATCCATGTGAGCTGCCTGTGCCAGTGTTAAAAACAATTCTGTGACCCTTCAGAATAAGTGTCTCTTCCAGGGCGACATCATGAAATGGGCGTAAAACATGTTGCAATTGGGCAAGAGCTCCGCAGTTCAGGACAGTCAGCCATCTTACTTCCGTGTTGAAAATTAGACGTATAGAAAAACTAATATTTAACACCAAATTAATTTCTATAGTAGCGATGGGAACATAGTTAGCTTATAAATGCCTGTATTTGACTTTTGAAACGTTTGAAAAGCATGATACTGCTCCTTTAAAATAAGGAGCTAACAAAGGTCAACAAAGTCGCCACCTGGATTTAACTAAGCAAATAGGTACGAGCCTCCTATTGGACAATTACCGCATGGGTGATCATTTTTCAGCTGGAAACAAGTTATTTAACCCAACATGGTGCAATGAGTTGCTTCTCATTTCCTAAACAACCATGTGGAAAGACACATCCTGTGGTCGTGGAAAAGATGTTAGTCTGTCTGAGAAGGGTCAAATCATTGGCAGCATCAAGCAGAGAAAACATCTAAGGAGATGCAGAAACTGTGCAGAACTGTCCAACGCATTATTAAAAACTGGAAGGATAGTGGGGACCCGTCGTCTTTTGGAAAGACGTGTGTCCGGAAAGGCAGATGAAGTAATGCAGCATTATGCCTAGTGCCTACTGTTGGGGGCAGTGTGATGATCTGGGGTTGCTGCAGTTGCTCAGGTCCAGGTTCAGCAACAGTATGAGCTCAGATAATGAGGTCAGCTGATACCTGAATATACTGAATGACCAGGTTATTCTATCAATGGATCTTTCTTCCCTGGTGGCACGGGCAAATTCCAAGATGGAATCAGGCTCAAATTGTTAAAGACTGGCTCAGGTAGCATGAGTCATCATTTTCACACATGTTTTGGCCACTACAGAGTCCAGACCTGAACCCAATTGAGAATCTTTGGGATGTGCTGGAGAAGGCTGTGGTCAGACTCTACCATCATCAATGCAAGATCTTGGTGAAAAATCAATGCAACACTGGATGGAAATAAATCTTGTGACATTACAGAAACTTCTTAAAACAACAGCGAATGCTGCCGTAATCAAAGTGCAAGGCGGTCCAACAAAATATTTGAGGGTATGACTTTTTTTTATTTTTTTTATTTTGGTGGCGACTTTTGTTTTGCCAGGCAGTGATGTTTATCATTAAACAACAAAAAACCTTTTTACAGCTTTAGATATTGACCTTTCGCACGTGTTGTCACACTCTTTAGTGGAATGCCAACTGGGCCATGACGGCGTCAAATCAACACTTAACATCCATTAAGCTCATTGAAAACAACAGTTTGTGGCCAAACTTTTAGATTTTATTTTGCAATTATTTCAGTGAAAAGTTGTTTTTCCATGCTGCACAGTTGGGTGCACAAATAGACGAGGATATAACCCAAACTTGGCATTTTATTCTATACCCTTGATGAAAACAGAAGACAGCGATGTTAGCACAGCGTCTTGTCCCCGAGATCCAGCTACAGACAACAAACTTGTAAGCATCCAGACTTTTTGTACATTTAAAGTCTGTTCCACTGTTTATGACATAATGGTATAAATCATGGGGCGTGAATTCAGGCAAAGTTGGTTATTTGATCAGATAAACAAACACAGCAGGTGGAAAAAGGAAGGTAAAGGTCAGTTTTTAAGCTAGCTATATTATTTTTTTACTGATCCCTATGAGTCCCAACTAGATGTCGTACTTCCACTGACAAATTAGCTTAACTTGCACTAAAAGCGGCCGTGGCCATATCTTCAAAAATTTGGAAAAAACCTACAAAAACTATCACAGTTGGCAAGTTTTTCTTTTGTTCAATGCACCTGTCATTCACTTCTGACGTCAGTCATGGTTGTCCCACATGATCTGGTGGCGTAGTTGTAAATGGTCAATAGTTGACCATCCTGTGAAATGATATTTTCATGGTGGTATGACTAAGGATGTCTCAATTTGTTACTTTTATGATTATTAGCAGTAATAAATGCCACAATTATTTAATCATGCATATTCCCCTGTATTATCACTTTACTGGATTCTAGTAGGCCTACATGGCCAGAATCTACTCCCCTGACCAAGATGATACCAAATTCGGATTTGGAATACCGCATGAGTAATATCCTTGTTGTTTATACATTAATGTGTAAAACAAACAAAACAATTTAGTTACTGTAAATCAAATCTCTTTCAATTAATGCATCAATTTTGACAAATCTAATTAAAATTTGAGGACCTGAAAGGAGTGTCCATGTGATTTTACACATCTATGGTGTTTGGAAATTAAGATATAATAATAGTGATAATCGTAAAATCGTGATTATTTCTTTGACAATAATCGTGCCATGGAAATCTGTAATCGTGACATCCCTAGTTACGACAAGCTAAGGATTCAGCAGACATACAGTACATGGGCACAGCATGAGAGCACTCGTTAGAAAATAAAACTCAGTCCAGCTGTCGCAACAGCGTATTGGTGTTTCTGTTGAGGATATAGAAAAAAAGATTATCGATAAAAAAAATCTGTATCGATCAATATCGATATTTATATATAAAAAAAAGGCATTATCAAATTAAAAGCTATTTTAGGTGCAGCTCTGGCCATTTAATCTTTTGCCGAATGACCTACTTGTAATAAAGATCACACTAAAGCTGTTTTCAGACTTGCATTGCAGAACATGAGCGGTAAAGTCCATCTGCTGAAACATGCCGCTTCCTTGCGGACTTTCAGACATCAGGAAATGTTGGGGAAAAGTCAGTACAGCCCCGCTCTCCCTTCAACTCTGTCCTGAACATTTTCTTGTGAATTCAGCCAAAACGACGTGCTGCAACATTTCCACTCTTGTGACATGTAGACCAGCCGGTACAAGTCCACTACATCTCTGAGGTAAAAGACCGGTATGCATGTCTGAATGCAGCGTTATAAAGGACAGAGTCCGCAATATTACCGCTTTCCAGTGCAAGTCTGAAAGGGGCATAACACTGAATTCCAATTCAGCCTTTGCCTGGGTCTGCGTTTGTGATTGGTTTGGTGGAAGGAGTATCATGCTACCCGATGGGCTACAGCGGAAAACTGTGCTTCTATATCGAACTTTTATTGACCCTCTTTTTTTTTCAATTAAAAACCTCTATTGATCGATGTATATCAATATTGAATTATTGTCCAGCCCGAGTATCTGTTACCATTAGTGTGAAATGCCAGGACTCTATAGTGCCTTGTCCTTCTATAGACTTTTGAAGTTGAAGTTGTCTATTGTTCACATCCCTCACCTCATATTTCATATTATTACGCACATCAATAGTTTCCCTGAACAACAGGAACAGAACAAAGAAAAATCTTGTATCTTCTGCCCTTGTACTGTCGCAAAATTAAGAAAATAAGCACTCAGTTTTCCCAGTTAACCCCCATCTCCTCACCAAGTCGCCAAGACTAACAAAACAATATCTTCAAAAAAAGAAAACAATATCGAAACAAACAAACAAAACAAAACATCAATAAAAAGTTTCTTGTATTATTGTAGTCACATTCATTTGTCTTCTAGTTTTATATACTCTTGTATTATTTTATCCTTATACATTTTTTTCAAAATATATACATTAGTACAATGTTTCATGTCTTCATTCAGCACATTCCATAGCTTAACTCCATACACTGAAGGGCACTTCTGTTTCATTGTTGTCCGTGCAAACATGATTTGGAAATTGAATATACTTCTGCGGCCAGCGCTTTGAGTTACAGTATTAAATAAATTCTGAATATCCTCTGGCAGACTTTTTTGTCTAGCTTTCCACATGATAAGCACAATTTTTAGGTCCACAAGATCCTTAAATTTCAGTAATCTAGTTGCAACAAATAGGTCATTGGTATGCACTCTGTAACCTTCCGTGTTCATAATTCTAATAGCTCTTTTTTTGCAACAAATACAATGGCTTAGTTGTGCAGCTGTAAGTGTTTCCCCAGACTTCAGAACAATAACTAAAGTATGGGAGAATCATTGAACAGTACAGCATGTACAGCAAACAACAAAAAATTTAGCATATTAGATGATTCACAAATGTCATTAATAAACAAAAGGAAAAGCAAAGGCCCCAAAACAGACCCTTGTGGAACACCGCATATGACCTCTCTACATTCAGAATTTATCCCGTTGATCTGTACATACTGCTGACGATTTGTAATGTAACTTTGAATCCACTGATAAGCTGTACCCCTAATCCCATATTTATACAATTTAGACTTCCAGGCATATTCAGGCAAAGTATGAAATACTCTTGTTTACTTTGCCTTGGCATCACCACACTGAGAAAAAAAAAAAAGTCTCTTGCATTTTGGCATTTCATGAACAGGTTGTTCATGATCGTGCACACCACAAGTCTTTGTTCTCCTCATGTGAATCAGTTATGCAACTCCTTAAAACTACTAAATCCATGCAGTACGTTAGCAGGAATCAGAGAGTTACATTCCAGAGGCTTCCTTGTTGCTACTCTTCCATAAAGCTTTGACCGGTGAGAGATCTCGGCAACAGTTGTTGTGTGCACAGTCCCTTCTATCTCATCTGCTGAAGCTTGTAACTCCTTCAGAGTAGTCATAGGTGTCCTGCTGGCCTCTCACTAGACGTCTTCAGTCACCCAGCTTGTGAGGACGGTCTGATCTTGGCAGATTTGCTTATGTGCCATTTTCCTTCCATTTCTTGATGATGGATTTTACTGAGCTCCAGGATATTTTTAGTGCCTTAGAATTTTTTTGTATCCATCCCCTGACTTTCAATAATGTTTTCTCTAATTTGCTTTGAGTGGTATTTTATCTTCATGCTGCAATGGTAGCCAGAAATAATGACAAACCACTGAATGAACCTTCCAGACACAGTTTCTTTATGCTATAATTGCTTAAAAGAAAGTCACTGCATTCAGGTGATCTCCAGTTGTAAGACTTCTTGCATTTGTTGACTGGAGCTCTGTTTAATTAAGCCAGTTACTTGAAAGGGGTTGAATATTTATGCAAGAACTCATTTTATGTGATGCATTTTTATTGTCAGTAATTTGTAGAAACCAGTTTTCAACTTGACATTAAAGATGATTTCTTTGAAATCTTTTTGGTCACAAAAGGCAAATTATGTTGCACATGATTGATTTATTGAAACTATAGGGCCAGGTGCTATACCGATATGATGGGGGAGATATGATATTTACCTGAGAGAGATGTGATATTTACATAAACCATTATATCATGATATTTTCAGTGCTAATGTTTTTGTTTTATTTTTTTCATGACACAGCTGCACCTTGAGTTACAACAAAGGTGTCACCTGATTATTCAAACTATCTGTCTGGAAGACAATCCTCCCCAAGATTTCTACAAAAAAATCATTAATGCCCAGCCAACTATCCTGAATTATTTGTATTTAACAAACATTTCCATCACTGAAGTGGAGCTAAACCTTTAAGCAACATGTATATCAATACAAAAAAAAAAAAGACAGGTGTTTGATATTAAATGTAACATTGAGACAAATTAGGGTAACAATGCCGGTGTATATGTCATACATTGTCATCTAAAATAAATACATTGTGATATGATATTTGGTCCATATCGCCCAGCCCTCAATAAAGCAAAGAAGGGGCAAAAAAAGGCAAAACATCCAAGGGGTTGAAAATTTTTATAGTCAGTGCATTCATATAGCCAAGTATGGAAGAGGAAGAAAAAATAAACAGAAAAAGTCAGAATTATCTCTCTTTATTCTCAGAATTCTTTTTTTCCCCGAGACTGTTTTTTCCTCAGAACATTCTTTTTTTCCTGGAGATTTTTTTTCAATTTCTGAGAAAAAGTAAGAATTCTGACTTTTTTCTCAGAATTCTGACTTTAAAAAAAAGTTGTTTTTTTTTTTTGTAATCTTATAATTTTTTCTTTAGTGGTCCTAATCCTCTTCCGTAGCCTTGCAACAACTAAAGTAGCTCATTGTTTATGCGCTTTAATCCACAGAGGTTAAAGGCCAACTTTCATTTTAAACATATGTAGAAGCCCTTGTAGTGTGACAGGTCCACACTGAACATTGCCAATGCAAAAAGGACTTGGCACCTGCCCACACTGCCAAAACTACAAAATCCTGTTTCAACAACCATGGAATTACCTTGCTTGATTGGCCCGCAAACTCACCTGACCTGAACCCCATTGAAAATCTGTGGGGTATTGTCAAGAAAAAGCTAAATAGGAAGAGACCAAACAATAGAGAAAAGCTCAGGGCTGTGATTGAAGCATGCTGGTCTTCCATAACACCTGAGATATGCCACAAGCTGGTAGCATCCATGCCACGCCGGGTTAAGGCAGTCATTAAAGGGGCCCCCACCAAGCATTAAGTACAGATGCGAGATTTTACTTTAGGAGGCCTGATATTTTTGTATTTAAAACCCTTCTCTAATTGATTTTATGCAGTATTCTAATTTTTTTGAGTTTTTGAATTTGAGGTTTTCTTAAGCTGCAACTTCTAATCAGCAACATCCAAACAAATAAAAACTTGAAATATTTTGATTCACATATTATTTGTCTATACAATATGTAAATTGCACCTTTTAAGTTGAATTATGGAAATACATGAACTTTTTCTGGGTATTCTAATTTTTTGGGTAGTACCTGTATATACTTCTGGGTAACACATTTCAATAAAAAAACAGACACTATTGGAGGTCAATATTATATATATATACATTTAATACCATCAAGTAGTGAAGGAGGTGGTTGAGAACTGCAGAAAAAGAACAATGCATGACTCAGGGTTGAAGCTCCTTCATGGGTGACTGCACGATGAATGAGAAGAAGAAGAGGTGGCAGGTTTGAAGAGAGGAGACAGCATTAATGTGATCCTTCACTCATCTAACAACAGTACATTAGCAAGGTTGCATAAATCAGAGATGGCTGACTTGTGCTGCTTATACGCCCACTTGGTGATGGGGATAATACTTTGTAAACTACAGAACTGCATCAATTGACACACACTTGCCAATTGCCTTGGATTAAAAATAGTCTGAACTTTAATTGCCCATTGCACAGCTGACCTTTAATCTATTCTTAAACCCAAATCCTCACACAAAATAGTCCCCCGAAAAGTCCTGAATGGTATAACTTAAGTAAAGTTTCCTTCATCAGAGGGATTAAAACTGATTGCCATAAACTCTAAAATGCGGGGACACATGTTCACACCCGAGCCAAGCCTCACCCAAAAACCTGAATTGTTTTTTTGAGGGTTTTTTTCTTTCATTTCCCCAGTCTGTATTTGGTGTGTTTCAAGCACTGATTCATCTCTATTGTCACTATTCTTACTCCCTTGCATCTCCTTCAGGCCGCTGCAATCATTCTCAGTCTTTCCCTCTTGCTCATGCTTAATCAGTCCACCAGGAGCTTGTCTCTGCAGGAAACTGAATTATTGATGCTAGAGCCATGAAGAAAAGGTGGGGTAACTCTATAAAGAAGGATAGAGAAGAATGAGCCAAAAGGAGAGAGAGAACATTTGCTTAAATTGGATGATACAGACTAACAGATGAGGAAATGGCAAAAGAGAAATAAGAAAATATAGAGTTAAAAAAGGAAACTGACTGGCAAATATAGTTTTGTTGCTTTATCCTCACACAATAAAGTGTTAATGGCTTTCACAAATGGCCAATGGATTCCAGAGTGACCTTAATTTAGGCATTAAGAAACCTACACAAACAGGCTTCTGGTCAACAGGATTCTCAACCCATCAGTCCTCAAGACACAAATGGACAGCAGGCCAATCTCCAATCTTCCATTTTTAAATTAAGTTAATTTTCTTTTTATAAGACAACTTGAATCTGGTCTTACCTAGCTGACAGTACATGTACATAAGAGAAACCGGACGGACATTCAACACACGTAGAGCAGAGCACCAAAAAGAATGAAAGAAAGAGACAACAACAAAGTACACAAGGACAAAGAAACAGACAGTGGAACAAGAAAACAAGAAATGAGCCATAACGGATCACTGCAGACAGAATAATCATATAATGGACTGGGACAGAGGAAAAATAATCACCATAGAAACCAGTAAATACAAAGGAGTCAATTGAAATAAGGAGGCGAGGAAGTAACACAATGAACAGGGACGAAGGGGCATATGTGCTCCCCCACACCTGGGATTTTATCCTAGATAACCAGTGGAGGGACAGAGGACAGACACGACTGGGCATGAGGACTTCAGTGTAAGTTGCTGTGCCCAGTCGACTGTTCCCACATCTGTCATGTCGGGGCTTCCCAGTCAGCTGTCTACAAGGACACGTCACCAGAAGTCCTGACAGCTCTGCAGAAGGCTGGAGTGATAGCTGAAACTGTTAGCTAGGTAAGACCAGATTCAAATTCTCATAAAAAGAAAAATAATGAAGACAAAATAAACTTCCATTTTCAAGTATGATCGTTGAAAAAGCAGTTTTTCATTAGCTTAATGACTTTTTAAGACAAAGCAACAGCTATGTCTTCCAGTCAGGTTTTAGACTGGACCACAGGACCGAGGCTGCTCTGACCAAAGTCATTAAATGACATATGTCTGAATAGATGGTGGAATGTCAGTTACCAATTACGCAGATGGCACACAGATACAGTGGGGAAAAAAAGTATTGAACACGTCAACATTTATCTCAGAAAATTTATTTCTAGTAGAGCTATTGACATGAAATTTTCCTCAGATGTCAGCAACAACCCAAGTAATGCACACATACAAAGAAATCCTAACATTTAGGGCCATACATGAAGTTATGTGTAATATATTGAAATGACACAGGGAATAAGTATTGAACAAATGAAGAAATGGAGGGAAAAAAGAACAGAAAAGCCAAGAAAGCAGCTGGAGTCTGTCAGTATTTAGAAAGTAATCCTGTCCCTTATCAGTGCAAAGTAATATCAGCTGGTTTAGTCCTGACTGATGTCTTTAAAAAGGTTTCTCATCACCAAGGTGTCAGACAAGAAACATTCCATGATGGTTAAAAGCAAAGAGCTGTCTAAAGACCTACGCAACCTTATTATTGCAAACACACTGAAGGCATTGGTTCCAGGTGCATTTCTAATCTCCTGAAAGTTCCAGTGAGCACCATTGGGGCCATCATCCAGAAGTGGAAAGAACACGGCATCATCATAAACCAGCCACGGCCAGGTGCCCCTCGCAAGATTTCAGACACAGGAGTCAGAACAATAATCAGAAAGGTTCTCCAACAGCCCAGGACCACTCGTGGAGAGCTTCAGAAAGACCTGGAATCAGCAAGTACAGTTGTTTCAGAGAAAACAAGAAGTAATGCACTCAACCGCCATGGCCTTCATGCACGCACACCATGCGAGACTCCATTTCTGAAGAAGAAGCATGTTGATCGTTTAAAGTTTGCAACACAACATCTGGAGAAACCTATGACATTCTGGACAACATTGTCTGGTCAGAAGAGATCAAAACTGAACTCTTCGGATGTCATAAGACACAACATGTTTGGGGGAGAAATGGCACCGCACTTGAGCCCAAAAACATCACAGCAACAGTGAAGTTTGGAGGTGGGAACATCATGGTGGAGGCTTATTTTCAGCATGTGGTACTGGCAAACTTCATATGATTGAAGGAAGAATGAATGGAGAAAAGTAGAGAAACTTTCTGGACCAGAATTTGCTGCCATCTGCTGAAGATGAAGAGGCTGGATCTTTCAGCAAGACAACCATCCCAAGCACACAGCCAAGGAAACACTTGCCTGGTTTAAAACAAAGAGAATAAAGCTGCTAGAATGGCCCAGTAAATCTCCCCACTTGAATCCAATTGAACATCTTTAGAAAGAACTAAAGATCCGAGTTCACAGAAGGACCCCCAGAACCTTGAAGATTTGAAGGCAGTTTGTGTGGAATAATGGGCCAAAATCACACCTGAGCAACATATTCCACTGGTTTCTCCATACAGGAGGCGTCTGGAGGCTGGAATCACCAACAAAGGTTTCTGCACCAAGTATTAAATAAATTTCATTGAGCGTATTCAATACTTATTCCCTGTGTCATTTCACTATATAACACATAATTTATGGACCTAAATGTTAGGATTTTTTTGTATGTGTGCATTACTTGGGTTGTTGCCGAGATCTGGTGAAAATTTCATGTCAATAGCTCTACTACAGTAGAAATATATTTTCTGGGAAAAATGTTGACGTGTTCAGAACCCCCCCCCCCCGCTGTACAGTATATAATTACAATGTCACCATATGACCGAGGCCCCTTATAGGCTCTTGGTTAATGAATTGAGGAAATTAATGACTGGATGTGCCTCAACTTTCTTCAGCTGCACAAGTACAAAACTGCACAGGTGCAACTAAACACTGCACATTGCCACCGAGATTCAGTTTATACACCTAAAAACAACCAACCAGGCCAGAAATCTGGGTGTAGTGATGGACTCAGTCTGGACTGAACTTTGAAAAACACATTAAGGCAATCACTACATCAGCCTACTATCACATGACCTAGAATGAACCCACCAGACCCTTAAGATCATCTGGATCCGGTCTTTTATCAGTTTCCATAGTCAGAACCAAACATGGAGAAGCTGCGTTCAGGTTCAATGTCTGGAACAAATTCTCAGACAGCCTCAAATCAGCTTAAACACCCAGTTTATTTAAATCCAGGTTAAAGACCCACCTGT
This sequence comes from Atherinomorus stipes, assembly GCA_023101725.1. Lineage (NCBI taxonomy): Eukaryota > Metazoa > Chordata > Actinopteri > Atheriniformes > Atherinidae > Atherinomorus > Atherinomorus stipes. The sequence continues at coordinate 133,921 of JALJCO010014158.1, read as the reverse complement.
TCTCAGCTGTATTTACATAGATTTTATTCAGGAGTCCAAATCTGCTTGTCCTCTTTTAAATGTTCTCTCTCTGTTTTAATGTTAAATCATGCTTTTATAATTTTACTTTTTGTCGTTTTCTCTTCTTCTGATGTAAAGCACTTTGAATTGTTGTGTACATGAAATGAGCTTTACAAATAAACTTGCCTTGCCCATTAAGTAGGCTCACAATATCATAAGTATCAAATTCTCCCATCACACACACTCAAAAACAATAAAGAAATCATGTCTATTGGTCTAAAAAGGAAAAACATATAAATAAATATCAGTTAGCGTAGTACCTGAATGTTTGGTTGAATTCTCTCTGAAAAATGTGTCGGTGAAACTGCATCCTCATCTGAGAACTTGCCCTTAAAGCTCAAAGTCAAATTTTTTTCATGGTACTCATTTAAACTTCTAACTCCCTCAGTAGAAATAATGTAGATTTTTTTTGAACATAGAAGGAAAAAGGGGGATTTTTTTTTTTTTTATCTTGAAAAATTATCTGAACACTATCTGAATAAAATTTCAAAACCATGTTATTAGATCATTCATCCAAAGTAAGAGACATGCTTTTGATTGTAACAATACCTGGACTCATCACTTTCAAAAGAAAGTTGCAACCCAAACTCAATTAATGTAGGACAAAATTAGGCTGCTTTTAATTAAGTTTCCATTTCTATTAAAGATGATCACAGTTTAATTACATTATTAGTTCAATAACAGATTTACAAAAAGACAAATTATGATATGCCACCAAACAACAGTGGAGGCAAACAGTTAACAGCTAGAGGTAAATAAAAACAAACTGAGGCGCCGCACGGGGACAAGGAGGGTTTTTTGGGTGGTTACTGAGCCAGAAACTAACATTGTGTGTTGAAAAGAATGCCTGAGATTAAGCCCATGAGAACAGACAGAAACATTGAAGTTAGAGAGAGTAGCATACTCTAGTGAGAATATATGGTGATATCTACAATAACTGTCATGCACAGTAGAGTAATGGTGGTAATAAGGAAAACTTGTGAGGTTAAACTTTTATTTCACCCTTGCTTATTGTTAGGCAGGGGGATGCAATAGGTGTCATACACAGCAGAGACTGAGAAGTGGGAAATGTGATTTTATGGGATCCTATTGTGTCTATTGCTCGATGAGGAAAAATAAAATAGAAAGTAGACAAACTTAATATTACATTCACTGTATGTCTGGGCAGGATTAAGCTTTTGTGGCAAAACTCTCAGAGTTTTGCCACAAACTTCCTGAAATTTTGGCTCGGAAGAAGCAAAGATATTTTTTAGTTACAATTATCATTTTAATAATAAGAATATAATAACAATTAGTAAGTAGTATTAAAGAATTAAATGTCATTAGCTGGGTTTCCATTACACCTGGGATTGAGCAAAACCTACATATTGCAATTAAAAACTGCTAATGGAAACGCCTACATTTCGAAACAACTCTCAAATATCGCAAAAAAGTTTTTAAGCTTTCATGAGGCGTGCATTCAGACATTTTGATCTAGCAGTTTTTTGCATAAGTGTGGAATCACTCTTTTCACAATTAGGCTACTGTTGAGGAATTTTTCTTTAATAAAAGGCACGAAGATGAGAAGTTTTAACAAAGTTTTATTCAATGCTGCAGCATATGAAAAATAGTGAGAGTCACTCAGTAGACGGATCTGCTCAGCGAGTCTGACCTCGCTTCCTCATTTGCAATAGATATACTGGTACTGAAAGGGGAGTGATTGGTTCACGCCTTACAGTTAAACAGACGTTGTCTCATCTATCAGGTCCAGCTCAGCTTGCACCTGATCTATGAGTAAGATATCCAGACAGACAACACCGTCTGGCCCCCTACGCTAAGTCAATTTTGGGACCCTGACCTAAAGTCAGAGGAACTAGTATCCTCTGCTTAACCTTTAAAAGAGGATCTTATACTGTCTGATAGAAGATGTTTATAGTTTCGTTCTGATTCATAGCTGACCTCTTCTTTACCCCTGCAGCACCAAATGTAACACAAGCATATTGTAGTTCACACATTTATAAGTAAATAAGCAAATCACTCTTAATGAAATATGGCTCTTATAAGCAGGTAAAATTGATTATGACAAGCTTATGTGGGAATTTCCACTACAATACCTCCCTTTTGATTAAATGAACATATTAATCACACTTCATACAATTCAAGATCATGGGGACAGGTTACATCATCATTATCATAGGCAAGTATAGCCAGATACAGGAACTTGTTGTAACACTTCATATTGAGTCATCTGAAGGCTGAAAGCCTTGTTCACAAGCGATTCTACCAAGGGAATAATACAGCATGATAAAAACATAAGTAACAGCAAGAATATGAGGAGAATCATTCCTATCTTAATGAGCCACTGCTGCCATCCTCCTGAAGTAAACCACGACCACATACTCCAGGAAGAGCCAGAGTTCTCATTACGCTGTTTCTTTAATGGGTCTTGTAAAGCATCATGCACATCAGTCATGTTCCCTGAAATATCTGGCACAAAAGAGCAACATTGTTGACAAATCAAACCACAAGTACCGCCATGTTCAGCTAGCAGAAAATCTAATGCAATTCTATTCTGCAGGGTCATCGTCAGGAGAGCCCGCAATTCAGTAGCAAATCCAGCATCAACAAGGGCAGTTAGATTTTCAAGCTCTACAGCTAATTTATTTATTCTGTGACCATTGTTAGCAGTACCATATGAAGGAAAAAGAATTCCCAATACGTGTTTTCCACCATGGAATGCGCTCACGCTTCATCCTGTAGAAGTGCGTCAGAGTAAGCAAAGACTCAGATGTGGGATGAACAGTGATTGTAGGAACAAAGTGAGCAAGACAACAAGTACCAGAGCATTCAGGAGGCAGATAAAGATAGGATTTACTACCACAAACCCAGACTAAATTACCTGGGCAGGAAAACCCACCTCTCTTAGTAGGGAAAAACACATTCATAGAACCAGTTTTCCTGTAGGAATAATCAACAGAAAGTCCAAAAGCTGCAATGTTCAGTGTGAGCAGGCCGTAGGCCACTGGGCTGGAGAATTGATCTGCAGTTCTGTGGCACTTGTCGAATCCACATGCCACCTGGATGACACGGAGACAGTTAGTGGTGTTGCCCAGAAACAGTGACGTGGGCTGTGGTTGCTGGATGCAAATAGGAAGCTTCAGAAAAGGATTGTCACCACCCCAAAACCTGTATATCGGAGCAGTGTTGAGTATGGTGCTGTTTTGTTGTCCCAAAAAAAGATGCACTCTCTCTCTATGGTTGCTTGGTGACGTTCAGCAAACAAGAAAAATACAGTTTCTGATCAACTGAGAAGTTCCGACCCAGTAAAGCAGTGCTGCAAGAACCACATCTTCCGCAGCAGGATATGGGGCCAGAATAGAGCTGGAGGGAGTGGCATGTGGGACCAGTGAACAAACATAACAGCTACCATTGGTGAATTTTCTGGCCATGTATGCACTGAAGCATACCAGGCATTATCATGGACATGATGATGTGTGGTCTCATGCGATCTCCAGATTCTTGACCCCAGCTGTCGTCTGGCGGGTTGGGGTGTAGCTCGTGTGCGATGAGTTTCTCCCCGAGGGCCAGCAGGATCCAAGTACCAGAAGAGCAGGAATATCAGAATCAGCAGCAGTGTGCAGCTCCAACCGATAACCCAGGGCCTCATGTCAAAGGAGCAGGAGTCATCTCTGGATCGGAAGTTGTCTCTGGATCGGAAGCTGGAGGTTCCCCCTGGAGAACCTGGAAAGGGCCGGTCCACCGTTTGGCTCTGCAGTGCTTCCTGCACATCTCCTGAACCAGGACCCAATCACCAGGCTGCAGGGTGTGGAGTGGACCTTCCGCTGGACATGGGAGGGCCGCCTGGACAGTGGTTCTCATCTGAGAGAGAACTTTAGACAGATTTTGACAATAATACAACATAACATTTTCACAATTTTCAGTAAACCTGGAAGACTGTGGGGGTTCCAGTCTGATGTTGGGATGTCTGCCAAAGAGAATCTCAAAAAGAACTGAGACCTGTCTGGACATGTTTCCTCATTCTCATGTGCATCAAAACCAAAGGAAGTGCCTTGACCCATCCCAGTCCGGCTTCCTCACACTTGGCCAACTTGGCCTTCAAGGACACCATTTTCATGCTCAACAGTGCCTCCTGACTGTGGATGGTATGCACAATGAGTTTTGAGCTGAAACCCCATAGCATCACTTACCTCTTTCAATGCTGTATTCACAAAGTGAGTCCCATTATCTGAGGAAATCTGAGCTGGAATTCCCCATCTTGGAATGAACTTCGCGAGTAATGCTTTAGCAACCATTGAGATTGTCGCACTCTTTGCTGGAAAAAGTTCAGTCCATTTTGGACCAAAGGAAAAGTAGGTGGATCATGTCCCACTGGTGGGCAAGAGATGGCTCTTGTAGTGTTAAAATGAACACAAATCACAAGGTGTCGAGGTAAACAAGGGCGATGGTAAGCAGAACGCCAAACACCCTCAGGATCCACACTGCAGCCAGCATTCCTCCATGCAGAACGTTCAGCAGGACTGGAAAAACTCTGAACATCAAGAAGAGAAGCTGGAGGAGAATGAGAAGGAATGGCTGCAAGTTGGAAAGGAGAAGACTGAGAAGCAATTTTTTGATGATTTGTCAGCAAAATCTTTATCATGAGCCACTTCAGTGGTCTCTTGTGTGTGAGCTTGACATTTCACCACGGCAATTTCTGATGAAAGAAGAATCCCTTTCAAGAGCTCAGCCACCTGATGGTGATTAAGAATGGGTTTGCCATCAGACTTAAAAAACTTTCTATAGTGCCAGAGGGCACCAAAATCAGGACAAGAAACAATAATCCCTTTTTTTTTTTTTTAAATAAGATTCAAAAACAGGTCTGATTCCCTCAAGAGCTTCTGGTTTGAGGGGGGTACTGTTTCTGACAGGGCTGGTAGTCAGATTTAGGAGAAACAATCACAGGAAGGCAGTTATGCACCAGGCTGGTATCATGTGGAAACTTTGCCTACAAACTGTCAGGGACAGAGGACAAGGTGGGAACCACAGGTAGAGTGGCAGGAGTTGCTGCCCAAGTGAACACATCATCACCCTCCAGACTTGCAGTTCTCTGGTAGTGAATCATGCAAAGCTGATTCTGCTTGTACAACTGAAGCTGAGGAGAACAGAAAACATTTTGGTCAGAAGTGGGTTGCCAATCCTGAACCAAAGATGCTTTGGTAACAAAGGGACCTAAATCTCTCCATCTGGCTATCCTGTGTTTAGCCAGAGAAATGTGATGGAGCCGTCTGGACCTCATACGGCTGTTGCTGTCTAGGAGTTAGTATAACAGACAAAGCACACATACAGTACATATATCCCAAAATATGTCAGTCACAGTCAGTCGGTCAGAAGTCTGGCAGTAGAACAGTTTCTCATAGTCAACATCTGGGCCATCGAGACAAAAATTAGATGTGCATTGTAAGGTCCCCTCCTTCATCCTGACTGCCTCTGGGGACAGTCTACTGTCACAAAGAGACTGCCAGAGAGAGGAGGTGGGCCCGCTTCCTACTATCCACTGACAAACATGCAGGAGCGATTGGGTTTTATTTAATCATAGAATGAGCATCTGTATTCAGGTCTGACAAGTTGCAGCAAATCTGCAGCCCCGTGGGACCAGAAACAATACAAATACCCAGTTTGCACATTAGATCACGAGCCAAAAGATTTACTGAAGATACTTTAGACAGGAGGAAACTGTGCCCAAATATAAATGAGTCATTCTGACATTGCAAAGGCTTCGTGAAAATTTCTCTGTCTCTGTGGCCTCCAGCTGAGATTGACATTATGGTCTTTGAACTCAATGGTGGAGTGGGTTTAATGGCATCACTTCAACACTGAATGTGTTGCACTACTATATACCGTAAACACTACAGTTTGATTTTTTATTTTTATTTTTCCTAACCTTTATTTTTTTTCAGGAAAGTCCTATTGAGATTAAAAAAACCTCTTTTCCAAGGTAGTTCTGGATAACTGGCCAGGCAACATGTTAAAAAAAAACAAAAAAACAAAACAAAAAAGAACTTAGTCTTCAACTGTAAGTTTAAAGAGGGGAAAAGATTTGAAGGCTTCTGCTGTAAAGTGTGTATATAAATGTGTGTGTGTGTGTGTCTGTTTCACTTCCCTTTCTTTGCGGCGCTGCAGAAAATGCAGGGTGGAGAAAAAAAACTTCTCCGGGGTCCTGCCTCCCAAGCCGTCCCCTCAGTCTCAATGGTTCTTAAATTGTCCAAAGCAGCCACAGAGGTAACAGGCCCCAGCTGGGATGGTTCGACCACGCCCCTGTCCTCCATGTCCACACCTCCTTCCTCCTCTCAGTCCTCTGCTGGCTCCTGTCGAGTGAGGTTGTCTGGAGAACATGATTTTGATCACTGTCCCAGTTCATGTTCTCAATTCTCAGATGTGGGCCCATAATGTTGAGTTAGGCCAGGTCTGCTGGTTTAATGCGAGATGCCAGGAGACGATGGATTTCTGTGCCTGTAGGAAACATCTCTCTGCACAGAGCCTCTAATTCTCCAACAAAGCAGTCCCCATCCTCCTTTGGATTGGGGAGAAGAGCTGCAGTAGATTTCACATCTGCAGTCCAGGGCCGGTGCACCAAGATGGGTCAGCAGTTGAACCTCACCGGGAACAGCTGGAGTGGAGCTGGTCACAGTGGAAGCAGTGGGACACTGTGAGGGTCTGAGTGTGGCAGGACCTCGTGCAGGGGTTGTAGAGCTGGCCTGGGAGCTGGAATCTGGAGGGGACCCTGGTTCATCCTCGTGGACTTGCGATACCGGCACTGGTGGAGGGGGCTGCGGCTGTACCGGGAGACAGGAGTCCAGATAACTGTCCACCTTCAGCGCTTGCATACCTGGTAAACAGGAACAGACAGGGAAATGATGTGAACGACCCGGGTCTTTTGTGTAAGGCAGGGGTGTAATGGGTTTCATATGAAGGATTATCAGTTCTCTTTCCCACATCTCACGTCTAAACCTCCCCCATTTTCTTCACACATGCTTTTCTTTCTCTCCTCTCACATTCTTCCATCCACATTTTCAAACATTTAATGTAATTCCTTCTTTCTTTGTATCACTACTTTAGATTTTCTTTTTCTTCTTCTCTTCATTTCTTTCCACTCAGTTTCAACTTTCATTACAATTCTTTTTATAGTATACATATATATATATACATACACACTGTACCCAAACTTCCCTGTTGGGGAAACCCATATATATATATTTTTTTTATTTTTCCATTTTTTTTTTCTCTTTCAGTCATTTAGGCCGTTTACACAATTGGTACCATATATCTTTTCTTTTTTTTTTTTTTATGTCGACAGTGATTGGTGAATCCGGTGGAAGATCACACTGTTTCTTAACAGGCCTGTTTCCCATTTTCAGTCAGAACGTCTTCTGCTGGCTTTTATCCTTAGAGTTACCGTACTCTGGCACAAAAAATGCTAAAATGCCGCTTTTATCCTTAGAGTATCCCCGTACTCTGGCACAAAAATGCTAAAATGCCTTCCTAGCTACGTCCCGTAGGCGCACTAGGTAATTCCTGCTATCTACGCTTACCACACAATAACTAGAATATTGCACTCTCTACAATATTCTCAGTATTGGCTATCTACACACAGTGTAATAGCCCAATATTGCACTCACAGCAATATTCAACAGTTCTGTTTCCTCTCCTGGATTCACCAATTTTCCTAATTGAAAACTTCTCACCGTGTGCTGTTGTGCTGCCTCCTCCGAGCAGACTGCTTCGGATCCCAGTGGTGACAGAACAGAGTCCCTTCTGCGGTCCCCCGTCTGGTTCAGATTACCCTTGGGGGCTGTGAGGAATTTGTCTCACAGGATGATCAGTCACCGACTCCAGTCCTCCGTCCGGTCACGCATGGGATCCTGCCGACAACGCCAAAGTGTTGAGGAATTTTTCTTTAATAAAAGGCACGAAGATGAGAAGTTTTAACAAAGTTTTATTCAATGCTGCAGCATATGAAAAATAGTGAGAGTCACTCAGTAGACGGATCTGCTCAGCGAGTCTGACCTCGCTTCCTCATTTGCAATAGATATACTGGTACTGAAAGGGGAGTGATTGGTTCACGCCTTACAGTTAAACAGACGTTGTCTCATCTATCAGGTCCAGCTCAGCTTGCACCTGATCTATGAGTAAGATATCCAGACAGACAACACCGTCTGGCCCCCTACGCTAAGTCAATTTTGGGACCCTGACCTAAAGTCAGAGGAACTAGTATCCTCTGCTTAACCTTTAAAAGAGGATCTTATACTGTCTGATAGAAGATGTTTATAGTTTCGTTCTGATTCATAGCTGACCTCTTCTTTACCCCTGCAGCACCAAATGTAACACAAGCATATTGTAGTTCACACATTTATAAGTAAATAAGCAAATCACTCTTAATGAAATATGGCTCTTATAAGCAGGTAAAATTGATTATGACAAGCTTATGTGGGAATTTCCACTACACTACTCACCATCAAGCGTGACGTAGGAGGGTTAAAATCCAGCTATTCCCTCTTAATTATGATGAATATGATCATTTACAAGCATTAACTGTGAAATCGAAGTGATGGGGGAAGCTTTATCAGTCACATACATATATGAAAAATCGCCAAATCGCTGTAACTCAGCAAGCTGAGTTAGATGGTTCAAGTTCTTCATGTATTAACAACTGGCCACAAGCTGTTTATGTCGTTTGCACACATTTGTAACACCACGACTCGGTTATCTCATTCCCACATGTTAATTATACTGTATGTCACCAGGATTTAATGAAATGTGACCACGGATAACATCGTATGACTGCACCTTCATATCAACAGCTGCATTCCCACATCAGTCAGGAACTGGTGCCGGATAAAAGTGGAATAAAGATTAAGAAATGACATCCAAACTCCAGAAGTTGATCCTGAGGGGGTTTTTATTTGTGCTACCTTTCGCGCGTCTGTCCTGGAAGTCGCCACTAGTGTTTTTTCTCTGCTGATGTGATCAGATGCTCCGTACATACGGACTTTACCTCTGAATCATCATCCACTGCTTTCATCTCCTGATGAGCAGCAGCAGCTCTAAAACACAACATGTTATTATCTCCATCCTCCTCAAAGTGGAGTCTCACGGGACGGGATTTTACCAGAATTACAGCTTATATCATTCAATGGAAACATCTACATATTCCTATTGTACTTTTTCTAAATTTAAGAAATATTGATTTTATTTTTTTGAAAAAGTGTAATGGAAACTCAGCTAGAGTTAGGAGTTTTTTTGGTACTTGTTTTTATAGGGCTACTACTTCTCAGAGAGTAACCCAGTTTTGGGGTTAGAGACTGGTGTGTTTTTTTTTTTTTTTCATCCATATATATATATATATATATATATATATATATATATATATATATTTTTTATTTTTTTTTTCTACTTGTCCTGTCCAGCATCGAAGCAAGCAGAATGGAAATCTGATTGCTTTATTCTGTTGAACAGTTTTGCTTTACCAAGCGGAGCTTTATGAACATAAGGCTCCACTTGATATCATGTTTATTCATTTTATTTCTTTAATTAAACATTTGTCATCCATATATATATATATTTTTTTTTCACTTTTCACTTTTTACATTTTATCACTTTTTTTCTTTATTTTATAGAATTGCTAATCTCATTACTTTATGATCACATATCTCCGTACATAAAATGTTTCCAGCATGTGAAGAATGAACCAGATCCACCAAAAACCACATCTCCTCTTTATTTATGAAGTGTCTGATAGTTTAAAGCCTTACATTTCCAATTTTATAATTAGGTGTTCTGTTCATAAACAAAGTAATCACTGGAGCCGTTTTAAAAGTCTGAATGTGGCTTTATGTTAGTGAGAGGAGCTGGTTTAGGGAATATGGGGGCCTTCTCAAAGCAGTGAACTGGATCCATCAAAAACCACTTTATCCTCCATAATTATGAAGATTCTGATAGTTTTCAAGACTTACATTGACGTATCGATATACAGTCCATCATATCCATCAATATTGATACCAACGTTGGTATCAATATTGATATTTGTATCGATAATATCTACTACTGCATACTGCATATATGCAGTAGTGGTAGCAAAGTAGTATGTATACTACTTTCATTTCATTTAGGGACAACATACTGATGAACATCTGCGATAACAAACGTAAGCATGTCGGATTATAGCTAAGAAGCAAATTTACATTCGTAGTTCCTAGGCAGGTAAAAAGATACACAATACAATAAAACAGTAACACAATGGAACAGTAACATGGTAAAATGCATGTTTGACAGGTGTAAGTGCATACTAAAAACAGTTTGGTTAAAAAATTACCCTATGGCTGGTTCAAATAAGGACCAACACCTGTTTTGTGTTATTTCAACTCAGTGGGTTCGGTTAATTGTTGAGTAACGTAGTTTGGTGCCACCACGACCCAATAGTTGGGTTAGTAATAACCCAACATTGTAGTTAGCATAATTCAACTTTTGGGTTAAATATTTCAACCCCAAAGTTAAGTTGGAAAAAAAATAATAATAAAAAAAACCTCAACCAGTTGAGTTAAAATAACCCATAGAGGTTGGTCTTTATTTTAACCAGCAATTGGGTTAAAATTGGGTTATTTTTTAACCCAATTGTTTTAGCTAACAGATATGGGCATAACTGCTGTCTGCACATTCACACACAGCTCTACGTGCACACTTGCATTGAGTCAAACATGAACATTTACCACAGGAGTTCAGTGACTTTCTAATTTAGACTGCATATGTATTTTTCCCATGTTTTTCAGATTCAAGACTTGAGCTTAAATTCTAGTCCAATGAAAGCCTAATATATGTTTACCTCATCACAACGACACTTATTTTGTAAGTAAAACTATGCAAATTAAAGCTGTACTAAGCTAGATGCATGAGAGAGCTGTCATTATCATATCAACCAGGAAACATGAGAAAAAAATTAGCCATCTTCACAGGTTTTAATGTAAGTTTTAATAAAGCTATTAATGTCTTCCATTTCAATGTTTTGTAGCATTTATATGGTATAAGTCAAGACACATACTCTGAGTAGAAGCCTTTATATAAATAGATATCCGCTACTATATATTTCATAAACTACACATCTGGTCCCCAGGTCTTGAATCAATCCTTTGATTCTCTTGCAGATGACAAATCTCCACGGTCCTAATTAAGCAGACTTGTGATGTGTAGTAAAGCAGGCCCTCTGAGAAAACTTTAACATGTGAAGTTTCAGTGTGGCAGTTATGATCACACCAAAATTTCCCTGCAAGATAAAGCATTTATTCCCAGTTTTTTCACCCCTAACTTGGAGATTTGCATTCAGTTACATACTGATATGACATTATAAATGATCTTCAAAGGGTTAATTAAGAAAAGTGTGAATGAAGTTGTTCCATTGTCGTTCCAGTTATGCTTTTATACTGATGGACATGAAAACTGGACTGCAATAATCCTTTATTAGTCACAGCGCTTTTGCTCTAACCACCCAGATTTATAAACAGCAAGACCATGCAGTGTTTTGTTTATTTTTTAATAAGTATGCCATTTAATTAAATCCACTCATGGATGTTAAGAATTAACTAGCCATATTTGAATTAGAGCCCACCTTAAAAGACACATTTACATCTGATAAAATGCATTTAAATGTACCCAAGAGTTGATTAGATGGTATTATGGCTGCAACCCATGTCCTATGGGCATTTTACAGTCTAATTATATATATGCTTTTTAATTTGATAACCTTACTCCCTTACTTTGCGTAAGCAGTAATTTGATTTAATGACTGTTGGACTTGTGCTCACCTCAAGGAATTTTCTTTCTTGTGATATGAACTAATTACTGTGGATCATTTCCACTTCATGTGATGAGATTAAAGAGATTTGTGTTATTTTGTCGCTGTCTGTTTCTTCCTAGCTTCTTAAAATGTAATTATAGCCCCATTTTGCTAATTGTGTTTATATTATCTACTTTGTGGTTATTTGCAGGTTCCATAGCAGAAGCAGATATCCATGCTGCTGATATCTGTACAGATTAGCCCATTAACAGGGAAGCTATAGTGACTGTATTGGCAGTAATTTTGGATACTCAGCAAAGCAGCATCTTATTACACCAGCCATGCAAGACTCATCCCTCTCATCATCCCTGCTCTGCATTTAATGAAAAAAATCACCTTTTTTTCTGAGACATTTTAAGAGATTATGCCACCACAGATTAAGTTTTCCCTTCATTTAAAAAAAAAAAAAAAAAAAAAAAAAAACATATGTTTGAGGGTAGAATTATAAAGGAAGATGCTTTCTACCTAAACCACAAGCACAATGCATCCCGCTGTGTTATCCTACCAGGGTGCTTCAGTGAGTAAGAGAATTGAGTATTTCTTGGCTCATCAGAAAACACACCAAACGTAGAGGAATTTGTCATCACTGTTATGCATCATGGGATGCTGTTAGCATCTGAGATAGGAATACAAAACATATTGATACCCATGGTAGATGAAGCATACATTGAAGTCTGTTTTAAACATTGTATGCATGTAATGCTGAGCTCTAATAATGAGAGGTTGTCCCATAAGAAAACAAATGCTTAAATGATGGAGAGCGTCATTTCTGGGCCATAAGCTAGTACATTTGTCACACAATTTGAAGGTTGCGGCTTGAACAACGGTGCGGCTAATCGATGGATTGGGTCGATAACAGCAACTTATAAAAGATAGCACTGAGAATAACTCAAATACAGACAAAAACCATCCTTGAAACATTAACAAAGAAGTAAGATCAGTGCAGGTTGTCAACAAGATAGCAGGTGTGCAGCACAGTGTAGTGTTATTTGAGTCATCTGTCAAATATTCCTGCATTTTTTTCCAAATTGCAATATATGTTGCAGTTAGGGATGAGCCGGATACTCGTTTCAGACGAGTATTCGGTACGGATAACACATTTTTGACGAGTACGAGCATGATACGAGTAAAACTCATCAATATCCGTGCTCGTGCTGAAGGAGATTCCTTATTTGATATCTGACTGTCTGCACGCTCTGTGATTGGCCAGTCACACACAGCACCCGCCTTCTACACATCTCTGCAGCGAGCTGTGCTCATCTCTCAAGCACACAGGCAGTGATTGATCTCTGCTTGGCTTGACTCTTTCTCACGTTGCTCTCTTTCATACTCAGATTTTCTTCAGCTCGAGTGCGTCGGTCACTACCTCCACTCCAGTTGCCTGCCCTCCGTCTCTCTTTTACCATCTGCCTGCTAGTTTGGCTGGTAATGTCAAAAATTCTGAACTCGTTCTGAACGCGGTTTTTGAGAAGGATACAGTGAACCAGGCTGATATATTTCACTGTTTGTTATGACTGGATGTTTACACGAATCACCAAGTTCACACAGATCATTAAAACATAAACAGCCACAATATGAAATTAAATTAGTCATTTTACTGCCGTCATAAACTGGTTCATATTCAGCATTTTTTTCCCCTCACTTACAATACTCCCTTAAAAACTTTAAACAACTCTGGTGCCGAAAGGGTTAACATCGATCTGTCACTGTTCAAATATTTTCTGATGCTCACATATTCACACGCACCTCAGTTTTTTCCTGATGGTATCAAGATATTAAAGGAAGAAGCATATGCACATCGAAGGGAGAGCTTTCTGAGGCAGCTGTCACATCTGTGGAAGATGTTTTTTTCCCCTTTAAAAGGGTTGCAAGAAACAAATGTCTTGTTTGAAGTGAGGAAAACAAACCTGTAACCCTAAGTGCTTTGCTCAAAGGTATCTCATTGAAGGCTGCTGGCAGAGAAAAGAACATGCAATATTCAACACACACCACCAAGATTTTCTCAGCATTTGCCTCTCCTACTCCCATCCCTCAACGCGTCATGTTTAACATTTCAGCCTTATTTATTCTTTATATGTGTATCTGAGTGGTAAATGGTGTTAACCTGTATATGGTTTTACTGGAGTCTTTGAACCAGCAGGTTCTTTCATTGCCTTTTATGGGCTTCCAAGGACCAAGGAAGGTGGTGAGTGAATTTGTTCAAGGAGTTGAACCTCAAACCACACTGCAGTTACGTGTCCCCGACACGTAACTGCTTCAAATTATGTGTCAATGACACGTAAAACTGCGCAATGTTAAGTCAATGTTGAAGCTTTTCGTGTCCCCAGTCACAAACCTTTCTGCTTCAAATTACGTGCTGCTGACATGTAAAACTGTGCAATGTAAAATCAACAAGTCCTATAAAAAAATCACACCCATGTTAGGTCCTTTGTGCACAAAAATACGGACTATATTACGTTTTGAATATCCACTCAGTTTATATATGCGATCCACAGTTCTTCTCATTTTGACATAGCCTAAATTCTTTTAGGTTTTTTGGCTGCATGTTGCCTGGGGAAACCTGGAATCGATCTCCCTAACTTCTGGATGAAGGACACAAGCTGTTGTCATGCAACTGTTAGAGGCATTTCTTCCCCAATGTCATCTGAATTACTTCATGTGCTGTCATTCAGCTTTGCAGACGTAACGAGCCAAATTGCATGACATCAGCTCATATATAAACTGAGTGGATATTGAAAATGTAATATTGTCCATATTTTTGTGCACAAAGGACCTAATATGGGTGTGATTTTTTTAGAGGATTTGTTGATTTTACATTGCATAGTTTTACATGTCAGCAGCACGTAATTTGAAGCAGAAAAGTTTGTGTCTGGGGACGTGAAAAGCTTCACCATTGACTTAACATTGCGCAGCTTTACGTGTCATTGACACATAGTTTTACTCATTTACCTGTCCCCGACACGCAACTGCTTCAATTGTTTGTGCTCATATCACGTATTTTTGTGGGATCGGGTTGCCAAAACTGTCTGGGTGAGTAAATTAATGCATTTCATGCTAGAAAATAGGTCCAGATTGAAAAAAAAACTAACTTCCCCTTTATCTAATGGTTTGCATGGATCCTCAGAATGAGAATGCAAGCTTCCGTCTTAAGACATGCAAAAGTCTGCATTTGGGTGAGGTGGAGATGCGACTGCCCTGGCTGTAGGGATGCAGGCGTTTCTGATGATGGCAAAGCGACCTTCAGTCAGATGTAGCCCCAGAAAGAACCTGGGGCCACATGGTATGCTGGAAGTGTTGATGACTGACGTGTCCTGGAAATCACATTTGTGATTTGGTGGTGTAATCTTTGCCAAGTGATTTAGACCACAATTATATCACCTGTTATTCATGTTTTTAAATGGCAACTTCTAAGATTTTACTTTACATCTAGCTTCACCTCATTCCTCCCTACATGAATGCAGTATACTGAGGAAATAAGGGCCAGGTGAGGTTGATTAACATTTGCAGCGATGGAGGAGAAACAGCTGCTAAAGGTCAACTGCTTTGTATACCCTGCATGCAACATGCTTAAATGGGTTTACAAGATTAAGATGCAGAAACAAAGATTTAATAATAATAAAAAAAAAGTCTCTTTAAGCAAAAGTTAACCTTTGCACAAAAAATAAAGCAATTTGCATTTGGTTGTTTATTTTAATAATGCCAATTGGAGTTTTATTAAACATTATTAAACCGGATTAGTTACCTTTACCTTTACTTAAGAAGATTGTGCTCCTGTGGAATGAGCAACACAGCCAAACACGTGAGTAGTGCCATCAAGGAATGTGCTAAAAATGGTTTTCACTTTTGTTTTGAGGAGCCTGATGGATGGGATGACTGCACTTTCCCAATTTAATGAGGAAAAAATCCTCACACATATTGCCCATTTTTACACTATTTATTTTGCTCTGTCAGGGACCTCAGTAGACCGAAGGATCCAGCACCCCGAGCGAAGGGTCCAGATGGATGACCCCCCACACACAGACACACACACACACACACACCGACCGAACCATAACATCCGGGTAACCATTCAGAGCCCCTAAAAATGTATGGGCAAATCTAGGTTTGGGTGTTTGTAAAAAATGATGAAGGCCTCTGACTTGCCACTAAAAGTTTCTAATAACTCAAGAGAAACATATTGTTTAGGCTACAGAGAAATTTGGGCCTTCCAAAACCCTATTGCACATTTCATAGTAGAATTAGAGCCTTTCAGTTGCAAGACACGACCATTAATCAGTTCTTAGCAGGAAAAAAAAATATATTTTTAATGCTTAATTCCACCTTAGAAAATACATTTATGATTGAATAGATAAATCATATTAATTGCACATCAAAAGGCAAACACGTAGCCAGAATAGTAAAGCAACAACCCTCAAAATTGTTGCAACTCATCTTGTTGTCTGTACTAGTAATTAACCAGTTAAAGCACTAATGTGTCACAAAAACACAGTTTCGTGTCTACGAGGCTATAATGTCACATGAAATTGAGAGTTACATCAGTTTGATGCAGAGAGGAACAGCTGCAGACCAGCGACACCAAGGGAAACTGGGCAACACGGCATTAAAAGGCTTCGCCCGCTCCTGCAGCCTTTTAGTCAGTTTCTGGCAGACTATCACATTTAGGCACATCACCTGTCCTGCAGCAAGAGAGGAGACGTGAGCTGTCTCACTGTGACTTTTAGATAATAAAACTGAACTACTTGTTGTATGAGGGCCACAGTGAGCTCACGCCACTCACGCCTATATCAGTGCCAAGATGTAATACTTGTTTTCATACAATGAACCAGCAAATTGAGGCCCTCCTGGTGACCTGAGGCCCCAAGCAGCCGCGTGATCTGTTTGTATCCAAGGGCGGTTCTGGAAGGATCCATATGTAGCTACAAGAGCCTGGGACCTTCTCCTTTTGGCTCATCCTGGTTGATATACACAAAAAAAAAGTCGCCACCTGGATTTAACTAAGCAAATAGGTATGAGCCTCCTATTGGATAATTACTGCATGGGTGATTATCTTTCAGCTGGCAACAAGTTATTCAACCCCAACTGGTGCAATGAGTTGCTTCTCATTTCCTAAACAACCATGTGGAAAGACACATCCGTGGTCGTGGAAAAGATGTTAGTCTGTCTGAGAAGGGTCAAATCATTGGCATCAAGAGGTGAAAACATCTAAGGAGATGCAGAAACTACTAAAACTGGGTTCAGAACAGTCCAACGCATTATGAAAAACTGGAAGGATAGTGGACCATCGTCTTCCAGGAAGAAATGTGGCCGGAAAGGCAGATGAAGTGATGCAGCATCATGCCTAGTGCTACTGTATGAGCCTGTGGGGGCAGTGTGATGATCTGGGGTTGCTGCAGTTGCTCAGGTCCAGGTTCAGCAACAGTATGAGCTCAGATAATGAGGTCAGCTGATACCTGAATATACTGAATGACCAGGTTATTCCATCAATGGATGTTTCTTTCCTGATGGCACGACCATATTCCAAGATGACCGTGCCAGAATTTATTGGGCTCAGATTGTGAAAGATGGTTCAGGGATCATCAGACATCATTTTCACACATGGATTGGCCCCCACAGAGTCCAGACCTGAACCCCATTGAGAATCTTTGGGATGTACTGTGGTCAGACTCTACAATCATCATCAAGATCTTGGTGAAAAATTGATGCAACAGGATGCAAATAAATCTGGTGACATTGCAGAAGCTTCTGGAAACACAGTGAATGCTGCCGCAATCAAAGCTAAAGGCGGTCCAACCAAATGTTAAATGTTTGACCTTTTTTTTGTTGGCAACTTTTCTTTTGGCCGGGCAGTGTTTATTGCTGTGGGATGATATCTCATTTCTCATCCTGGAGTTCCAAGGTCAAGCAGTGTGGTTGTACTGGTCTTTCTCGAATGTACAGCATGTCCAAGTCTGGACTCACAGCAGGCCGCATTATCCTCTCAATCTCTGGAAGTGCCCCATGATGATCCTGGCTTTCAATCAATCAATTGATCAATCAATCAAATATCAATCGAGACTTGATCATTGAATATATTGATTGATGAGTGATATTCAAAAATCAGTCAATCAAACCTTTATTTATAAAGCACTTTTTTTTTTTTTGTTATACTGGTGAGATCCCCTAGGGGGTATTAGGGCTCTGCATTTCACCCATCTCTGTACAGTGGTACCAGAGAGCAGTGGGCTGCTACTTGGAGCGCCCGGGTTTTCCGCGCCAAAGCCCACGACGCTACCACTAGGCTACCCACTCCCCACTACATATAAATGCAACAAAAAGTGCTTTGCATTAGAACAAAAGAAAAAACACCAAACAAATGGAAAAAGACTCAAAAAAGACCACTTCTACCCAATTATTTCCCCAGATAGACCTGAGAATCACACAAATACGACAAGCACTCATCTAATCAAAAACCAACATACGATTCCATATGGCGACTACTCAGTAAGCTGTCCCAGTCCTTATGAATAGCATTGGGAAATCCAAGAATCAAGTAAAAGATTCAATTCAATTCAGTTCAATTCAACTTCATTTGTATTGTGTCAATTCATGACACTAGGTGGAAAAATAAAAAATTTAAATAAAAGCGATATGTCTTAAATTTCGCAAAAGTACAATTGCGGTGTGTAGATGTTTCCATTGAATGGTATAAGCCGTAATTCCCGTAAAATCCCGTCCCGCGAGACTCCACTTTGAGGAGGATGGAGATATAAACATGTTGTGTTTTAGAGCTGCTGCTGCTCATCAGGAGATAAAAGCAGCGGATGATGATTCAGAGGTAAAGTCCGTATGTACGGAGCCTCTGATCAGATCAGCAGGGAAAAAAACACTTGTGGCAACTTCCAGGACAGACGCCCAAAACGTAACACAAATTAAAAAAACCTTAGGATCAACTTCTGGAGTGTGGATGTCATTTCTTGATCTTTATTCCACTTTTATCCGGCACCAGTTCCTGACTGATGTGGTGATGCAGCTGTTGAAACGAAGGCGCAGTCATACGATGTTATCCATGGTCATGTTTTATTAAATCCTGGTGACGTATAATTAATATGTGGGAACGAGATAACCGAGTCGTGGTGTTACAAATGTGTGCAAACAACATAAACAGCTCGTGGAAAGTCGTTAATACATGAAGAACTTAAACCATCTGTATAATGTCCTAAATGAACTCAGCTTTCTGAGTTTCCCCCATCACTGCGATTTCACAGTTAATGATTGTAAATGTTAATGTTCCTCATATTTAAGAAGGAATAGCTGGATTTTAACCCCCCTACGTCACGCCTGATGGCGTGTAATTGCGAAAAAAATGTTTCCATTACACTTATGCGAAAAACTGCTTCGTCAAAACGTCTGAATGTACGCCTCATGAAACCGTAAAAACTTTTTTGCGATATTTGAGAGTTGTTTCGAAATGTATGTGTTTCCATTAGCAGTTTTTAATTGCGATATAGGTTTTGCGCAATTCCAGGTATAATGGAAACCCAGCTAGTGTCACCTCAGGGCGCTTTACAGACAGAAAAATTCAAGTCAGATTCATAATAGGCTAGCTAAGGAAACCAACGGATTGGATCGAATCTTGACTTGACCCGGTCCAATTGCCCATCCAGAGCAAGCACAGAGTGGTGGCGACAGTGGGAAGGAAAACACCCTTTTAACAGGGAGGAAAAACCTCCCGCAGAACCCGGCTCAGGTAGGGCGGCCATCTGCTTCGACTGGCTGGGGTGGAGAAGATGTTAAGATAACATTTTTTTAAAAGTGGGATGCAATACAATTAAATGAAAAATAACAGTCAATTGAATGGAAAAGAAATGTGAAGTATAATAGATTAAAACAGTAAAAATAAAATAAAATGAGATCTAAAAAGTTGTGGTCTATATATGTTCAATTAAAAGCTTTACTAAAAAGTTAAGTCTTAAACTGTCTCACGAGTCTCATTCCAATATGCGTGTCCATCAGCTTTGTGCCAGGCTAGAACCTGTTATACATCTTTGACTGGCAGCACCTGAAGCTCAAACCAAGAGTGAATCTCAGCAGGGATTCTGAGGTGTTTTTCAGGTGCATGTTTAGCTGTGTGGCTCATTCCACAGAGGCACAACACGTAAAATATCTCATTGTAAAGGTTTTACAGCAATGTTGAAAACAGCACCAATGAGTATAATTAAAGAGGAGAAATAATTGATCAAACACGTTTTTTTTTTTGTGCTAAACTCAAAATGATTATTGAGATGTGATAGATACCTGCTGCTGTCAGACAGCACGGTTGCTTTCAACGATAAACTTCTTCCTCAGAAGAAATAAGTTGCAGACATCATCATGGATAGAAGAATAAACACAAACTAAAGAAATTATGTGTCAGACTTCAGTTGAACTTCAAAACATTTTTCTTCACGCACACATATACATGTTTTCTCTCAAACTGTCTGCCGGTGAAGATTTCAAAGACCTAATGAGCCTGAAACTACTTTGTCTATAATGAGGAAACTGCTCATCAAATTAAAATGGCTTCAAAGATTGTCAGATGTCAGAAGTTTTTCGGTTTCATTTTATTTTCACTGTGGGTCCGTTCTCTCCGTTTGGACTGCACCCCCTAATATCCTTTATGCTGCGTTGCCATCAGTCTTTGTTCTGCTCCTGCAAAGAATTCTTGTGCTTTTATCGGTTCATCACTGTTGCACTTTGCCAACACGTCAGTGAGTTTTTAAGAAATGATATCCCCATGCAAGATGCTAAGAGTAATTAGGTGCCTCAACAGTAAGCTTTCTTCTCTTTATTTTGTGTTTACTTATTCTCTATGCTGGCAGAAGTGAATGTGACTTACAAGGTAACAGTGTTGCTCCTAGCTGGAGTCAGAGGAAATGTTCACATCTGCTTCCTAAACCAGGCTGAAAATGAAATCCTCAGGCTGATCCCACCCTGGCTTACCATCACATACTAATGTCTCTTCATGAAGAGTGTGGACAAAAACATTTAAAAGTTAATAGTACCATGTCATGTTTTAGACTCTTAAAGCCAGTTGGTAATCCTGTTCAGACTTTTTGTTATACTGGGTGAAATGGTCCTTCCATCCTGACAGTATCAATACATCATGCATTCATTAAAAGGAAGGAAAAAAGTCAGACCTCTGTGAGAGCTGCAGGTCTGTAAAAACTCTGACCAACTGCTGCCATTTCCACCAAAAGCCAGGAATTGGTCATTTTTGCTTAAATAACTAAGTTGTTACTGTTGTAAATGTGTTGAAAAAGACTTAACACTTTCATTTGGAGCTTTAGTTTTTCCTCCTTCCTCCAATTTTTGTCCTTTGTTCACCAGTAATTTTCCCTTCTTGTTAAATGCTTAGGGCCCGATTTACGAAAGGTTTGCGCTTGTTAAAACAGGCGCTATCTTCATTACGCACGCAATAATCCGCCAGAGCTGATTTACAAAGCAGGGCAAAAGGAGGTTTTGCGCCTGTCAAGGGGCAAAATAGCGCCGCTGTCCATTTTGCGCATCTGCTGCAGATGAATATGCAAACTGGGCGTTTCTGCCAGAAAGCGCAAAATATTGGGAGGAGACTATGCAAAACCTCAGTTTAACACGCGCAATGTGATCTATCAACTGTTCAAAGGAAAGCGGGGGCAAAAGATTGCGTGTAATTTAGCACGTCTGAAAAGCAGGTATAACTGGCAGCTTTACGCACTGATGGCTGAAAGAATGCTGCACACAGGACTGCAGACATCGGGTCAGAATAATTTCTCATGAGGTGTTCAGGCGACACTCAAGTTTTCATTATTTAATTAAATAACAATCAACATCACTGTTAAACACGGTTATTCTAGACATGAACCAGAACATCTGCAGCTGCAGCATCATGGTAGTTAAAGCTGACATTAATTATGTCTTTTTATTTTCTTTTACTTTTTGCCAATGGCATATTTTTAAATTAAAATCATCTCCTGCTCCTCCACACGCAGCGACTGCTGCTGTGTTCTGAGCATAGACTGTATATAATTACTGGACGTAGCTTCCGGTCTCTTCTGAATAGAGAAATGTGAAGCCAGTTGGGCGTGTCTTACCGTCGCCATCTTGCCGTGTCACGTACGTCGTCACTCCAGGAAAATCCTAAAATGGGCACAGCGCGGCCGCGGGGCAAATGATTGACAGCTGACGACTGTGGGCAAACGCTAACTAGCTAACACGAAACTAAGAGGAGCTAACAAAGATAAGGCTCCTAACGGCATGGTTAAGGTAAGACATGCTTAGACTTCAACCTGACTAAACACCGCCGTTGTCAACTCTTAACAAACTGAGACCTTATTAAAGCAAAAAGGAGCTAACTAGGAGCCTCCGGTCGGCAGGCGGAGCTTCCGGTCTGTCATAAGGACACGCCCTTAATTATGTGTAATTTGAAGAATAAATAACATCTAAACAAATGAGTTATAAAAATTCACCCCCTCACAGTTACATGAAGTAAACTTGACCTAATAAACCTAAAATGATTTTTTAACCAGGCTGTAAACCTGTTATTTCTGCTTGAAGTTCGTTTTAACATGGGAGTCTATGGGTTGCTCGCTCTTGAGCCAGCCCCTAGCGATGAAGGAGGATTACACTATTTCCAACAAGCTAGCAGCCACTGTTCTGAGGCGAGTTGCCCCTTGGTTCTGAGGTTGCTTTCCTGCCTGAAGTTGGCCCCCACCCCACAAAAAACTCAGTGAAAATAACCAGTAACGTCGCACAAACTAATGATATTATTTTTTTACTGAGTTTTGCATGGGGTGGGGGGCAATTACGCAGGTCCCGCGGCTGGCATTGTGCCAAAGAGCGCGCAGTCTGTGCGTAATATCAGATCATCTTCAACAGCTTCTCCTTATCCATGTCCTTAAACTGGCCTCTTCTTACGACCCACAGGGAAACCTGCTGCAATGTTTTTATTTCATAGTTATTATTATTTATGGCGCAGATATATATTATGAAGAGTTCATTTGCAAAAACAGACAAACGCCACTGTGGACAAACGGAGTTAACTGCTTTTGTTGCTGTTGGGTACAAACGCCATATCTCCATTTTACATCATTAAAACTCTCTACTTCACGTGAGCTTGATTTTCTGAAAATATTCAAAAAGTAAATGAAGAGTTTATTTGCAAAAGCAGATAACTCCGTTTTTTCTAAATGGCGTTTGTCTTTTTTTGCAAATGAACTCTTCATATTTATCTTATATTCTGTTTTTTATTTGCCTCATTATATCTCTGAAACTAACATCTCTCTATCAGGATTAATTTCATTTTGCGTTTACCACATGCTCTTCTGAACTTTCCGTGGCGCAGGGAGAGCGCACGCTAAACCCTCATTTAAATCCTGCTGTTTGCGCCTGTTACAGATTGCGCGTGTAATCTTTGTAGATCACCCGCAAACGCTAAAATGACAGCGCACGCTATTTTTTTTTTGCGAGGCAAAGACATTAGACTCGCAATTTGGAGTCTTTGTAAATCAGGCCCTTAGAGTTTAGGTCAAGTGATTCTGTAGATGCAGGAAGAGCTTTTCCTCGCAGCTCATTTTCATCTTGAACAGGTAAACTGTGAAACAGTGCCTGTGAGTGCTGTTGTCAACCACATTTACACTCTCCTGTGATGTGAAGCTTCCAAGTCGAATCCTAAGTTGTTGTTTTTTTTTTACATTTTGCCTGGTGTTGAGAATAATGCTGCGTCATCTTTTTAAACCTCCAGGCTGAAAGCTGACATCTAACACAGGGCACACATTTTTCCTGAAAACCTTTTCCAATCGAATCCACTGTATTTATGTAGCACATTTTACAAACAAAGCGTTTCCAAAGTGCTGCACATATTCATAAACCAAAAAGAACACTATAAAATTCAAATGACTAATCAATAGATCTACAAAACACAAAATGCTTATAAAACAGATAAATAAGTCAAGTAAAAACCACAATGAAACAAAATAAAAACAGATAAGAGTGGTAAAAAAAAGACTCATAAATGAATAAATAAATAGTAAAACATTTCATAAAAGACAATATTGGACCACACAATTCAAAAGACTTAAAAGCCAGAGAATAAAAGTGGGTCTTTAGACAAGACTTTTGACATGATTATCAATCTCATCTTGTGTGAGGGATTTCGGCAGTGTTGGGAAAGTTCATTTTCTACATGAACTAGTTCAAAGTTCAGTTCACACATTTTAAAATGAACTAGTTCAGTTCATAGTTCATAATTCAGATTTTTTTTAACTAAGTTCACGGCTCCAAAAATGAACTAGTTCATAGTTCTTTGTTTCCAATATGTTGCTGCAAGCTACAGTATTACCCTCAGAAAACAGGCATTTTCCAATTGTTGCCTCTCATTCAGTCCACACTCACCTGTATAGTATATTCTGAAAAACATGAGGAAAAGTTGCTGAATGTTTGTTGAATGTTTTTTTTTAATGAGGAACTATTACACTGTCTCAGTTAGGAACCAGGCTGAGGTAGAAACAAAGGATAAACCAGTGCAATATTTGAAGTGCAAAACCTTTAAACATTTGTCTTTTCATAAAGTCACTTTTAAATTTTTTCAGTGTATTTTTTTTGTTTGCTTAAAGAAATACAACATTTAGAGCTTATGTAACCCACGTAGCATAAATGATCTGCTTTATTATTATAAATATGAGGTCAGAGTAGTTTTAACCAATTATATTATCTCAAGTGTTAAGTTTCCGCCCGTCTATTTCCGTTTCCGGGTCAGAACGCCTCAGAGTTGCGCATTCAGAGCTCATCACGTTCGCCCCACGTCACAGAGGAAAAAGTGAGAAAACGCCAGAAATAACTCCCACCCGAACTCCAGATAGATTCCGCGATAGGTCCGCGAGAGAGATTGTTGCCGCTGCAGAGCAGTGGCTGGTTGGAAAAAATTACAAGTGAGTCTAATCGGCTTCACAGCTGTAACTGTTAGCTCCCGTGTGCTAATGCTAGCTAACGCGCCACGTCGCTGGAGTGTGGCAGCTCGCGTCGACCTGAAGTGCGGAGCTTCTTCTGCTTTCCCTTAGAAGCAAGGTAATGCGTAGTTTAAACATTAATGGTGGTGAAAGAATATTTTATTTATCTGTTAGTTGTTAAAATGTACATGGTTATAATTTTAGAAACCTGTGGTTGGCCTGGGTGTTGTCTGCTGTGTGCCTGAGCTCAATTTATGCAGAGAGATCGGTGAGCATGATTTTCATTAGGACCTTACTATTATAATGCACTTTATTACTGAATATGTACTGTTGAGCCATAAAATACATGGCTCTTTTGCACTGGGTTTTTCAAAGATTTAAATGTTTTGAATGGCTCTTGTGAAGAAATTTCTTCCCAAATCATATTGCTAAAATCTATTTTAAAAGATGTGTGTATATATATGTTTGTTTTGTGTTTACATGATTAAGTTCTAAACTGATGTTAGTTGATGTTTATGGTGTAAAGAAAATACTGATTCATAAGGAAATTCTCTGAACCTGTCCATAGATCGGTCAGGTTTTCCTCCTTTCCCCCAAATCTCCCTTGGTGGTTTATCCAGAAGTGGATTTACAAGTGGTCTTGATGGCGAGCCTCCAACCTGGATCCTAGTGGAAAGAGACTGCACTGTCTCCAGTGATCATTGAACAACAACCTCTGTGACCTACAGTGTGGTAGGCCAGTTGTCAGCAGGATCTTCGTTCTCACCTACACACACAACCTCAGACTAATTGTTTTATTTTGTTGACCATTACTGACCTGGACGAATTTTCCTTTGCTTTGGACTTGTTTTGATTTACTTCAGTTTTTTGGGGGGGATTTGTGTTGTTGTGCCAAGAACTTATCCTTTTGAAGAGAAGGTTGATTGTGAAGGAACTGTGAACCACATTCTAACAGCCTACAGTAAATCCTGCAAAATCTTCGTTTGTAGGCTGGAGGACTGTTTTCTGAGAGAAACTTTATTTTGGCCAAGAAACTGTATTACTGGATTCCTATTTCTGTCAATGCACAGGATGTTAAATGTTTTGCCTTACTGAATTTGTTAAACTTCTTTATATTTTTTTCTCTTATATAAAGCCGGCATAAATTTAACATACCCCCATTGCCTCATTGTGTCATTTAAACTCATCACAGTGCTCCTGTAGCCGAACCTACTGGTCCATCTAGCATTTACTGCATTCTCCCTCATTACATATTCGTCCATACAGGTGAGATAAGTGTTACAAATAAATTTGGCGGAGCCAGCCAGGAGCACAGTGTTGTGTTTAACTGTCAAGTCTATTATTTTATTGCTTTTGTAAGGTGCTACAATTGAACTCAGGCACTCTGATTGAGAAACCCAGCAAAATGGAAATTGTAGCGGAGGAGTCAGTCAAAATTCCATCATCTGTAGTGGTAAGTGGGTTAACAGGGACAGAAAGTGATGAACAGGTGTCAACCTTCCTTCTGAAACATGGTTCAATCAGCCGTTCCTTCCGCATTGATGATCCTAAATCGGATTTCCACAAACATATGATAGTTGAGTTCACTCATGGTACTGCTATGCAGTCTTTAGAATCATTCTTACCTCTTAAGCTTCCAAGCTCAGACCAGCCTGACATTGTCTATGAAGTCAAAACCTTGGCTAGTGTTTATACCCAGGATGCCAGAGGTAAAGCAACCAAGGCCTATATGGAACAGCTGGTTGAAATTTCCAGATTGAGCGGGAAGTCAGTAGAGCAGATGCTAAAAGAAGAACTTTCCACCCTCTCTTTGTCTGCTGCACCTTCTCAGGTTTCCCGCGACTCGTCAATTGACCATGACTCAAATGTTCAGAAAGATGTTTCCCCTTCTCCAGTCTCTCAGTTAGGGGCATCTTCAATTCTCTCAACATTGAAATTTCCCACTGATCAAGCCAAGTCTTTTCATCAAAACCTGACCGATTCAACCTCACCATCAGCTTCATCAGTTTTAACTGGTGGTAGCACCCAACCTCTCATTGACGTAAACCCACCCAATGTTCAGCGGGTGGTGGTTGAACATGTTGTGCGTAATAGCGAAAGTTCACCACAATCTACTGCACCAGGGAGACTTCGCGCCTTCTCAGGGAAAAGTCTGCGCCCAAATAATGAGGCAGATTATGACACGTGGCGTGCTAGTGTTGAAGTCCTCATTCAGGATCCCTCAGTTTCTGACCTGCACTGTGCCCATCGCATACTTGATAGTCTGCTCCCTCCTGCTTCGGAAATGATCAAACATTTAGGCCCACAGGCTAGTCCCTCCACCTATCTCAAGTTGCTTGACTCTGCTTATGGTACAGTTGAGGATGGCGATGAACTCTACGCAAGATTCATGAATACACTTCAGAATGATGGAGAGAAGCCATCTGCTTTCCTTCAGAGATTGCATGCAGCATTGACTGCAACCATGAGACGCGGTGGTGTATCCTCCCAAGACTTTGATCAGCAGCTTTTAAAACAGTTCTGCCGTGGGTGCTGGGAGAATGCCTTGATCATAGACCTTCAGCTAGAGCAGA
Source organism: Atherinomorus stipes (assembly GCA_023101725.1). Classification (NCBI taxonomy): domain Eukaryota; kingdom Metazoa; phylum Chordata; class Actinopteri; order Atheriniformes; family Atherinidae; genus Atherinomorus; species Atherinomorus stipes. Next base: position 106,484 of record JALJCO010014158.1, on the reverse strand, counting down.
AAAAAGGCAGCCCACCATCCTTTGCTGAGTTGTTACTTATGCTTAGAACAGAGGAAGATAGGCAGGCAGCTAAAATGAGTCGTATGAAGCAGCACTTTGGCGTTGGTAAGCCTGCCTATAGTGCTAGTAAACAGCGTGTCATGTCACATCTGCAATCGGCACATGTCACCACAGATTCAGGACACAACGCTGAAATCGAAAGTTTGAAGAAACAAGTTGCTGACATCAGCGCTCAGCTTAGCAGCATGGCATCTGAAAGCCAAAAACAGAAACCACATAAACAAAAGAAGACAAAATCTCATGCTTCTAATGCTAAAATTGAGGTACAGCTTGGTCGGTCAAACCCCACTGCTAAGGCAAACACTAAACCACGCCCTTGGTACTGTTTCCACTGTGGGGAGGACGGACATGTTGCTTCAGGGTGTGAGAATGCCCCAAATCCATCCCTTGTTGCAACAAAGAAAAAACAACTGAGGGAGAGACAGGCTGCTTGGGAAGCTTCATTCGGAGCTGAAACCCCTTTAAACTGATGTCCACTTCCATAGAGGGACATATGGGAGTGACACTCAATAAGTCTGGTCCCAATCCTGAAAAGCCTGCCCTTAAAATTGCCAAGGTTAAAGAGGCTTGGATACCTAAGGGGCTAGTAGGCGCAAAAACCACAGCTCAGGTGATTATTGGAGGGAAAGATATAACTTGCCTTTTGGATACAGGGTCACAGGTGACCACTGTACCCCAGTCCTTTTATGAGCAACATCTTGCAGATCTAGCCATCCACCCACTTAACGATCTCCTTGAAGTTGAGGGTGCAAACGGCCAGTCAGTCCCCTACTTGGGGTACATTGAGCTCTCTATCATGTTCCCTCAAGACTTTGTGGGGACTGAAATAGAAATCAGCACATTGGCTTTGGTTATTCCACACCTTCCTTCTGCGGGCCATGAACAGGTGCTTATTGGTACGAACACCCTCGATGTTTTGTATGAGCGCTACCAGGAACTTTCTCATTTCCAGCCAGTACAACATGGCTACCAGGCTGTCCTAAAAATTCTTGAAACACGTCAAAAGGGTTCCAACAGCAGTAGCCTTGGTTTGGCAAAAATGACTGGAAAGCTGCCAGAAGTTGTCCCTGCAGGACAGAAAGTAGTTCTTGAAGGCTTTGTCAACATCTGTAATGCCCATCTTCTGAAAGAAGTCATCATTGAACAGCCAACAGCATCTTCCTTACCAAGTGGCTTGCTGGTCTCAGCTAGCTTAGTAAGCTTGCCAAGAAAGCAGCCCTGTCGGATACCTGTTGTGCTGAAAAATGAAACTAATCATGACATTGTCATACCGTCAAAAACAGTACTAGCCAATGTTAATGCTGTAACGCGAGTATTTCAAAGGGAACAGGTTGTCAAAAAACCAGAACATCTTGCTGTGCAAGCAGAGCCCCCCACAAGGTTGAACTTTGACTTTGGGGACTCCCCCTTATCCCCTGACTGGAAAGAGAGAGTGACAGACATGCTAAACTCCATGCAGGATGTATTTTCTCAACATGACCTCGATTTCGGACACACTGACAAGGTCAAGCACTGCATTAAGCTCAGTGATGAAACTCCTTTTAAGCAAAGAGCACGCCCTATACATCCAAATGATGTGGACGCCGTGAGAAAACACTTACAAGAACTCCTTGACACTGGAATCTTGAGGGAATCTGAATCCCCATTTGCTTCCCCCATCGTCATCGTCCGAAAAAAGAACGGTTCGGTACGTCTCTGTGTGGACTATAGGAAGCTTAACATTCAGACTATCAAGGATGCCTATGCACTCCCTAAACTCGAAGAGGCATTTTCTGCCCTTGCGGGGTCAAAGTGGTTCTCCGTCTTGGACCTGAAGTCGGGGTACTACCAGGTTGAAATGGAAGAAAAGGACAAACACAAAACTGCTTTTGTCTGTCCATTAGGATTTTGGGAGTTTAATAGGATGCCTCAAGGGATTACAAATGCACCATCGACTTTCCAGAGGCTCATGGAGAGATGTGTTGGGGACATGAACCTAAAAGAGGTTTTAGTGTTCATTGATGACCTTATTATCTTCTCATCCTCTCTGGAGGAACACGAGCAGCGTCTGAGCCTTGTCTTGAAGTGACTAATGGACTATGGTCTTAAGTTGGCACCAGAGAAATGCAAATTCTTTCAGACTTCTGTGAAATACCTTGGGCATGTTGTCTCTGAGAGGGGTGTGGAGACTGATCCACAGAAGGTTGAGGCTCTAAAAACCTGGCCGATCCCCACTAACCTGAAAGAGCTCCAGTCCTTTTTAGGATTTGCCGGGTACTACCGAAGGTTTATCCAGGGGTACTCCCACATTGTCAAACCGCTCTATGAGCTAACCTCCGGTTATTCGTCTTTTCGCAAGGGAAACAAGAAACCGAAGACAAACACCAGTCCTGTGTGCTACCATCCGAAAGAGCCTTTTGGGTTGCGATGGACCCCCCAGTGCCAAGAGGCATTTGATCAAATAATCACAAAACTGACGACTGCACCAGTCCTCGGTTTTGCAGATCCCCAGCTTCCATACATCCTTCATACGGATGCTAGCACCGTCGGTTTAGGTGCTGCACTGTATCAGGTGCAGGAAGGACTGCCAAGAGTCATAGCTTTTGCAAGTCGTGGGTTGTCAAAAAGTGAGAAGAAGTATCCTGCCCACAAACTAGAGTTCTTGGCTCTAAAGTGGGCAGTAACAGAAAAGTTTTCTGACTATTTATATGGCACGGACTTCACGGTCGTCACTGACAGCAACCCGCTGACATATGTTTTAACATCCGCAAAGCTTGATGCAACAGGTTACAGGTGGCTCTCCAGCCTTTCTACCTTCTCCTTTCAGCTCAAGTACAGGGCTGGCAAGCAAAACTTAGATGCTGACGGGTTATCTCGACGTCCAAATGACTCACCAGAAGACAGTCATGCATCCAGAAAGGAGAGTGAGCGGCTCCAGCAGTTTGCCCTTCATCATCTTTGTGATGCTGGAACCCCAGATAATATCTCCCCTGATGTAATCCAGGCCATTTGTGACAGACATATTGTCTCAGTTGTGGGAAGCGCTGATGATGAGACACCTTCTCCTGGATTAACCTTAGTCGAGTCTCTCACTCACCAGACTACTGCCATTCCAGAATATTTCCAGACAGAGAAACTGGAAGGGTCTCTCCTTGGGCCTTCATTTTCTGAAGAGGAACTAAGACAAAAGCAAACATCTGATCCTGCAATTAATGCTGTGATCGTTCAGCTAGAAACTGGTCAGAGTCCTCCCCCGGGTCTTCGAGCAGAGCTCCCTGAGCTCCCTTTGTTTCTCCGGGAACTCAATCGACTAGAAATGCATGGTGGAGTGTTGTACCGGAGACGGCAAGACGGGCCCAACACGGTTTATCAGCTAGTGCTGCCTGAAGAGCTGAAGTCAATGGTCTTCAAAAACCTCCATACTGATATGGGCCACTTAGGAGTAGAGCGGACAGTGGATTTGGCCAGAGCCAGGTTTTACTGGCCAAAAATGTATGCCACCATTGAAAAGATGATTAAAACATGTGAGCGATGCATACGCAGAAAGACACCACCAGAGAGGGCAGCTCCACTGGTTAATATTAAGACGTGCAGACCTTTAGAACTAGTCTGCATGGACTTCTTATCCTTGGAGCCCGATCGATCAAACACTAAAGATATACTTGTGATAACGGATCACTTCACTAAGTATGCAGTAGCAATCCCGACACCCAACCAGCGAGCACACACTGTGGCAAAATGTCTCTGGGAAAACTTTATTGTACACTATGGTCTTCCCGAGAAGCTGCATAGTGATCAAGGTCCTGACTTTGAGTCGAAGACCATAAAAGAGCTCTGCGAACTCACTGGCATGAGGAAAGTGCGTACAACCCCATACCATCCAAGGGGTAACCCGGTTGAGAGATTCAACCGGACCCTTCTTCAGATGTTAGGGACGCTTGACCAATCTGACAAACTTCACTGGAAGGATTTTGTTAAACCGCTCGTACACGCCTACAATTGTACGAAGAATGATGTGACTGGGTTTTCCCCGTACGAACTCATGTTTGGGAGACAACCGAGACTCCCAATTGATCTTGTCCTGGGGTTGCCGGTTAACGCGAGCAAACAGACCCATTCTCAGTATATTAGTAGTTTAAAATCACGCTTGGAGGAGAGTTATAAGATTGCTTTCTCCAATGCAGGGAAGAATGCTAACCGCAATAAGACCCGGTTTGACAAACGAGTTGTGGACTCAACCCTAGAAATAGGTGATCGAGTTCTGGTCCGAAATGTGAAGCTCCGTGGAAAACGTAAGCTGGCAGATAAATGGGAGGAAAGTGTTTACGTTGTTCTTCGGCGAGCTGGTGATCTGCCCGTTTACACAGTTAAGCCTGAGGGCAAAGATGGTCCTGTCCGCACCTTGCACCGTGACTTACTCCTTCCTTGTGGGTTTTTGCCTGCAACCATCGGAAATGAACCTGCTAGGGATCCTCCAGTCAAGAGACCCAGGACAAGGCAGAGTCAAATTATTGATAGTGAAGACGGAGTTGACTCTGAGTCAGAGTCTCTGCCTATCCTACCAATGTCTTCTTGCCCTACACCACAGCCAGGTGTATTTATTACGGTGCATGAGGCTCAGAATCTGAGAGACTTTCCTTTTGGAGCTTTGCAAAAACCTGAACTTGAAGTGTTACCTGTTCCTGCTTTACCTGATCCTCCTACAGTGCAACTCCTTGTGGAGGAAGGTGTTGCAGCAGTGCGGAACTTACCTGATTCAGTCAGCACACCCGAACATGACAACCCACCTGATTTAGTCGACTTGCCTGATTTCGACAGCCGACCAGAAGACGGCATTTCATCCAACAAACACATTCTTGAATCTGACAACTCAGTTGATCCAGTGCCCTTTCTTGACTTAGTTCTACCTGAGAACACCACTTTCTGTACAGATCCGGACCAATATGGGGAATCTTCTCCCTGTGAAGATGAGACGGATCCAGCTGTAGCTGACAAAGATGAGGAAGGAGGTGGTGAAAACAAGGTTGTAACTGAGCAGCCTCAGTCACTACAACCAAAAGGAAATGGACATCAAGATGTTGAATCCTCCCTCCGTCGTTCCCAGAGGAAGTGCGAGAGGCCTGAGAAGCTTCAGTACCCAAAGTTGGGCAGTCCGCTATTAATGGTGGTAAATTCCCTTTTTCAAGGCCTTAGTGAAGCACTAGCAAGTTCATTAGTTGACCGAGAAATTGTGTCCTAGTGCCAGATGCCCAGGGACGGGCATGCCGTAAAAAAAGGGGAGGGTGTAACCCACGTAGCATAAATGATCTGCTTTATTATTATAAATATGAGGTCAGAGTAGTTTTAACCAATTATATTATCTCAAGTGTTAAGTTTCCGCCCGTCTATTTCCGTTTCCGGGTCAGAACGCCTCAGAGTTGCGCATTCAGAGCTCATCACGTTCGCCCCACGTCACAGAGGAAAAAGTGAGAAAACGCCAGAAATAACTCCCACCCGAACTCCAGATAGATTCCGCGATAGGTCCGCGAGAGAGATTGTTGCCGCTGCAGAGCAGTGGCTGGTTGGAAAAAATTACAAGTGAGTCTAATCGGCTTCACAGCTGTAACTGTTAGCTCCCGTGTGCTAATGCTAGCTAACGCGCCACGTCGCTGGAGTGTGGCAGCTCGCGCCGACCTGAAGTGCGGAGCTTCTTCTGCTTTCCCTTAGAAGCAAGGTAATGCGTAGTTTAAACATTAATGGTGGTGAAAGAATATTTTATTTATCTGTTAGTTGTTAAAATGTACATGGTTATAATTTTAGAAACCTGTGGTTGGCCTGGGTGTTGTCTGCTGTGTGCCTGAGCTCAATTTATGCAGAGAGATCGGTGAGCATGATTTTCATTAGGACCTTACTATTATAATGCACTTTATTACTGAATATGTACTGTTGAGCCATAAAATACATGGCTCTTTTGCACTGGGTTTTTCAAAGATTTAAATGTTTTGAATGGCTCTTGTGAAGAAATTTCTTCCCAAATCATATTGCTAAAATCTATTTTAAAAGATGTGTGTATATATATGTTTGTTTTGTGTTTACATGATTAAGTTCTAAACTGATGTTAGTTGATGTTTATGGTGTAAAGAAAATACTGATTCATAAGGAAATTCTCTGAACCTGTCCATAGATCGGTCAGGTTTTCCTCCTTTCCCCCAAATCTCCCTTGGTGGTTTATCCAGAAGTGGATTTACAAGTGGTCTTGATGGCGAGCCTCCAACCTGGATCCTAGTGGAAAGAGACTGCACTGTCTCCAGTGATCATTGAACAACAACCTCTGTGACCTACAGTGTGGTAGGCCAGTTGTCAGCAGGATCTTCGTTCTCACCTACACACACAACCTCAGACTAATTGTTTTATTTTGTTGACCATTACTGACCTGGACGAATTTTCCTTTGCTTTGGACTTGTTTTGATTTACTTCAGTTTTTTGGGGGGGATTTGTGTTGTTGTGCCAAGAACTTATCCTTTTGAAGAGAAGGTTGATTGTGAAGGAACTGTGAACCACATTCTAACAGCCTACAGTAAATCCTGCAAAATCTTCGTTTGTAGGCTGGAGGACTGTTTTCTGAGAGAAACTTTATTTTGGCCAAGAAACTGTATTACTGGATTCCTATTTCTGTCAATGCACAGGATGTTAAATGTTTTGCCTTACTGAATTTGTTAAACTTCTTTATATTTTTTTCTCTTATATAAAGCCGGCATAAATTTAACATACCCCCATTGCCTCATTGTGTCATTTAAACTCATCACAGTGCTCCTGTAGCCGAACCTACTGGTCCATCTAGCATTTACTGCATTCTCCCTCATTACATATTCGTCCATACAGGTGAGATAAGTGTTACACTTAGGTCATAAAAGTACAAAATTTAGCCAAAATGAAAATGTAAACATAACAAAAAAAAAAAAAAACCAATAACTTAAAGAGTCAGTCAGACAGCAGTCAGCAGTCACTATGAAATGAATTTTGTACTGAGGCAATCACTGATATAAGTTGCCTTATTTTATGTTGAAAACCACAATTACTATTAACTGCATAAGCATTACAATAATCTCAAAAAGACAGACCTATGATTGAGGCTGGTTATCTATTGTAGTTATTACCAAAGCATATTAATCATGGAACATAATCACACTTCATCCTTACCTGAATATTAGACCACCGATGCTGAAAAGCCTCTCTACTGGAGCGCTTGACGGCAGTGCAGTGTTGTGTTTTATGAACAGCCTTTTCAGCTTTGAAAACTGCCTGTATTCATCAAACCCATCTGTCCGGAGTTGCTTCTTAGTAGCTTTTTGAGACCCGGTGGGCAAAGTTTACACAAAAAGGTAAGATTTTTCCCATCTGGATCGTCGCTAATCTTTAAAAAAAAAAAAAATCATTTAATTGATTATATGAAGATGCCGTGTTAGTGTTGCAGTCTTCTTTCGACTTTGCCTCCATCCCTTGCAATGTGATGACGCGTGCACGGTGCGACACCGGTCTGACTGGTGTTGCCAGATTTGGCGTTTTTACCCCTGGAAATTAAGCCCTGTTAACAGTGTTTACAGTGTGTTTTAGCTGGAATTTTGCGTGGAAAGTTTCATGGAAATCTGGCACTCTTAAATAAAGATGAACGGTGAGCGAGTGCCGTTCACAGATGCCAGAATGAGCGCGTTCACAAAAACGGTCATCAGGTAGAAATACATTACGTTCAGTTCACGTTCACCCAAAATATGAACGAATTCACGAACGATCGTTCAATGAACTCGTTCAGGCACAACACTGGATTTCGGGCTAGTCTTTTATGCAGCCTTAAGCCCTATTCTGACTGGATTAGTATTATGTAGGGACCACATGTAATTTGTAATAATTACAGAGGTTGTCTGTGTTTTTAATCCAGTGTGAATCGGTCATGTCTGTGATTTGCGATGTAATAATTCCCCCGCAAATTACGTACTATAATTTGCTAAACTCAGAGGTCCTCTGATAGTACTAATCCAGTGCGAATGGACATCTCTGTGATTTGGACAGAAATGACCCGTAATTTGGTGGTATTTGTTTCCTGGACGCATTTCATTTCCTTTTTGGCGAAAAATGGAGGCTTCAAAAGAATTTTTCCTCCAAAGTATCATGTTTACGATAATATAGGCTAAAGCATTAACTTTGTAATCGGAGTGATCAGTGGAGTTTCACTAGTCCCGTTCCCGCAGCGAGAAACGTTTAGGTTTGGACAACATGCTGACATGGTACAAGTTCTTAAAGCGTTGGTTACGACTGTCGGTGTGTTATTTAACACATTTGTCTCTGAATGATCATCCACTGCCGATGGAAACGCAGCTTGTAAGAGCAGATGTTACGCAATATGCAGCACGTTGACATCATATCTGCTGGATGTCTGTGAATTTCAGTCAAATCTCAGACTTCAGTTATCCAGTGTGAATGTGCCACATAAAAAACAGACGTCGGGGGGTAATTTATTTATTACATGTGGTCCCTAGATAATACTAATCCCGTCAGAATAGGGCTTTAGATTAGGTTTGTCGGCTTTTGTTTACGTGCAGGACCAACCATATGGTCAAATCATAGAGCTTCATCCAGGTTGAAGGCTGGACTTTACTAACTGGACCATTGCAGCACCTTCACACTTTTCCTTTTCAGCCATTCTGCAAGAGGATTTGCTGCTGTGTTTGAGATCTTTGTCCAGTTGCATGATCCCATTTTGGCCTAACTTTTACTCGTCCATCACTGCCTCACAGTTGATTCTTGAGTGCTTTGGTGGGGAATTCATTGGTCAGTTTGGTGTCTGCAAAGTGCCCAGGTTCTGTAGCTACAGAAAAACTTAATCATCATCCTCACACTGCAGTGTTTGACAGACAGTATGATGTTATGCTGAAATTCTGCATTTAGTTTCCATCAACAGTAACATTGTGCACATTTCCACTTTGGTCTCAAACGACCAGATGTTTTAGTTTACAGTGTATGTTCTGATACAACCTTTAAATTTAATGGTTTTGCTTTTTGTTGGAAGCACCTCATACTACCCATATCGAAGATCCAAATATAACAAATATGTCTTACAATAACAGACAAACTATGGTCATATGAAGCAGAGGACGTAGTTTACCGGACATAATAAACTACATGAATAATAGATGGATGGTAAGCTGTTTGGTTTAAAAAGCATCGATTTTAAGTGTTGTAGAATTTAGAGAGACAGTTGGGGAGGAACAGCAAAAACTTTGTCTACTATGTATTCACTGAAAAAAGAAACATGCAGAAAGGTTGACAGTTTTGAGTGCTAAGCTGACCTTTTATTCAGCATATAAAAATTCCTTTTATGCACTCACTATCATCTTGAATGCTTCATATTTGTCTTCTTCTACAGTATTTAATGTCACTGGGTGGTTGTTCTTTTCACTTGCTCAACACTGATAAAAGCACTTAAAGGGACTAGAGGCAGGAATTGTGAAAGAATAAACAAGCATGTTCAGTTTTTTAATATCAATGGCCTTGAACAGGTTGTGTGCTGCATACTGCGCTGCGATTTTGTGGCCGAATTTCCCGTGTGGTCCTGCGGATGTGACGTTAAATGTAGGATTTACACGATCAGGATTTTTGGAGCCGATCACCGATCAGAAAGTTTTAAAAACCCGATCACCAATCCGATCATGTGAGGAAGCAAATGTATTTATCTAAATAGCTCGTTTACCTGTATTTATACAGTTTACTGAGTATCATAAAAAGGATTTTTGTTTCCATTTTTTGTCCTGAACTGACTGAGATGAAAAGGTTAAACATCATTAACCTCTAATTGGCATTCAGGTTTAATCAGGACAAACCAAAATAATTTAAACCAGGGGCACAAATAACAACTTAAAAAGTCATAACTGAAATTATTTACAGTCACAGTACAAATGAAGGCAGTAATGCAGCTTCAAACGTTGGGGCTCACATCTGATGACGTCATATCAGTGGTCAAACTAATCGAGTGACTGTTTCCTCAGAAGAACCTCGACGTGGGAACGAACAACCCGCTGCAGCTCATGTAGTCCGGTATCACCACAGTAGGCTGGAATATATGTGCTGTTGACCCATGCGTCAGCGTCAGGAACGTTTGTGTACATACCTGCTGCAGCACGTGAGGAGCACGTGGCGGCTGCAGCGCTCGATACTGGAGGATTCCGCATACTTGAGTCCTGTTATTTACAGTCTCTGATGGAGACACGGTGACAAACACTTGTGCTGCAACAGTTTAAGGTAAACTGTTGTTTGCGGAAATGCAGGAAATGCGCTGCGTCCTTTCACTCTAAGGCTGCGTACACACCAAACGCGATTTGGGCGTCTAAATCGCACCTGAAGCCCAAAGATGGATGCTTGGTCACTAAAAAGTCAGACGCTTGATTTCCAGCGTCTTGACGCCCCTGACGCGCGGCGAGAGATGCCCAGCCAAGCCGCGCTTGCCGCGCCGAGGGAGGAGCCTCTGCTTTTTCTTTTTCCTTTCACCAGTCTGTCTGAACCATGGCAGGTGCAGGAGAGAGAGCGACTTGGCTTAATGTGATAAATAAAGCAGGGAACGTCATTGTCGGACATCTCTGCTCTGTGTCCGGTTCACCAAATGATTCCAGGTGTTCTGACTGTGATGGGTTTCATCATTTACTCCAGGAGCTGCTGGCGAGTGGCACTTTCAGCCGTCTGATCCGGCCCAGTTAAACAACCTGCTGTCCTGATGCGGGGCAGCATTATCAGCCTATTACATCCCATCAGTACAGCAGGTCATCAAACCACCGTGTAGAAAACGTGACCGGACACAGATCACAGTTTATCCTCCTCTGTCTTCAGATAGAGAGGAGATTCCCCTGGTTCTTCTGGGTGTTTCCTCTCCTGTCAGAAAAAGTGTGTCTGTGTCATGACTCGCTCTGATTGGTCGACGCCCTGCGTCAAGATGCCAAAGTTCAGATTTTACAAGTCAAACGCTCAAAACTCAACGCGCCGCAGGTTTTTCGACGCCTCCCCGACGCGCGTCGGCCATTGACTTTGCATGTAAACCTGACGCCCAAATCGCGTTTGGTGTGTACGCAGCCTAAGAGCGCTGTAGTCCTCCTATAGCCGACATGTTTGCAACTGGCATCGCCATCCTTTACGTGTGGCGTATTTGGAATTGTAAAAACTTTATTGTCCAGCACATAGTGACAGAACTCACGACAAAAACGCCACGAAGACATAAAACACATACTAGTGAGTACGTGTCTATTCTGCTTTTTTTGTTTGCTTTTTTAAGTTTAATTGGTGTAAATGAGATTTTTACCGGAGCAGACTCAAAATGACAATGACGTCATCGATCGGGTCGGTGAATGAAACGTTAAGGACTGATCAGAAAATATGAAAAAAATGTGAAATATCGGCCGATCCGATCAAGCTGATCTGATCAGTAGAAAGCCTAGTTAAATGACGCTGCATCCGTGTCCCCAACAGTTTGGATACAGGAAGGAGAAAGTCACGGTAAATTCAAACACTGTATGTGTGGGGTGGAGGGAGGGGGTTGGTGCAGTTATGTGGGGGGAGTGTGTGTGTTAGAGGGTATGAGGAGGTGGGGGTAGGTGTGGATGGTAGAGGGAGAAGAGTGTTGGGGGGTGGAGGGAGGAGTGAGTGTGGGTTTGTAAGGTCGGAGAGCGGAGTGGGTGGGTGTATGTGTGTGTGGGGGCGAGTACATGGGGGTGTTGGGGTATGTGTGTGGGGAGTGTGTGTGTGAGCGTGGTGGTGGGGTAGGGGGTGGTAGAGGTGGTGGCGCTCTGGTGTCAGGTGTGTGGGGCAGGGACGTTGGGGTGGGGGCTGGCCTGCCCTGGGGGGGTGTCTTGCAACTTCCCATGTCCAGCAATGGGGGGGACACAGGATCCAAGAACAAAAAATCCACGATCGAGGAGGAAGGATGAAGGGCAAGAGCAGTGGAGCTAGTGTCCCAGGGTGCATGTACCAAACAGGGCCTTCCCAAGAGGAATAAAACAAGGGGAGATCTATGGAGATTGGAGCCTTTCTGCATCTCGTTCATGCTGGGGTAGGTCTGTGACACTCTGCTGACCCCAACAAGTGGGGTATGAGACAGGACCCTTTGTGCCAGCTCTGTGGGGAGATGGAACCTCGGTACACAACCCGTCAGGGAGTAAGACAGCGCTTGCCCAAGGTAGGTACAGGTGGTGCCACAATAAGGTGCTCATGGTACTTGCTGACACCCTGGAGCAGAAGAGACACAAGAAATGTCAATCACATGGAAGATCAATACAATCAATTAGCTTTGTAAGGGAGGGACAAAAGCCACCAACCACCACCAACAAAAAGCAATCTGCTGCAAAAGGCTTAATCGTGGGAAATAATTAGACCTGGGGGGAAGACTGCAATTCCCCAAGTCGTCCAGACAACCCTGAGGCCAGATGTGGTCTGAAGAGGTAAAGAAGATCATCCTCATTAAATGTACAGTCCCATGGGAAGAAGGTGAGCAGGCATTTGAGAGAAGAGTGCCAGAAAACAGGATCTCTGGCATGACTGCAGGGAAGAAGGATGGCAGGGATGGCTCTTCCCAGTCCAGGTGGGCTGTAGAGGATTCCCTGCCCAGTCAGTGTGGAGGATGCTCACAGCAGTTGGAGTGGTGGGGAGGGAGAGAAAAACAGCAGCTGGCAGGATGGGGGAGGCTGCAGAGACCTCTTGCTGGTTATGGAGCAGGAGAGAGGAGCTTAGCTGGAAGCCAGGAGGAGGCGATTGGCAGTGATCTGGTCACCACTTCCAACCCACCAATGTTGAGGGTGTTGCGGTTCAGGGTCGAAACACCCAATGATTGTTGAATACCGCCTAATGACATTGACTCTTCATGGCCAAGGCTACACTCACCAAAATTGAATGAAGGAGAAGCATTTTTAGATGGAATTGTGTCCTTGTTGTATTTTACGGCTCATGAAAATCTAAGGAAACCACAAGACATTTGCTCTGCAGGCAGAATCAACCTTAGGCAAGGTTTTGCAGGAAGGTGGTGATAGTGAATGGATTGATGTTGTCTTTGATGTTTAAGAACATGTCAAACATTCAGAAAGGGCAAACAGAGATGCAGACATGGGGATCCAGTTAAACAACATAGTTTCTGGTCACAATACTAAGCAGTGGAGGAAACTTCTCTGCAGCGCTGCCAACAAAGCGAGACTCATCAAGTTCTTGGTGAAGCAATGGAAATGCCCAGAGCACAGAGATCAACTACAGGGCAAGACACTGAAAATTACTTATGAAGAAGTCTGCTTCAAAATCACTGGACCAGTAAATATAGAATCAATCTATCTATCTATCTATCTATCTATCTATCTATCTATCTATCTATCTATCTATCTATCTATCTATCTATCTATCTATCTATCTATCTATGAAAGAAAAAATCCTTTATTAATCCCAGGAGGGAAACTCAACTTTGTAATACTCTCTTTTTACAACATCTATCCAACAAAACAATAATTAAAAAGTAAAAGTGCAACAATAATCTTAAATCAGTCAGTCAGTCTTGTTCTTTAGGGTGATGGCTGCTGGCAGGAATGAATTTCTGTATCTCTCCGTCCTACAGTGACCCTGACGCAGCCTCCCACTGAACACACTCTGTTGATTCTTCACCGTGTTGTGGAGAGGATGGGAAGAGTCCTCCATCATCTTCATCAGCTTGTGTAGCATTCTTTTTTGAACGATCAGCTCCAGCGGCTCCAGAGTTCTCCCCAGCACAGAACCAGCTTTCTTGATCAGCTTGTTTAGTTTCTTCAAGTCTCTGGTTCTGATGCTGCTGCCCCAGCAGATGCTGCAAAGCTGATTGCACTTTCCACAACAGACTTGTAGAAGATCTGTAACATCTTGGTACAGATGTTGAATGATCTCAGCTTCCTTAAGAAGTAGAGTCTGCTCTGACCTTTCTTGTAGATGTAGTCAGTGTTGCATTTCCAGTCTAGTCTGTTGTCCAGCTGAACTCCAGGTATTTGTAATTCTCCTCCACCTCCTCTGCCAGGATGTAGACAGGACAACTGCAGGAAGTCAACAATCATCTCTTTAGTCTTGCTGGTATTCAAGATGAGCTGATTGTTGCCGCACAATTTCACAAACTGATTGACCAGTTCCCTGTACTCAGCTTCTTGTCAGTCACTGATACACCCCACAACTGCAGAGTCATCAGAGTATTTCTGCAGATGACAGGACTCAGAGTTGTACTGGAAGTCTGAGGTGTACAGTGTAAAGAGCAATGGTGAAAGTGCAGTTCCTTGTGGTGCTCCAGTGCTCCTATCTCACAGTATCCATCCATCCATCTTGAATTAAGTATTTGGAAGAAATATAATTAGTCAAAAAGTATCCTTAATTAGAAACTACTGTATATTGCAAAGATTTAGAACTGACAATCAGCTAATTTAAGCTCATATATTTACACCTGTATTCGATAAATTGATTGAAACACTACTTAAGAGTTTATTAGAAGTCTCTATGGCTGGCCAATTGTTCAGACACACCCAAACAAAATTATATAATGAAAGAAAGGTGATTTCCAGGAATGGCAATTTTTCGTTTTGAACAGCAGTAGTCTATTTCTTCAAGAGGTGATAGATACTATAAAGCTGCCAGTCAGCAAGGTCTATCATATCAAAACTTAATCTATGGATGTATAAGAATAAAAAAATCACAACTAGAATTTGCCCTCCCAGGTGATACCGATATGTGAAATCTTGGGTCTTGGCCCAAGGACTACATGGCTGCAGTTACCCGCAGCGCCAGTTGCGAGTGTCATGTCTCCGCTGCTGGCATGACCTCCACACCTGGGACTCGTTCCGCTGATGACTGACAGCTGGCTATTTAAGGATTGGGTTTCCTCCTGCACAGCGCCAGATTTTCATACAGCTACCAGTGGTATGCACTCAGGCCTAATGTATATTCTTGCATCTTTTTAAGTCTGTTTTGACCACGTCTGTTCAAGATCTGCTGTGTTTTCCAGAAATCCCCCCTTTTTTGCACTCGGGAGGCTGCCTGTTCCCACCAGGAATCCCTGGACTTGTTTTGGAGGCAACCAATAAATCATTTTCCTTGTTCAGCTGCTTGTTCTCAGGGTCCTCTTTTTCTGCTGCGGGACAGAACAATCTGGCCATTCCACGACTGCTGTGATCTTGGCAGGGTCAGCTTTGATCTGGTTGCTTCCAATAATGAATCCCAAAAAGCTTACTGTGGAAACATTGAACTCACATTTTTCAGCTTTGACGAACAGTTTATGCTGAAGTAGGCATTGGAGTACCTGCCTGACATGACTGACGTGCTCTTCCTTTGTCTTGGAATATATGAGTATGTCGTCGAGGTACACAAACACAAAGTGATTCAGAAAATCCCTGAGCACGTTGTTTACCAAGGCCTGAAAGACAGCAGGGGCATTAGCCAGGCCGAACGGCATCACCAGGTACTCAAAGTGGCCTATGGGTGTCTGTCAGTGCTCCTGTCTATACTGTACGTCGCCTCCTGGATGTACGTCGACGTGGGCGTGGACTGGGTCTGTGTTAAGACACCACTCACGCTCGCAGTCAAAAAAACTCACCCGCTCTCGGACCGGCTGTACAGGGTGGTTTCGGAGCGGCTTGCATCAACCTGAAATGTGGCAGCTGTACTATTGGGATATCCTTCTTATTGACAGTGTTAATGTTCAGTATCATCTTGTGTTTGCTAGCTACTAATGTATTTCTACTGTTAACATCAACAGGGCGTTAACAAACACTGGACAAATTAGCAACAAGGGCTAGCAGGCTAAGCGTTAATGCTTGTGTTTACAACTCACAGGTACCTGGTTGTTCACCAATAATATCTGCGTATGGTCGAACTTCGCGGTTCAGCAGAATCAATCTATGTCTTGCTCTGGTTTGTCTGGAAATCCGCCGCCTCCAGTGCATGATAACATTGCTCTCCACACACAACCATGTCTCGTCTTCAACACACTCCATATTTCACGTGTGTTTTGTTCACAACACAGCCAAGCTTTACAGTGGGGATGCGTCTACTTATGTCTGGTTGTCATGGATGCACATGCTAATGTCTGTAGAATGACTGCTGGACATAGTGAAAAAAGCATATGTGAAACGGAGCCACATCAGTTGAAAACTGAAATGAAAAACAAAGCAGATGCGAAGTAGAGACAGAGCAGAAATGAAGCAGAGGCAAAGCAGAGATGAAGCAGAGACAAAGCAGAGACAGAGCAGAAACGAAGCAGAGACGAAGCAGAGATGAAGCAGGGGTGAAGCAGAGACAAAGCGGAGGCAAAGCAGAGACGGAGCAGAGACGAAGCAGAGGTGAAGCAGAGACAGAGCAAAACCAAGCAGAGGCATAGCAGAGACAGAGCAGAAATGAAGCAGAGACGAAGCAGAGGCAAAGGAGACAGAGCAGAGACGAAGGAAAGGTGAAGCAGAGACAGAGCAGAAAAGAAGCAGAGACGAAGCAAAGACGAAGCAGAGATGAAGCAGAGACAGAGCAGAAACAAAGCAGAGACGGAGCAGAAATGAAGTGGAGGCGAAGCAGAGATAAAGCAGAGGCGAATCAGAGACAGAGCAGAGTCAAAGCATAGGCGAAGCAGAGACAGAGCAGAGACGAAACAGAGACAGAGCAGAAATGAAGCAGAGACGAAGCAGAGGCAAAGCAGAAATGAAGCAGAGGCGAAGCAGAGATAAAGCAGAGGCGAATCAGAGACAGAGCAGAGTCAAAGCATAGGCGAAGCAGAGACAGAGCAGAGACGAAACAGAGACAGAGCAGAAATGAAGCAGAGACGAAGCAGAGGCAAAGCAGAAATGAAGCAGAGGCGAAGCAGAGATAAAGCAGAGACGAAGCAGAGACAGAGCAAAACGAAGCAGAGACGAAGCAAAGACAAAGCAGAGATGAAGCAGAGACGAAGCAGAGGCAAAAGAGACAGAGCAGAGACGAAGGAAAGGCGAAGCAGAGACAGAGCAGAGCAGAAACGAAGCAGAGACGAAGCAAAGACGAAGCAGAGATGAAGCAGAGACAGAGCAGAAACAAAGGCAGATGAAAACAAACACGCACGCCTTAAATGTTTAACCAGTTTGCATTCAGCCACAATAGGGGATTATCACGCTTACCGGAAGTTCCCGGAATTTGGCACTTCCTCTTCCGGGCCATGTTAACGACAGCCGTTCCTGCTCTGTTATACTGTTTAAATCGGATAAACTCCAAACATATTTAAGTTTTCATTCTAGACTGAAGTGATACTAAGGAAGAAGTGGATCAAAGCGATCGATTCGCCGCGGTGAAGGGCCGAACTTTATAAGAAAACACACGTTTGTTTGTCGCCGGTGGGGCACAACACCGGCACTTCACAGCATGCTAGCATTAGCCAGCTAGCGTTTACTGACGTGCTTAACATTGTGCGTCTTAAAACACACAAACATCTGAAAATCGGGTCTGTACCTCCCCGTTTCCAGTGGAACAACTGGGGACTGCCAAGAAAGGATGCTTGTGTGTTTTCAGCCGCACAAAGCTAGGCACGTTATCGAGCTGGCTAATGCTAACCTGCTAACAGTAGTCCGTCAGCTACTACTCTGTTAAACTTTGTAAATCAGATAAACGCCAATGCCAAGTTTTCATTCCAGACTGAAGTGATGCTAAGGAAGAAGTGGATGAAAATGACCGATTCGCCACGGTGAAGGACCGAACTTTATAATAAAAACGACACACGTTTGTTTGTGGCCGGCAGACTGCGCAGTCGTGTTAGCAGGTTAGCATTAGCCAGCTCGATAACGTGCCTAACTTTGTGCGGGTGAAAACACACAAGCATCTGAAAGCGTCTCCTTTTTTTGGCAGTCCCCAGTTGTTCCACTGGAAACGGGAGGGTACAGACCCAGTTTTCAGACGCTTGTATGTTTTCACAAGCGAAAAGTTGGCAACGTCAGCTAACGCGAGCTTGCTAACGCTAGCTGTAGTGTAGTCTGCATCATTGAAGTGCCGACTACAGACATACGTGCAACCTTGTTTTATTTAAAATTTCGGTCCTTCACTCCGACAAATCGCTTTCATCCACTTCTTCCTTAGTGTCTTTTCAGTCGGGAATCCATGAAAACTTAGGTACGGCTGGCGTTGTTTATTAGATGTACACAATGGAACAGAGCAGCAACATAGAGACTTGGATTGAGCCATTCCTGGCCCGGAAGAGGAAGCTTCAGATGTTTCAACTTCCGGAAACCGGAACGCGGAAGCATGATAATCCCCTATACAGAGAGAAGCAAGGGGAGGAGAAATTATTTTCCAGGACGACTAAAGCTTTTCCAGGACATTTTACTCTTTTTTAATTTTCCATGTATTTTCCATGACTGGAAAAATGTTTAATCATTTTCTAGGTTTTCCAGGACACATGGGGACCTTCTGTCATGAATCTAGAGATTGGTTAAAAGAAGAGCTGAATTTCCCAACTGGGATTAATAAAGTAAAAATGATCAACAATTATTATCTTTTTTTTTTTTTACAGGACATCATGATTTCCCCTCTTGGTCTCTTGCCCGTGCGTTTTTTCTCGGTGTCGTTTAAGGTTTGACATGGAGATCAAATAAACCTCCGTCAACATGCCTATGCACCTGTTTCTCATCTGTGAAAAAAGCTGCTGGAGTACATTAATTTAATTCATCACCTCAGGATCTGACAGATTGGTCAGTCTCCCACTGCAGGACAACATTTCTGCCATGTTTTTTTTTTTTTCTTTTTCCAAGTGGTCCTTCAAGTGATTTAGCTTCCGTTTGCAGAGGTCAGATCCTGCCTCCTCTCTGCTTTTGACCACTAAACTTTTAAGTGAAACGCAGTCATTTAAAGTTCCCTTCAGCGTTGCTACTCATTTCTTTGTGTTCCAGCATCATTACACACCACAACACCACTCAACTTTGGAAATGTGGCTGCTGCATGAAATCTAGTTTATCTTACATGCCATTTATGTCTTTGTTTGTTTGTGCGTGCTCATTATGTGACACCAAAAATGCAGCTGTTTTGAAGATAAGATGCTTAATGAGAGCATATACAGCATTTAAATGTGAACTTAGCTGCCCTGGAGAGACAGAAAAGGAAGAGTTTTGTGTATCTTTGTGTTTGTCTCTTTCTCACTAAGTGTAATCGTCCAAACTCAGTTTTTTTTTCTTGTCTTGTCACTATTTCAGCAACTCACACTGTTTTCATGTAATCACAGGAACCACAGTGCACCTCTCTGTCTCTCCATTTTTTCCTTTTTTCTTTTAATTGGTGTGCAGCATCCACCCACCAGCTGTCAGGAGAGAGCCCCATCTCTGAGCTCCAAGCCAGCCAATTACCGTCTAGTCGAGCTTGCACCGAGAGGACCCAGTCAGACATCCAAAACCTCCCAGAGGGTTCTGCCAAGGCCGCCTGGTGATAAGGGATGGGGTCAAGGCAGGTCAAATGCCGGGGTGGTTCCCCCTCATCCTTCGCTACGCCTTCTTCTTAATGGATCTGACAAACATGAACAGCTCATAGCCACAAGGTGTTGAGTGGGAGCAGAGGGGAGGGAAGGCGAGCACGAGAACAGATACAGCAAACGGAAGGCTGAGAGTCAGAGAGGGCCAAACAGGATGGAACAAAGAGTGCAGAGTGTGATCGAGCAGTAATGGAGCTGATTATGGATCAAACATGCTCTTCCAGTGAATCTGAGGAATGCTGCAGTTTGAATGGAGGCGATCAGAAGGCACTTGATAAAAGAAACCAGTTAAATTAGAGAGAGTTTACACATGGCAAACTGGACTCGAGAGGCAGGAAGTCAATCAGGAATGATGCAACAGGAGAGGTGGGGAGGAGGCACTGTGGGAGGAAAGACCAGATGTTAAAACTTGTTTTTTCCAGCTGTTTTCCTAATAAACACAAACTTGTTTCCATTTTTGGCTAACAGCTGCCAGCTCTGACTATACAACAGCTTGTAGTTCATAAGTATCCCATCTTTGGTCTTAAGAACACATAAAACTGATGGTTGATTGTGGGGAACGCGATCAGTTGTGTTTTGTTTCTTGAACACTAGCAGAAAGAACTCATTCGCCTGCAAAAGCAGTCAGTGTCTGGTAATAAAGTAACATGAAAGTGACAAGGAAGGGGACCCATAGCATTTTAGGATGAAGACTTTAAGTTCCAAGATAATGAAAATAATATAATGCAAATCTGAGTATACATAACATAGACATATTGCATTATTGCCAAAAATATGTGCTTTTCTACCAGAACTTTAGCCAAACTGAACAAGTATATAGGATTTTTGCTGCTGTTTGTTCCATTCTTTATCAAAATAATCTCTGCTTCCCTTCATGAAGAATGGCTTTCTGACAGTCACCCTTGACTGGCCACCATTTCCGATTTGGCCTCAGTGGATAGTGAACTAAAGTTCCAGATGTATGGTCCTACTTTTATTTGTCTTTCTTTGTCTAATGTCTTAAAGACATCACTTCTCACCAGTTGAAGATAATTTAGGTCTACCACTTCTATGTCCTCCACTTGCCCAGTTTACTAAGTTTATAATGACATACTGCTGCATGCAAAGATATGCTACATTTTAAGCTTACAAATCAATTTGTTGGTATTAAAATACTATTTTTGGTTAGTTTTAAGTGACAATTCCTGCTTGTCTGTAAATGTAGATGTAGCCTTTCCTATGCTTCTCCTACCGTAAGAGGATGGGCCCCATGTTGGTTTCAGGCATATATATATATTTCATATATTGTGGCGTACAAAAGTTTACATACGCTACCATTAAAGGATAACTTTGGGTTTTTTTCACCATGGACCCGTGAAATTTCTGCATCACTTTGGTTCCTTCAGAGGATATTACGTTGAGTCGCCCTTCAGCATACATCCATATAATGGGAGAGAGGGGAAGCCCCTATATAAGGTATTATCTGCAGCAAAACTCCTTCATTTCACCAATACTTTAAGTAGAATGAACGAACGATAGAGCATTGTTATCCTGTGAATTCTGTGGACTTGAAGACGGATCCACCTCTGCTGCTATGTGGGAAGCGTCAAGAGTACGAGCAGGTCATGCAGCCAGATCAATGCAAAGAATTAAGTATTTAGGTTTTATTTTCATGTCCTTTGGATGGGAAATTCAAATATGCATGGCATGTATTTCTTAAAACATACATTTAATTAATTTTTTTTCTGCAAATTTACCCACTGTCTAGTGGATGGCGCCCTAGGCAGCTGTCTGTGCTGTCTGTCGGCAAAGTCGGCCCTGCTCTAAAATATTGGCAATAGGATCTGATTATTTGATTGGCCTTTTAGCTTCATCTTCCCTTGTATTCATCTTCTAAATTGTGTTACAGTTAGTTACAGTGCAGTAGCTGGCGATATGTATGGATTCAATACAGTCAGTGGACCAACCTGCCCAGTGATGTCACAGAGTACTGCAAGATGACAGCGCTCTTGCCATGAAAACATAAAACGGTGCCATGTTTTTCTAAAATGTTTATATTTTTTTCACATTTCTTATATTGTTATTGATAAGAATAAGACTCAGCCTAGTAAATAAAGTTAGTTTGATTGACAGTTTCATTTCCACTTTGACATTATGTTTTTTAAATCAGCTATGATCTATTTATTATTTAGATATATATTAACAGTTCATCCGGGTTACATACATCCATGAAAAGTACAACTGGCACCCTTTAATTTAGATTGATATTTAACTGAATGCAGGATGGATAACAAATGCATGGCAAAACAGACAAAAAAAAAAAAAAAAAAGAACAGCAAATCATTTTATGGAAAATAATGTTATCATATATTCCAAAATAAGAGTAGTTAAGAGACAGGATTTTTCTGTTTAACTTTTGGGGGAGTGCAGTTGTGATTGTAGCACACTCTGCCCTCTCATCATCAGCACCCTGCTGCCCAATGTGTTTAACACTTAACCTGTACCTAGACCTTGAGCTGACTCATTGAGAGCCGATTAAAGCAGCCCTGACCTCCCAAAAGCAGTAAGTATTGCTGAAGAGAACTTCCAGAGACAGCAGCAGTTCAAGCCGGCACAGCTGGAGTACCGAAGGGAAATTTAAATGGAAATCACTGAGCTGCATCATGTGTCAGTGCCAACATGAATGCACATCCCCGCTGTACCATGACCTCAGCTAAGCTGACATTTTATCACATTGGTGTTATTGTTCAACAAAACACCTGTTGCGTCACTGAAAGGAGATGTGAAACGGAAATGTCACTCACTATGCAATAGAGTTTTATTTATTTATTATTGAGGTTTTTTATTGTGGAGTCTCACATAATAAGGATTCAATAAAATGAAAATAAAAACACGAAGCACCATAGGGTGCCAAACTAGAGGGGTCCTAGTTCAAACTGTGTATGCATGGGTTCTCTTTGGCTTTCTCACATAGTTCAAGAACATGCATGTTAGGTTTATTGGTGTTTCTAATTTCACCCCAGTTCTCTGTGATAGCCCTGCGATGTACTGGTGAAGAACCCTGCCTCTCACCTGATAGCAACTGGGATGGACTCCAGGCCAAACCCAGCGCTATGGGTGCATTCACACCAGGATAGTTTGGGCTCTCGGACTGATTGGGCAGAGATTTCAGAAAAATTTCACACCTTTCTTTGCTTCGGTTTGCATTACAGTTTTTTTTAATTGCTTACACACAAAACCTTTACATATCACACTATTTCTAAACTTATTTACTCAAACCTCACAACTTCACCTCAAATCAGCAAAACTATAAACACATTCTCAGCCTTGACAGTTTTCAAAGGAGCTATTCACTTTTTTCAAATAACTAGACACAATGTTCAACCTAACACACTAAAATCTATCAGGAAGTAACTTGATTTTCCATTTTAAACACAACCAGTAAAATGCCACACTTAGGCCCAATCCCAATGTTCCCCCTACTTTAAACCACTAGCCCATACTCACTACCCCTAGCTCTCATCCACTATCACTACACCCTCGAATTGAACCCACAAGGGGTAGGGCTTTGTAATCTTCCCTAGGCATAGGGACACCACTTGCTGCATTTACGTTCAGGCACGTAAGCGACTGCGTGGTGATGTTTGCACATACGGCTCACCATAACAACACACCCAGCAACAACACAGCGTTAACAGCTGTGGTCGTTTTTCATTTTTTCATCATTCATCGTGCTTCAGTTGATTAACAAACATAACAGCCACACAGAGAAGACGTCGCCATTGATGACTGTTGTCTCTTGTAAACTGCCAAACATCTAATTTCCCCAAATTTTTCTGTCATATCATATCGCGTGAATTAAAAAAAAAACTACATTGTTGACACACATGTCACCCTCACCTGGGATCAGTACCACAACCTTCAGCTCCACAGCCGGTTGCTCTAACAACTGTACTAAACAACCACATGTGACCACAGTTGGTTCTCCCTATACATTCTGTCATCGCGGGCAACCGTGTTGTTTTCTGATATGTTGCATGTGAAACACTCCGTTTATAACATTTCTGTTTCTTATTTTAGACAAGTCCAACAAAAGAAGATGGTTTGGATGGTTTTATTATTTATTATTGAAAGTTTTATTTAGGCTCTTTAGAATGAGGCATTGAAGGGCTCCACGTGGTCGAACAGCTGATTGCAAGAGTGTTACGAACAAACGTATAATCTGTACTTACATTCGTGTGTTTTCTTCTACGAGTCCTGTCGCTCTCCGGAGGTCGCTGTTGTTCCCTTTTCTCTGGCCCTTCTTCAGCAAGTCAGGATCTGACATCCCTCGCTCTGAAGGGCTAGATTCATACCCCCTACCCCTCGTTATGTCCACTTCCCGTATGCAAAGAGGGAATGGAACAGCACTACCTTCACGGGAGCGCGAAAAATCTAGTGGTAGGGCTAAAAAGTAGGGCTAGTGGGTGTATTTGGACGCACCCTTATTCATCAATGCCTTAGACTCGGTCCTCACAGGTGTAAACAATGACTGCTTCACTGAACACCAAGCAATCACTCCTTCACTGCAAAAACTCAAATCTAACCAAGTATATTTTTCTAATTTCTTGTCAAAATATCTCATCACACTGAAATAAGACAAAATTACCTAAAGAGAAACATTTCAGTGAGATATAGGAACTTGTTTTAAGGCAATGCATCTTATTGCAAGAATTCGTATCAAGAAAATTTAGCTGATGCCATTAGTACCAAGTTTTTTGCTTACAATATTACAAGCAAAAGAAAATCATGGCCACTCTTACGTAAAATAAGTCTATTTTTTTTTGCTTGTAATACGTAAGCAAAAAAATTCTGCCAATGGCATACAGTAAACAACATGTCTTTGATAAGATTTCTTGAAACACTGTAAGGAGCATTGCCTTACAGTAAAACAAGTTCAGATTTGTCACTGAAATGTTTCTCTTTCTTATTTTGAGTGTGATGAGATATTTTGACTAGAAATTAGAAAAATATACTTGCCAAGATTTGAGTTTTTGCTGTGTTGACATATGTGTAGGCCTATAAATAAGTCAAAGGTCAAACTATCTGTCTTGAACAATGGATGACATCAACAAGGCTGAGAGAACTTTGCTTTAGCCTCTTCCATGTGTGATGAGTGTACGCAGCTTTGATTTCTATTGCAGCACTATACAATGCTGCATCCACAGTAGCAACAGATTTATTCAGGATATATAGTAAAATATTTTTGGCTCCATTATTGCTTGTGTCGACTTCTATTTGCATGCTATTTTTGCTCTTTTATGGCAATCATATATATGGAGAAAAAACAATAAAAACACAGCTATAGATTCAGATCAACACTGTGTAAATGATGTACACAAGTATGTGATAAAATGGAAAATGGAAAATTTTGAATTCTGTGTTTCATTTTGCAGTAGATAGGGGGCTTTTTGCATTTTGTGTGAGCAATAACTGGATTTGTGTGTAAAGTTTTGAGAAATAGACAAAGAGCTTTGAAAATGTGTGTAAACAATTGAAAAAAAAACTGTAAAACTGCAGGAACTGAAATGGACCAAACCACCTAGTTAAAACAACTGCTCATAGGGGGCGATGCTCCCCAATACAACTAATCAATAATGAAAAAGCAGAAATTGGTATGTTTTTCCTCCTACTCAAACGATAACCTACCCCACTTCTTTCTACTTGTTCTTCTTGATGCTTTATTGCGGCTGACAAACATCACTTCTATCAGGTGCCTTGGATGTCTATGCTAGACTGTTTCCAAGTGAACTGAGACCTTCAGCTTTCAGGTGGACCAGTCTGCTTCTTTGGTACGCACCAGAATGCTGTTGGTGTTCAGACTGCACCGAATGAGGCGAACTATCCGTGGAAATGGACCATGATCTGTTTAGTGGATCAAACAACTAGAGTGTGAATAAACCCTGTGATTGAGCCCCAGTAGGTAAGGCCCACTCGTTCACCAGTCATGCCTTCCCATCCAGGAACTACCCTTTTATTTGAATTTATATACTTTAAAATATTATTTTCATTCATAATTATTCAGCAATTTATACTGGTACTAGAAATTTTTCAAGCTATTTGCAAGTTGTGTGTGAGTGTATATACAGTAAAGGTCAATATCACAGTCGAAGTATTTGGTGCTGAGTCAGTGGCTTCAGTGAAGTGGTTTTATAGACTGATAATTTGGACAATGGACGAGTGGTTTGACAATAATATGAAGGAAAGAACCTGCTGAGACATCAGATCTTTTATCCTTGAGATGTTTAAAAGGTAATAATAAGCTGATTTTGTGATTTCCTTAATGTGTTTTTCAGGTCTGAGTCTGTCACAAAACCCAGACTTCTGGCCTGGTTGATGGTTTTTCGGTGAATAAAGCTCTGTGATGTGATGATCTAACAAACAAACATGACAACGGTGGACAAGACCATGATTGCGCATTTTCTCAGAAAAAGGAATGAAAAGAGGCAGCGCTGTGATGGTCTGTGTGGTCATTACATCCTGTCTTTTTCTTCTTCTGTTTCTTGGGCTTATCACATATCAGCTGCTCAACACCGTGCTGCTGGTCCTGCTCCCTTTTCTCCATCTATATATTAGTGATGGCCCCCAAAAAAGATTAGATTATGCACATGTGACAGTGTGGGGTCCTGTCACTATGCCTCCAAGTGACCATGCGCCCTACTATAGCTACTTGGCCACTGGGATATCCCTTTGGCTGACTGGTTCGCCGGCATGACTCTTACCCCGGAGGCTGGGATTCAAACCCCACCTGGGCCCCTTCTTGCATCCTGCCGCACACAAGGACGTAGAAGTCAGTGAGAGGATGACATACCCATCTTTAGCATAGAGCAGGGCTACTCTACTCAGTCCCTTTCGGGGCAACATCCTGCAGATTATGGATGCTACCCTGCTTCAACACTCAATGAAAATGAAAAGGATCCAACAGCCTAGCCTGGTACACCAGCCTGACCAACGCCATGTATGAGATACACGGCAAATCAGCCTGGGCTCCCTCCATTGTGACTTCCACTCTGGAAAAAAATTGACCGGACCAATCGCAGCATGGGAGGCGGGACTTTAAGACCGTCTTTTTCTGCGACTCTTTTTCTCTAACCATAAACAGTCAAAATGGCGGCCACAGAGGAGCGACTACATAACAATGCCCTTTCTGATGTCTCAATGAGTTGCAATTTGCTGCTCTTAAGGCTTTGCTCCATGTTTTCCTATTAGAAGAAGACATTTGCTTCACTTCCATGTTTGTCTGATTGGTTCTCGCAGGTTCACTTTCCTCCTGTTAGTCCCGCCTCTCGTCTCGCATTGGAAATCAGTCTCCAATGGAGGGAGCCCAGATTGACTTGCTGTGTATCTCATACATGGCGTTAGTCAGGCTGGTGTACCAGGCTGCCAACAGCCTAGGGCAGAACGATATGGTCGAAAATATTTATCACGATATAACTGACGATATGTTTGACCTAAATTCGATTGCAATGTTTCATTTTCTTATCATTCCCTAATGTTACACCAATATTACAGTGAAAGGTATGATATGGCCCAGCCCTACAACAACCTATCACATTCTTTACAATGACCCATTAGTTTGAGTCAAATGTATTGGAGCAGGGACACCTATAAAATCTGTGGGACAGTTCTTGAAGGACTAAGGGGCCGTTCACACAAGGATGATTGCAGGTAAAAATGTCAAAATATTTCATCGGAAGTGCTTTTTGTTCACACGGCTACGGTGTTATTCTGGGTTGAAGACGCAAAAATCTGAAGACTCATTCCACAGTGGAATTCCTATACTGTAGACGCGATGCTGTTGTGTTCTCGTCTGCACGGTCCAAAATGCAAAAATGATAGTGGACCTGCTCATGCCATGTCACATGCGTGTTGATGTCACCCGTAAACAGGAAAAACAACAATGTACGTAATGTATGTAAACTACGGAGTAGGGTCTATCTGCAGCTCGCAAGACAGAGGCGTGTCGTTGAGTGATGTCACTGTACGACATGCCCTTTGGTTGCAAGCCGCAGATAAATACACTTAAAACTACGTAAACCCACGCATGTGCGGACAAGGAGTTCCATCACAGCACCACCTAACGGCCTAGCGTGCGTATCCAATCGAATTCCACACACTCTGGCGTCCTTGTATGCACACAGATTTCTTTATGACGATGTCCGTGTAAACGCGGATAAAAAAGATGAAGACGAGACGCCACTCTCTTCTGATCTACGCCGTGTGAACGTGGCCTCAGTTGAACTCTGGTGTAGAGCATAACTAAACCTTTACACCTCATACCTTTACTCAGCAACTGCTGCTGTGTTGGCCTTCTACAGCTTTGAGCAATCAGTGCTGGTGCTTTTTGCCAGATTCCTATAACTTATACATCATAACAAGGGGCATGATTACCACATTGTAGACTGATTACCTTGACAAATATGTTTCAATGTTGCCTGCTGAGGCTGGTGGAGTAACCAGGGGGAACAAAAAGAAAAAAAAAAGAATGAATACCCCTAAGTTTCTCAATCTCTTGCTCTGTCTCTTAAATTAGAGCACATGGCAAAAAACATCCTGCATCTGCTCTACACTTTGTGGGCTCTTGTCAGCATTAACAATAAACCACCTGTTTCCAGAGCACACGTTCATTGCTGAATACTTGAGGATAATTGCTCATGCTGTTGGTTGTTGTTATTTTTTTCTTCTTTTCTTTTTTTTTTTTTTTCTATGACTGTTTGTAAGTGGTGGGCAACATTGCACGCAATCAAGCTGTGATTATCTACATGGTGTGAGAACAATCTGGGGAAATTGCCCTTGGATTGTGATGCATTTTGTAACATCAAGGTCCCACTTGGAGTAAATGTTTGGATGTGGGTAGTAATCTACCATTCGGCTGCAGCTGCGTTCTAGCAGGACAAGAGAAAGAGGTAACTGTTTCACTTGAGGAGAAATTTGGCATAAAAAACGACTAACAAATAATCAATTATTACTGATCGCAGTTAAAAGCCTATTACTTTCATGAAATGTGTTTAAACATTTTTCCACTTTGGAGATTATTAAACAGGATGCAAATATTTCTCCAAACCCTAGTTATTGTAAATATTTGTGAGATACGCAGTCATCCACCACCATGCTGGAACCATGTTATTAAATGTAATCCATAAAGAGTCAAAGTGGAATTTTTGTGAACCTTGATTGTACTGTTTGTGTATTAAAAAACCTTTTTTGTAATGACTTTGCTGTTAACTATGACAAGCATATTTGTTTTCTGTGACAATTTGTTTGCTACAGTGTCTCTAATTCCCACAAACCTTCTCTCTTCAGAGCAAATCTGTTGCGTTATCTCAGACAAGCACACCAAAATATTTTCAACAGTATCAAATAGTCCAAAATTGCAGATACGGTTTGACGTAAAATGTAGGTTATTGTCAAAATTGTTAAGCAAGGAAACAAAGTTCATCAGTTTGTTCAGCCAGTTCATCAGACTTCACTGAGGCAGGCAAATTATTCCCGATCAACAGCATAATCACTTGTGCATCTACACATTATTTATTTGATACGCTGTCCTTGTGGTCTTGCTTACGTGGGAAAAACAACTAGGAAACTTAAACAAAGGATCAGTGAACACAAAAGTTCTATGCGTAGGAATGACTGGGATTAGCCTGTGGCTGTACATTTTAATGACGCTCATCATGATATCTCTTCCTTACGTTTTTGTGGCATTGTACAGGTAAACCTGCCACCTAGGGGAGGGGACCATGACAAGCTATTAAAGCAACGTGAGGCTTATTGGATTCATACCCTTCAAACATTGGCTCCCAAGGGTTTAAATGATGAATTGCTCTTAAATGTATTTATTTAAGTGACTATTGGATGTGTCATTGTAACATGAAATTTGAGGGTTAGTATGTTTATTGTGTCTGTACTGAGTTAAGATGGGACTATATGTATTATATATTTTTTGATGACATTTTTTTCTTCACTTTAGCGTACTGTTTTACGGAGATTTCTTCAGCTACTAAGGATGTCGCTTTGAAATGTTTTTCATCTATTTGCTGTGTATTTTGGTATTTGTGATCAGTTATATTAATTAGTTCCTCCTGGATTCACATGGGGGGACGTAATTGGTTGGGAATCAACCACTCTCTATTTAAGATGGCTTCTGCCAATCCAGAAATGTTTGCCTGATGCAGGTCTAGCACCGAAACATTGCAAATAAATACATGCAAGTTGGACAGTGTGCGGGAGTCATTCTGTTAACTTTGGTCGTTTTTCTCCTACGCACCTGTCACGCCATATAGATGTTTGAAGTGTTCTCTCTTAATACGGCAACTCACAAATTAGGTCATAAAAGATATTTTGTGCTTTTACCCGATCTTCAAATTCCAAACATGTGTCTCCAGATGAACAACACATTTTACTCTCTGCAAATAAAAAAAAAAATATATATATATATACAGTATATATAGTAGTGTGTTTAAAAAAAAAAAAAAAACTATGGAATATTTTTAGGAGACCAGAGGACTTCCACCCTTTTTACTTTAAAGGAGTGACGACATAGCAGTTAAAAACTAGTTTATGTTGTTGGCATTACTGCATATGTAAATACTCCAAAGAAAAAAACTGCATTTTTTACAGCGGAGTATTGTTTTGAAACGCCAGACCTCACTTCCTCAGTAATACAGTTGGGTCCTGTGATGATATGGAGCTTTACCCGGAGACCACGTTGACTTCATTTTGATTGGCTACACCTTATTTGGCTATGACCTTATTTGGAGAATCTAGGTCAAGCTGCGGTCGGAGTTTGCTAAAGGCTAACTGCTAGCAACATGGGCACTTATGACAGTGTGAGCTACGTTTATCAGACAAGACAGCATTTAGAAAATAAATAAACTTACAGGTAATGACAAGGTTGTGGCCGCCTCCCTCAGTGCATCTGCAGAAGTTTTCTATTAAATCCATTTGTTTGAAAATCCAGACCTGACTGCACAGAAGTTACTACTAGCTCCATACACGAAGCTGAATCAGACAGGGAGGGGAGGGGGGGAGCGGACGGTGCATAGACCGTTAGGAGAGAGAGAGAGAGAGAGAGAGAGAGAGAGAGAGAGAGGGGGGGGGGGGGGCGCTGTTTACTTGATAGTGTGCTCTTATTGGAGCAATTAAATTACGTAGAATGATAGAACTACGTAGAATGATAGCCTGCTGTCTGATTCAACTGTTTCTGAGCAGAGAGACAAAGTTGACAGACCATAAACAGGAACTTTGATTCTCACTCTGGACATTCACATGGCCTCATCAGTGCACAACAGATCATATTTTACCCCCAAAACCCCAGAAAAGTGAAATTTGATGTCATGGCACCTTTAAAGCATGTATTGTTTAATACATGCTTTAAAAAAATGCATGTATTAAAAGCAAGCAAAAAAAAGCCTTTCAGGGTAACCAAATTAATAGGCTTCCCTAATTACTAAATAATCAGGCTTTCTTTTTTTTTTAATTTTTAGAAGTTGAACTGCAGACTCAGTCATAACCTGTTTTTTTCTGCCTGCAGAGGCAATTCTTCTTAGAATTTGAATATACAGCCTTTGTCCTTCTGACTGTCACTCATCCTTCTCGTCCCCCTCATCTCACTCTGTTTTTCCTTGTTTTTCTCTTTCATTGGGTCCTTTCTTCCAGACTGACCACCTCTGAAAGCTTCTACCAAACTAATTACCATTCAGCAGAGGCCCAGACAAATTCCTGTGAAGAAGTTGGTTTGTGCATGTCTAAGCTGCCCCTATTATTACAATCCACACAAAACGGGAAGTACACATATTTTACTCTTGCACAATTTGCTGAAAGAGGCAGTAACTGCACTTTATATCCACACTCACCCTCAGATATTTGCATGTATATTACAAATACTATTATCAAAGAGTCATTTGATCTGTGTATTCCCATCGCAGCTGCTAAAAGATAAAATATTTCTGACAGGAATTTGACTACTCAGTAGAAAAGGAGGAGATGGGGCTTTACATATACGATGTATAACAAACAGCATTTGCTGTTCTACATTGTATGGACCAATAATTTGCACATTTTACATAGAAAAACACACATTATCGTGAACATGCATAAAAAAATTTTGCAGGCAATGTAAATTCTCACAAGCATTATACTCTCAAGGTTGTGTTGCTACATCTTTTTTTGCACAATTTCATCTGGTTTTAATGAGTATTAAAGCACACATGCACTTGCAACATCAGCAAGTAATTAAATTCAAACACACAGACACTCAAGTAGCGAGGTGGAAAAGACAAAAAGACTGCATCCCCAAACAGAAGGAGCAGGGCATTAGAAAAATGTCCGGTGGAAGCTATCAAACTTTTAATTATGGTGATCTTCAACCCAAATCTCCAAATTAGTAAACTGGTCAGTTTTGTTTTATTCTCCATTCACCATCGAATCTGGTCAAAGGCAGACTGGAAATGAAAACCTCAGTCTTGCATCAGTTTGTCAAACTGTCAGAGAATGATGAACAGATGTTTAATGAATGGATTTATGTCATTGGCCCTGACTTTATTTTGTATTTATGGATTTTAAAACATAAAATATGTGGGGGAAAACTTACACAGAGGAATGCCATTCAGCAGACCCAAATTGTTTTTGCAGTTGTGTTTGATTTTTTCACAATATTTTACTTTCTGTTGTTTTAGTCACCATTTGCCTTCACTTTCTAGCTAGGTTTAGGAAAGCAAAACTAATTAAATCAATGATACACTTATTTATATATATTATGTATTACTTATATATTATACATGTGTTATATATATATATATATATATATATATATATATATTAGGGAATAGGGATGTTCGATATTGGCTTTGTTACCAATATCCGATATACTAATTGTAATGTTTCTGACAACCTGGTAACTTAACCAACAACTTAAAACCAGACAAGCAGCTACAAAGCAAGTCAGTCTGTAGCAGCAGCAGCTGCACCGTAGTCACATGACTCTGAAAGGAATGCTGGGATATGAAGTTCTTTAAGGAAAACAGCGACTTTTAGACATGCTGGACCAACGCTGATGGAAAAAGATCTCAGGAGATTTTGCTACTCCGTTACAAAATCTCCTGAGACTTCATTTATCAAAATATCGATCCAAAAAACTGGTACTGATATTTTCCAATATCACATTTTAATGCCAATACCGGACCATATCATTAGTAGGCCGATATCCCTAATCGACATCCCTAATATATATATATATATGTATATATATATACATATATATATATATGTATATACAAATACCTTGGAGTTCAGCTGGACAACAGACTGGAAGTGCAACAATTACTACATCTACAAGAAAGGTCAGAGTAGACTCTACTTCTTAAGCCTCAGCTGTAAATGCTTTTAATTTTGAATCATGCTTCTAATCGTTTTTTCTCTCCCTTTTGCTTATAATGTTTTTTGTAAAGCACTTTGAATTGTTCTGTACATAAAATGTGCTATACAAATAAACTTGCCTTGCCTAGGGGGTGAAGTTGAAAAAGAAGACGGATGTTAAGAAAGATATTAGTTTTTTGATATTATTTTTATGACTTATTTTAAGTAACCTGCCATTAAGTTGAGTTGTACAGCACCTCGGGCTCCAAAAGGATGCTGTTAGTGTGCTCTATGAATAAATTGAACTTGAACTTGAACTAGCGGTTCATCGGTTATTGTTTAGCATTGGTCAGCTGTGGAATTCACATGACTTCACCTACTCTGACGTCAGAGGTCACATGATTCCAAAACCGTGCGGGGTTTGTGACAGAGAAATGTATCCCCTCCCCTTCCCTTTTTAAGAAACCCTTCCTGGTTTTTGTTAGCCTAAGAGAAAAACAATTACTGCCTCATCTCAGAGAATGATTTTCTGCCATTATAAATAATATGAAAGATGCACTTTAAGCTAGGGTTGGCAATGTTGGAAAAATGGTTTGAGCAAGCGACAGTTTAAAAAAAACACACCACCCGAAACCACGCCTTCAAAGCGCAGGGACGTGTGCGCTGATGTTTTACAAGAAGGTTAACGATAACAGCTGAGTGGATAGCTTGTTAGCCTGATAGTAAACAGCTGACAAACCATGTTTTTAAAAGCTTTTATCTACTCACCTCCATCTCCTACTTAAATTTAAAACGTCCACACTGCAAACATCAACACCTTTGAGACTTAATCCTTATCTGTTTTTTGTTTTTTTTTGTTTTTGACGCAGTAGCAGTTAACAGTCCGTTAGCCATATTTGTTTTCAGTGAGAGCTCACAGGGGGGGTCATGTGGGGGACGGAGAGTGGGAAGGGACAGAGACGAGATATAAAGGCGTCGATTCATTATTTCTATAAGCTGCAAATTACCAATTCCTGCCATTTGCACCATTTCACCAGGATAACAAAAAGTGTTTCTGAGCAGGATTACCAACTCTGGCTTTAAAGCAAAGTGTTCAGAAACACTTTTTGTGAGTGAAATGGTCCTTCCATCCTGACAGTAGTCAATACATCATGTATTCATAAAACGGAAGGAAAAAAGTCAGACCTCTGTGAGAGCTGCAGGTCTGTAAAAACCCTGACCCCTGCCATTCATGTCAAAAGGCAGGAGTTGGTCATTCACACCATATAGAAAAAAAGAATAGATGCCTTTATGTCTTGTCTCTGTCCATCCCCACATGCACTGTTCTATGGGCCACTCACTGTAAACAAATATAGACGGACCGCTAACTGCTGCTGTGCCAAAAAAAAAAACCCAAAACAATTAACAAAACAACAGATAAGTATCAAGTCTTGGAGCCGTTGATGTTTGCAGTGTGGGCTTTACACCGCGGAAGGAGTTGGAGGGGAGTGATCAGGCTTTTAGAAACGTGGTTCGTCAGTTGTTTACTAGCAAGCTAATAAGCTATCCACTCGGCTGTTATCGGTTAACCTTTTCATAAAATATTGGCAAACAGGTCCCTGTGCTCTGCAGACGTGGTTTCGGGTGGTGTGTTTCTTTTAAATATAGCTTATTCGAACAGTTTTTCCAACATTGCCAAACCTAGCTTTAACTCTGCTAATGGTCCATAGTGTGTTGTCAGGGGTACAACACATTCTCAGCAGCATGACAAATCCACTTGAAAATGAAACAAATAACAGTCTCAAGAAAAAGATTAATTAATTTTCAATTACACAAACATAAGGAGTAATTTTCTGATTTCCCCCACACCACCAGCCAAAACACCAGCCAACCCCTGAATGTCGCAGCCACTTCTCTATTTCACCTGTTCATTACACCTGCTTATCCTTTTCACACACAATATATATATATATATATATATATATATATATATATATATAATTGATCATGTTACATGTATAAGTGTTATTAAGCTCAAAGTTGAATCTAAACAAATATCAGGTTTTGTATTTGATTTGATTTTTATCTTATCTTCTGGTGTAAGTGTAAGATGTACCTGACATTGCCTCCAGTTCAAGTGGGATAATAGTGTAGTATCTTTGTGCTACCGCTGATCACTGCACTCTGACACCTGATTTTAACCTCTGTTCGGCTGCACATGTGACATATCTCGTGTAGAGATGTGATGATCGATGTCTGAGTTTTTGTCTCAGCGACTGCCAGTGCCATGTTCTGCTTAGCCTGCCGATACCTGTCAGCTGCCTGTGGAGTCCCACAGGCAAAGAAGGCCCAATACGACTCCTTCAGCTTGAGGGCATCCCTCACTACCGGTGTCCACCAGTTTGGGGGTTACGGCCGGAACAGTCACAGACAACTTTATGACTGCATCTCTGACTAGTGGCTTCATTAATAGAACACAGCCCATTCCGTCTCAAGGTCCCCCGTCTCCCTCAGAACATGGTCGAAGCTCTGTTGGAGGTGAGAGTTGAAGCTCTTTCTAACAGGGGATTCTGCTAAGAAACAGTCTGCTAAGAAAGACACTCCAAGCAGACCCTAACAACATGTTTGGGCCTGCCACCTCTGATTGGCATTCTCCCCCACCATCAGAGCCCACTCACCACCAGGTGGTGATCAGTTAACAGCTCGGGCCCTCTCTTCACCCAAGCGTCCGGAACATGTGGCTGCAAGTCAGATGACATGACTACAAAGTCAACTATCGAACTGATGCCAGGTATACATGTCGGCACTCTCATGCTTGAACATGGTGTTTGTTATGGACAATCCATGATGAGCACAGAAGTCCAACAACAAAACACCACTGAGATTCAGATTGGGGGGCTGTTCCTCCCAATCACACCCCTCCAAGTCTAACTGTCATTGCCCGCATGAACATTGAAGTCCCCCAGCAGAACAATGGAGTCCCAGGAAGGAGTGGTTTCCAACATGCCGTCCAAGGACTCCAAGAAGGGTGGGTCCTCTGAACTGCTGTTTGGTGCATAAGCACAGACAACAGTCAGGACTTGTCCCCCCATTGGAGGAAGGCAACCCTCTCATTCACCGGGTTAAACCCCAATGTACAGGCACCAAGCCGGGGGGCAATGAGCATGCCCACACCCGATTGGTGCCTCTCACCAGGAGCAACTCCAGAGTGGAGTGGAACAAGGTCCAGCCCCTCTCAAGGATGTTAGAGCCCAAGCTGTGCGAAGTGAGTCCAACTATATCCAGTTGGAACTGCTCAATGTCACACACCAGCTCAGTCTCTTTTCCAACCTGAGGTGACATTCCAAGTCCCCAGAGCTAGCCTCTGTCTCTGAGGCCTGGTCTGGAGGCACTCGCCTCTGTGCCCTGCCTCCAGGCCTGGCTCCAGTGGGGACCCTGGTGACCCACGTCCAGGCAAGGGACATTTGGCTCCAATGTTTTATCTCTCCATATGGGTGTTTGAGCTGCTCTTTGTCTGGTCCTTCCCCTAGAGACCTGTTTGCCATGGGTGACCCCACAGGGGCATAAAGCCCCAGACAACATAGCTCCTAGGATCCTCAGAACACACAAACCCCTCCACCACGGTAAGGTGGCAGCCTAGGGAGGGGAAAGTAGGAAAGTAGGAAAGACAGAAAAGACAGGAAAAACATGAGTGTAAAGGGTTAAGAGTAAAGAAAGAAAGAGAGAAAGACCCACCGAACACTTAACACAAAATTTTGGTTAAAAATAAATTAATTTTCAGTTTGAATGTCAGCAAAGGATTCTCACCACGGTGGTACCCTTAAAGGCACTGCTGTTGTACTCTCTGAGTCCCAAGGGATTTTTGCTGCTGTATCTCTATACAGCTAAAATCATCTCTGTTGTCATTGTGTGACTGAAAATTTCTTTTGAACTATACAGCTACACTCTTAGGAAATAAATACGTAATTTCACCTTTCGGGGTACAAAGGATTGTCTCTAGGCTGGTACCCTTAAGGTACTGCTGTTGTGCCCTTAACAGTACAGTTCATACCTTATAAAGACCAATACTGTTCCTCTGGGGGTCGTCTGGTCTTCAAAAAGCACAAACTGCACTGTTAAGGGTCCAACAGCAGCACCTCTGAGGGTCCCACTCCATTGACAACCCTGTATATCTCTAAAGGTAGAATTAAGTACTTTATTTTCTAAGTGTGTAAACAATAACTACAAAGATCAGCAAATTAATTCAGATGTTTTATTGGGCATTTTTGAAACCAGTAAGTGTTCAGTGGGGTGAAAGGAGAGAGATGGAGAGAGAAAGTAAACTGATTTAAGGCTAATTTAAGATTTAAGATAATAAGATAAGGTTGATATGTCAGAGTTAGTCTGAGCAAGGATGAAATTCCTCCAGATCTAGAGGAATTTTTTTTCAATATCTGTTTGAAGGAGAAATTTCTGATTCCTCACGCAATTGGATTTTGATCTCAGATTTCTTTTTGGCTTGTTCTTCGGGAATCTCAACTCGCTTCGATAAGCTCTCTCTAGAGCGTTTCTCTCTTCTTCTTTCTCTTCTTGAGCCTTCCTCAGGGTGTATATGTTTTTCTACCAGCCTTGAATTTTCATCTTTCCATTTCTGTTCCTGGTATTCTAGTTGTCTGTCAGACTCCATCACAGATCTTTCAAAGGAGGCTTTAGCTTCTTGCTGCTCAACCAGGAGACGGTTCTTGTGCTGCTCCCATTGGTGTTTCTGCTTGTGAAGTTCTTCCTGAGTTTTCAGCAGAGCAGCCTTAAGTCTTGAAGTATCCTCAACTTCCTGGGCCAAGCAATCCTCAGCTCTTGTCCTCTCAGCAGTGAGATCTGCTTCCAGTTGGAGAACTTTCCGAGAGACATCTGCTTGGAGTTGATGTTTCTTCCTCAGTTCGGCATACAGAATGGCTGTCTCTTTCTCAGAAACAGATTTCTGAGATTTCATTTGTCGTTTCAGCTTCTCCACCTCAGCAATGCAAGTTTCTTCCTCTGTGGCGTCCTGTTGTCAATCCTGGAGCTGAGTATAAATCTGGCTCAGTTCGGTCTTAGCTTTGTCCATTTCATGTTGCAGCTGAGATACAGAGGTCTCAGCCAATTCTCTTTTATTTGTCTCCTCGTGGAGTTCCTCCTCCAGTTTCTGCACCTGCTCAGATGCTGATGACTGCATGATTTTACTTTTGTGGACCTGATCATGCAGTTCCCTCAGCTGATTCAGCAGCACCTCATGCTGTTTCTGCAGTGCTGAAATCTGCTCGTCTTTGACAGCCAAGGTGTGATGAAAGTGGTGTTCTGGGATCATCAGTAGACCTTGGCCACGAGGGATGTTCTGTTTGTCAACAAGATTTGCTTTGACAGGCTGTTTCATGGTTGGTTCTTTGGCCTGCAGAAGTTTCAAGACTGGGTGTAGATCTACAGCTAGAGATTGGTCAGGTGGAGGTCCTGAGATCCTCTGGTCTTTGACAGCCAAGGCTTGATGGAACTGGTGTTCTGGGATCATCAGTAGACCTTGACTGCAAGGGATGTTCTGTCCATCTACATGGTTGATGTTGACAGATTGTTGGTTGGTTGGTCCTTTGGCCTGCAGAAGTTTCAGGATTGGATGTAGCGACAGCGAAGGGTTCGAGTCAGCCTGTGGTTCTGTTGGTGGTATTGAGCCACAGTTTCTGAAGCAACACCAATTTCTGATCTTGGATTTCCAGATGTTATTGGGGGCTTCCCCATGTTTTCAGACATCTCACAGAGCCCTTTATGAGTACTGTCTACGTCATGTTTAGATGTTTGAGTCTCTGCCTGATGACAAGTTTGATTGGTGTTTCCAGGCAGAGTATCAGTGACTTAAGTCTCTGATGGTTGTTGACTGGATTCTGTAGACGCACCTTTGTCCTGTATATTTGATGGGTCTTTAACCAACTTTGGAAAAAGAGGAACTCCCTTAAGATAATCCTCATAGGTCATTCCCCTGGATTCCAGTCGTAGAGTAAAGTTGGGCTCTACAGGTCTACTTTTCTTGCATTTCTTGTGTTGTTTTCTGTCTGGAGGCTGTAGGGGTGAAACAGTCCCAGGACTGTCCAGGTCAGTCTTTGTGTTGTCTTTCTGTCTCCTGTCTGTTGGATGGTCAGATGTTTGACACTCTGCCTCATGACAGGACTGATTGGTGTTTACAGGCAGTGCATCAGCTACTTCAGTCTCTGATGACGGATGACTAATAGTCTCCTCAAATTGAACTTGCGTTGCTTTTGTTGGAGGCAGAGGTTGTGAAATGAGTTCAATTGGAGTTACAGATTCTGGTCCTCCCAATGTTATTGGGGAATTCAGATCTCCAGAATTCGCTGATGAAGTTTTGGTAAAGTTTGGTGCCTGCTGTGAGGGCACCTCAAAGATGGGTACCAAGGGTTTACGTCTCCTAACCCTCTTACCTTGTTTGATTTCCTCTGGAAGTCCATCATCTATCTCAGGCTGGTGTTGAAAAGATGCTGGAAAACCGGGCATGGTTGTTCTGAGCAGGTCTTCAGAACTCTGGGACTGATACCATCTGGACCTGCAGCCTTGTTCTGGTTCAGTTTCTCCAGATGTTTCTTGAGCTGTTTCAGGAGACAGACTGGAGGAGGAGGCAGAGGAGGTCTCAGGACAGGGGTGGGCAACTCCGGTCCTCAAGGGCTGGCACCCTGCAGGTATTAGAAGTTTCCCTGGGACAACACATCACATCTTTTGACTTGTGCACATTTACTCTTTGGTTGGAGTCAGGTGTGTTGCAGCAGGGAAACTCTTAATACCTGCAGGTTACTGACCCTTGAGGAGTTGCCCACCCCTGTGTCAGGAAGTCCTGATATGGAGGGAGATGAGGCTGTGTTCAGGTCCACAACTGATATATATATATATATATATATATATATATATATATATATATATATATATATATATATATATATATAAAAATACTTATTTATGTATATTATTATTATATTTATCTTTATGCTTACTTACAATTATATACTCCTATAAATATATTTATCATAAATTGTAATATTATGGAAAAAATGTTTTTATTGGTGAGAATATTTTTTTTTAATTAACTCAGACACAAACATCCAACTACCTTCAAAGTACTGCTTTCACAATGAAAATTGGTTGAAAATTCTGATCAGCACACCAGAACAAACACATCAAAATGATGGTTAATAGTGTAAGCTTGCTTTGGTGCTTTTTATGCAGACATTATAGTGCCAGTTACTTGTTGTCATCCGTTTGCTTGGGAACTACCATTTTGAAAGCTTTGAGCTTATCAGCTGGCGATCACCTGTGGGTTAGCAGTCACAAGTAACATGAGAGGAATTAATCTTTGAGAAATCACAAGGACACCCTACACATATACTCAGTGGTAGCTATGGCAATCCCATATCATGCAAAGGTAAATGAGAAGGTGACATGTATGGTATGTATGTCCCAGACTGTTGTAATGTGCACAGAAATTAACTTTAGAGACCAAAAAAACAAACATTTTTTACAGCCATCAAGGTTTCTGCATGGTGCAGACAGAGCATCCAACAACTCCAAAGATAACATCACAAGGTGGACTCTGACTGTCTGTAGACTTTAAGATAAGATTATCTGAATACTGTAACAGCACCACAGGGAAACCTTGAACTCCAAACTGAAAGAGTGTGGTAAGCGTGACAGTAACACCACAAAACTGTCAAATGCAATTTTTTAATTAGCCTCTCTTTATCATGTGCTTTGCATTCAAGGGTACTTGTAAGCTTTCTTTTTATATAAGATCTTTTCCATTTGGGATACTTTAGCCACACATTCACAGTCATCTGGCATATTTAAAAATGCTCATTCTCTTAACACATTCTGAGTTGATAATAATATAACTAGAGATAGAACACATCATATTGATTTATTTGGGTAACCATGTATTAGTGTCACCAACACTTCAAGGCACATTGTACCGAATACTCCAATACTTTGAGTTTGGTTGGTATTACACAGATTGTTGACAAACCTGGTCACATGAATAATATGATATGCATATTAGCACCAATTACATTTAGGCTAAAGAATGCAGGACTTAACATGTCTAATCAGCTGTGTAGTCCCACTTTCATATTTTACTGTCACTGTCTTACTTGTATTCAAGCGCACATCATATCTTGATATCTTTTTATTTCCCTCCTTTAAAGGAGCCCTATCATGAAAAATGGACTTTTAAGAGCTTTTCAGCATGTCAGTGTGTTATTTCCTCATCAAGAAATGATTTAAATCGTTATTTTTCTTCATTCATGCATATTTGAGTAATCTACATGAATATTTAAACCAAGCGCTACCTCCCTGCAAACGGCTGACTACCCACCGCGTTACGTATGAACGTGGCACCAATCACGAAAGTCCAAATGCGCACGCTCAGTATCGTAGCAAGACGCCCTCTGTTGAACAGAAACTCAGAGAATCCTATACACACTCTCTGAGGAAGAAACTAACACCTGCAGGAAGATTTCCTCAGAGACAAGCAGCCATCAGCTAACAGACGTTTGCTCCAGAGTTCAGGAGAATTTTCTTCCTTTTTTTCTTCTTTTTTTAAGCTCTAGAGGACAGCAAGTTGGGGAAAATGCAGTTACGTTCAGCGTGGGAGTGTATTTGTTGTACTGGATGAATCGACTTGCCAGAAGTGGTTGGATTATAACTTCAGGAGCAGGAAAAAAAAAAACTCAACTTTGTGTGTGAACTTCACTCCTGACAACTTCATGAATCTCGGGCAGTAAAGTGTTTTTTTTCTCTGGGATTACTTCTGAAACCTGACGCAGTTCCTGCTATAAAAACGCGCATGGACAGACAACAACACTGGTGAGTCAACACATCTCTCAGCTCAATGCTAACTGTTAGGCTATGATTTGCTCGCTAATGTACTTACTTGTCAGGGGTCTCTGTGGTACTTCTGTGGTACTGCGTGTACTTCAAACTCCATATCAGACTCTGGGTCGAGCGCATACAGCTCCATAACAGGCTGCTTCGTTTGATCCCGTTGATCGGAGTCCGATTATCCATCAATGTTTACAAGATCCATGTGAGTGCTGCTTAGCTCAGCGCTAACTGTTAGCCTATGATTTGTTCGCTAAATTACTTGCTTGTCAGGGGTCTCTGTGGTACTTCTGTGGTACTGCGTGTACTTCAAACTCCATATCAGACTCTGGGTCGAGCGCATACAGCTCCATAACAGGCTGGTCTGTTTTATCCCGTCGATCGGAGTAATTATCCATCAATGTTTACTACTAACATCCACATGAGAGCTGCCGGTGCCGGTGCTACAGACAATTCTGTGACCCTTCAGAATAAGTGTCTCTTCCGGGGCGACGTCATGAAATGGGCGTAAAACATGCTGCAATTGGTCGAGAGCTCCGCGGTTCAGTACAGTCAGCCATCTTACTTCCGTGTTGGAAATTAGATGCATCGAAAAACTAATATTTAACACCAAATTAGTTTCTATAGTAACGATGGGAACATATCTAGCTTATTAATGCCTATATTTGACTTTTTTGAACATTTGGAAAGCATGATACAGCTCCTTTAAAAACAAACAAAAAAAAACTATCTTTCTTTGTTCCCTATTCACTGTGTTTCTTTGCTGGGGTGCAATAATGAAATGAAATGAAATGAAAAATACTTTATTTATCCCAGAAGGGAAATTCAGCATTGTAAAAGCTCACTCTTTTTTTTTTTTTTTTTAAACAAAAAAGTCACTCAGTCTTGTTCTTTAGGGTGATGGCTGCTGGCAGGAATGAATTTCTGTATCTCTCCGTCTTACAGCGAGCCTGACGCAGCCTCCCACTGAACACACTCTGTTGAGCAAAAAGAACATAAAGGCTTGTCTCAGTTTAGCCAGAAAGCATCTTGATGGTCCCCAAAACTTTTGGGAAAATACTCTGTGGACTGACGAGACAAAAGTTGAACTTTTTGGAAGGTGTAGATCCCGTTACATCTGGTGTAAAAGTAACACAGCATTTCAGAAAAGGAACATCATACCAAAAGTAAAATATGGTGGTTTTAGTGTGATGGTCTGGGGCTGTTTTGCTGCTTCAGGACCTGGAAGACTTGCTGTGGTAAATGGAACCATGAATTCTGCTGTCTACCAAAAATCCTGAAGGAGAATGTCCGGCCATCTGTTCATGACCTCAAGCTGAAGCGCACTTGGGTTCTGCAGCAGGACAATGATCCAAAACACACCAGCAAGTCCACCTCTGAAAGACTTAAGAACAAAAAAATGAAGACTTTGGAGTGGCCTACTCAAAGTCCTGACCTGAATCCCATTGAGATGCTGTGGCATGACCTTAAAAAGGCGGTTCATGCTGGAAAACCCTCTTCTGCAAAGATGAGTGGGCCAAAATTCCTCCACAGCACTGTAAAAGACTCATTGCCAGTTATCGCAAACGCTTGATTGCAGTTGTTGCTGCTAAGGGTGGCTCAACCAGTTATTAGGTTTAGGGGGCAATCACTTTTTCACGCAGGGCCATATAAGTTTGGATCCCCCCCTCCCCCTTACTAACAAAAAATCTTCATTTGTTTGATGATCTGAAACATTTAACTGTGACTAACATGCAAAAACGTAAGAAATCAGGAAGGGGGCAAAAATCTTTTCACACAGCTGTATGAAATGAAATGAAAAATAAAATGAAAAATACTTTATTTATCCCAGAAGGGAAATTCAATAATGTAAAAAAAGCTCTTTTTTTTCTTCTTTTCTTTTCTTTTTTTTTTGTTTGTTTGTTTTTAACAATATAACATTGATGATGATAATAATAATAATAATAATGTCAGTCGTTCAGTCAGTCTTGTTCTTTAGGGTGATGACTGCTGGTAGGAATGAATTTCTGTATCTCTCCGTCCTACAGCGAACCTGACACAGCCTCCCAAAGGGAAGGAGGTCTGGACGCTTTCACTGCTCCGCAGGGATCCGCCACTATTGGTCTTATTTGTTAAGGCTGGATCCAAGAATAATATTTTTTTTTTATTATTATTGGTTTATTTCTTCACACATGCGGTGCGCACACGCGCGGTATCCTGTTGGTCGTTTTGTGGCTTTCACGGGGAGTCCCTACCGACACTGGTCCTCCTCTCCGCTCGGAAGATTGGGCGAGCTGTGTGGGGGACCGGCCGGGACTCCACACTGCAAGCTGGGGCTGGTCAGGACAGGACCGCCACTGATTAACCATCACAAGTCAGAGCAAATAAAAACGCCTAAACCAGCAGCGGGGGTTTCACCACCCTTCCGTGACGTATCCACCTCTCGGCTGTCCACACGCTCGGATCAGCTTGACGTCCTACGCGCGTCTGGCCTG
Source organism: Atherinomorus stipes (assembly GCA_023101725.1). Taxonomy (NCBI): domain Eukaryota; kingdom Metazoa; phylum Chordata; class Actinopteri; order Atheriniformes; family Atherinidae; genus Atherinomorus; species Atherinomorus stipes. Next base: position 62,267 of record JALJCO010014158.1, on the reverse strand, counting down.
CCGAACACGAACAGGATCCGCCTCTTGTCTTTCTACTGGTCTCAGTGTCTGAAGACCTGCCATCGCTCCTCAACCACACACTCCCGAGCTGGATGCACGCGAGTGACTCATCCCGGTTGAAGGTTTAGGTAACGATGGAAAACTGCCAAGTTTCATTTGACACTCACGAAAAAAATGTGACACTTTACCTGGTGCCTTTAAGACAGACGTGTTGTCTGGTTAGCGACTGAATGCTACAATAGCCTGTAGCCCGATGGGAAAAAGTCATATAGTTTTCTGTGATCTGAGTTTTAAAGCCTTTGAACTGGGCTTGGAGGGTGTCGCGATCCTGCCTTCTCCCACCGCGAGACAGGATCGAGGCTCTGAGTGTCGCGATTTCGATACGGGTATCGTTACAGCCCTATCATTTATAGCACCGTTTCTCCCCATCATTCTCCTACATACACACATAAACAGGCGTAATGGAGGCCTGGGCCGCCGCACCTCCTGTATCTGTGTCCTCTGTCCCTGTAGCCTACTTTTATTTGCCATTACAACTGTTTTATTCATTATTTACATGCGGCAACATGTTTTTCCGAGCTGTCTTTGAAAGCACCATGTGACACGCACTAAATGCAAGCATGCAGCTGATCACCTACAGGAGAGGTGCAGATGTTCCTCATATCCAGCAAACCAGAGCTAACTTGTGAAAGATATCTATCTAAGGGAGAAACCAGGCAGGGTTCCGGTAAAATGTTTTTGTCTTATCTTAAAGAACCTACTGTAAAAAACTAACATTGAGTTGAATAATTTCTAAAGCCTCTTGTAGCTCTACAATTGAGTCAGTAGGCGACTTTGAAGAGAAATAGATCAGAAAAATTGCATTTTTTTTCTTTTTTTGTCGATCCTCCCCGACAAAAAGGAAAAAAAAAGAAAAAAAAAGAAAAATTGCATTTTGACATGTACTGGTGCTATATATGAAACTTATTTCTCACATCCTACTCTTTATCTACTCTAAGTTTCCTATTGACAGGTCCAGATTTGAAGGGCCCCTAGCTAAGTTCGCCTTGGGCCCCCAAATTGCTAAATGTGCCACTGGTTAGTATTCATGTTATTGTTACCTCAGATAGCCTTTTAAAATATCCCACCCATGCCCAGACTTCCTTCTCCCACAGCCACTTCTTTCTGCTCATCCAGGAGGATATCGAGATCTTCCCAGGCCAGCTATTGAACCATAATTGTCTTCATTTTTTTTTTTGAGCACTGTTGTCCACCGGTGCCCTAAAAACTTTAAGTTACTGCCATGAATGCTGTTCCTCCTATTCTGGCATCCTAACACACCACAAGACGACATTTTAAAGTTGTAATAACACCTGAGGAAGCCCTTTTTTACAGTGTTTGCTGCACGCTTTCCTCTGTTTTCACCTCCAGCTACAGTGGCGACGCTACTGTGACGTAGGCCCTGAAAGGGTCTATAAACTTTCAAATAATTAGGAGCTTACAGTTATGTAAAAAAAAACTAATCAAAACAATAACCTTGTTTAATACTTGGAATATTGTGTAAAACTCTTTCAGTGGATCCTAAATCAAATAGAATTGTATCGTGAGTTATTTTGAGATATCGACAAACATCAAATCGCTATCTGCTGTATTGATATATTGTATTGTGATTAAACCATTTACACCTCATATGCATCTACATTCCATCGCCCATACTGGATGTTTACAACATTGATAGTAATAATTATGATGAAGAATATGACCCACAGGATAATCAACAATCATAGCCTAAAGTTATTCTCTTTGCCACGGTTTCCTTTGTTCAGAGAAATCCCCACAGACGTCAAAAGGCTACATGGTCACATTACTTGGTTTTCTGTCACAGTTGAACCCTATCCTGTAACACAGACGTCTTCGCTGCTTTTCACGCGACAGTGTGAGATGAAAGTGAGTGTGAAGTGATTAATGAAGATGGAAAAAGCAAAGAGGTCGAAGGAGAGGCAGATTATGTTTGATTTCACATGTCACATTCAATCACAGTCATATCACAGAGCTGATGAACTCACACAAATATTGATGGCAGTGAAATTCCAATTTGAACGTGTTAGAGTTTTTATTAGACAGATCTAATGTGTGCATGTGGCCAACATTCTTCATAAAGAACTTCCAACCAACTAATATATGTGATTATCTTGTTTTTGTCATTTATTTTCAGCTATAAGTAACCCAAACACACACACACACTCACACCAACACATAGCACAATCTCGAGCAGCTAATTGGAAAACTCAAATCTAATTAAGATGTGAGAGTCTTTGGATGTTTTGTGGAGCACAAAAGCCCTCACTGACCCACTTGAAAATACAGGTAGGGCAGAGTAACTTCCACGGCTGCTTTAATTAGAGTACTCATCCTAATTGTGTTCCAAACATCACAGCGAGCTGTCTCTTGAGACACCCTCGTCCTGTGTTGCCGTTGAGATATGAACTACTATTACACTGTTTTACACGTGTGTATTTGACTCTTCTCCTAAATGTGCATGGCAGTTTGTCAGCAGCCATTCAGCCTTCGCTTCAGCTCTGTGACTCACAAAAAGCTAAGAAGGTTAAACTAAAAATAACATCTTCTTGTCCAGTTTCCGCCTTTCTCATCTTTTTTTTTTTGGCCACATTTTTTCTCCTTTCAATTCATCCTGTCATTTTCTCGTCCTTTCTCCGGCTCTTTTCAAACTGGTCTTCCCATTCATACGAGCTCTTTTCTCATAGTATCACCTCCCTTGGCCTCCACCTTAATTATCTCCTTTTGCCATTGAGCATTCAGAGATGATAAGAGCACAGTTTCTCCACTGACACTCATTATCACCCTCAGCTCACCATTCACACTCCCTGCTTTTCACTTTATTGAATTGAACTTTTCACACATAACTCAAGGAGTCTGATCAATGTACATGTGTGCTCACATACAGAGCTGTAAACACAGTGGATAAAGCACATGTATTTTCATACAAGTCTGGTATGTGCTTGCAATCATTTTGCCTTTGGCCTGTGTCCACCATTTAACCTTAATGTGGACAGACCTTTGTCCCTGAAGGCAGATGATTGTGTTAAATAGCATCACTGTCAGACAGCAGCCTGAGCTCCACATTCACGGTTCCAGCCCACTTATACATAGCTGGTGCAAAAGGAAGACAAGTAGGCTACCCCACAACCTTCAATGCTGGTGGCTGTGTTCTACTTGTTATCCTTGCAATGACCTCCTATTATTCCGATTACATCATCGTATGAATGACTGAAGGAAAATCATTGAAGTGCAATGGTGAATCAAAAGGCTGCAAACACGAGTGGTTACAACCCAAGATTGTAAAAAAAAAAAATGATGTAATGTCTGCAGAGCTAAAAGTGAAGCTAGTTGGGCGCTTCCCACCATCGCCATCTTGCAATGTCTTGTGTGTCGTCACTCCCGGTAAATACTAAAATGGGCATTTGCCCTGTGGCCACTCTGAGCCACCGGGCAGATGATTGACAGCTAATCTAAATGCTAACTTTGCAAAATCAAAGTGAACAAGAACGAACGAAAATAGGCGGTGTAAAGGTAAGGCACGCTCAGACTTGTTAACCAGCTAAAAACTGCCATTGTGGAACTCTGCTACAGACCGAGACCTTCCTGGGAACAAGCAGGGCGCTAACAATTAACCACCATGGCTAAAATCGGCATCTGGTCTGCTGCCTGTTAATCAAAAGGACAAACCCCTAATTAAGTGTAATTTTAAGATTAAATAACATTTAAATGGATGAGTTAAAAAATAAATTCCCCCCTCACAGTTGACATGAAAGTAAACTTGACCTATTAAACCTAAAATGATTTTTTGAACCAGGTTGTAAACTTGTTTATTTCTGCTGTTAAGATGGTCTTTTTAACATGAGAGTCTGTGAGGATTGGCTCTGTTTTCGAGCCAGCCCTCGAAGATGAAGAAAGAATTACAATTTTTGGGCAACAGAGAAGTAGCTTCATCGTTCTCCGGCAGAGTTTGCACCTTGGTTACCACTGACAGATGCAAATTATAGCTTAAGTGCTAAATGAAAATGTATTAAGGACGTGCAGTATTAGAGGTGTGTAGCTTGCACCAATTAAAGGAATAATACACCCACAGAATGATGTGCGTTCATTTTCTACTCACCATCATGCTGAGCAAGACTCTGGAGCACTTTTCTAATGTCTCAAATGCAGCCGGGGATCGGAGAGGTTTTCGTTTTTCCCCAACTTTCATATAATGGAGTTCACCAGCACCCAAACCAAAAAGGTCAATAAAAGTCCACAAAAATGTGTCAATTTTCCTCCATACTGCTCGTCCAATGTAATCCAAGTGTCTTGAGTGGGTAGCGTCCATAATTTACTCCAAACTACATCATTTAATATATTTTTAAAGCTTAAACAGTACTACATATAGCCGCTGGAAAGCGGGTTCACCATGAGAGTTCACGACACTACGGAAGCGGCGGCAGACGAGATCACGCGTTTTCTTTTTCTTTCTTTCTTTGTTTAAATCAATAGTCAACCCCTCTTGTGTTTTTCCAGGTTTGTCCATAGCTCGTTTGCTCTTAGCGCAATGTAAACAGCAAATTTCTTCTTCTACGCTTGCATTATCAGCAGAGTAGGCGCTGAATGCCGCGGCTTCCATAGTTTCGTGAACTCTGTCGTGACGCGCTTTCCAGTGGCTATATGTACTACTGTTTAAGCTATAAAAATATACTAAATGATGTTGTTTGGAGTAAATTATGGACGCTACCCACTCAGGACATTTGGATTACATTGGACAGGCAGTATGGAGGAAAATTGACACATTTTTGTGGACTTTTATTGACCTTTTTGGTTTTGGTGCAGGTGAACTCCATTATATGAAAGTTGGGGAAAAACAAAAACCTCTCTCATCTCTGGCTGCATTTGAGATGTCAAAAAGTGCTCCAGAGTATTGCTCAGCATGAGGGTGAGTAGAAAATAAATGCACATCAATCTGTGGGTGTACTATTCCTTTTAGATGCCAAATACAGTAAAGCTGTTTCTATTGCTTATTTAAGGCAGTAATGGAGTGTAGTCTTCCCCTTTGTTCAAATTCTAATTTGTATAAGTTTTGCATACTTCATGTATTAGTAATAACATGACGTACTAGTCTTAAGTGGTTATGAATATTGTAATACAGTATGTGCCATGGCAGTAAAATACATTAAGCTGATAAATTATGAATTCAAATGTTTTACTTTCAATTACTGGGATGATACTGTTGATGATTATAATCAGAGGTTTCCAACTGGGCATCTTTGCCCCCCACCTAAGGGGAGCACCAAAGCTCATGGGGGGTGTACAAGATCATTATGTTTGTACAATTAAATTAGCACTTTACAAATACAACTTGGATGAAGGGCTGCTGTTTCACACTGAGGTATGTTTGCTGTGTGTTTTATGGAATTGCGGGAAATAAATGTTAAATGAATTTGCTGTTCTGTAGTTTTGATTAAAACGGCATACCTTGAGGACACATTCCATCTCTACCATGAGACCAACAAACAGATGCAGGATCTTGAATCAAACATGCAAAGAAACCCTTAAACTGTAAGTTAGACCAGAAAAAATTAGAAATGGAAAACCCCAGTAGTATCTAATGTTGACAGTATGTTGGGTCTTCTTCATCCACTAGTTTGCACATAGATTTACTCGGCATATGAGCATGCTTCAGGAGGAAATTAAGCCTTGTTTTATTCATGTTGCTGCACAATTATCAAAGGATCTATGAGTGTTGGACCTCTAAATTTCCTGCCTCGAAGACATAAAAAGCCTTGGCTGCGACGATAAGCTTATTCACTTTACAGCTGACTCAGTGTCATAGAAACATTTCCAGGCCACATAAACAAAAGGTTTTGGACTGCAAGACAACATTGCTGTATCCAAACTGACTAAAGTACCTTAATTAAAATGAGAGAAAAGTCAATCAGAGAATTCTGCAAAACAGTCAGAAATCTGATGTGACAGGAACACAAATGCTAATGATCAAAGAAGAAGGAAGACAAAAAGGGGACAGAGACTTTTATTACGTATATCACAACATTTCAGGAATTTAAGCTCTTAGGAAATGAATGCACAAGTATGCAATTATGGTGCAGAAACATAAAACAGCAAGAAGAAGATGTTTTAAATAAAACTTTCTATTTCTGACACATTTTGATGCACTGACATTCATTTTGTAAATTTTCAGAACATGTCAATTCTTTGTTTTCTGGGGTGCTGCATCATTTTACAGCAGCATTTTGTTTTATGGCACCACGTCACACACCAGCAACCGGATGTTTATAATCTGGCCGTTTGAACATCAACCGTGGCTGATAAAGTCTTAAGTGCAATGCAACACGGTGAAAAAGTACAAGTTTTATTGGTTTTTTTTTTTTTTTTTTTTTTATCAATTTTTGTTTCAAATAATCTTTGCTGAAAAAGGTCATATTTATGTTCATCAGAAAGCCACTTGGTTTAGATGCTCTTTAACTCTGCAGATACTAATGATGTGCTGTATATCATTATGATTTTATCTATACCAATATTGATCCTTATCAGTACCGAAGTTGGTGTTGTGGCAAGGTACGCAACAGAGGGCCCAGGTGGGATTTTTTCCCCTGACTCCCGGGTGAGAGTCATGCACGCTAACCAGTCAGCCAAAGGGACAACCCTGTGGCTAAGTAGCCAGGGCGCATGATCTATCGGAGGCATAGTGACAGGACCCCACACTGTCACAGTATAGCATATGGGTTAAATTTTTGCTGCATATGAGGGGCCCAAGTGGGTTTGTCCACGGTTTTCATGGTGGCCCCACCTGTGTTTGCCCATATAGCCTATTGGCATGGGCTTGAACTGGGCAAATTTGCACATCTCATAGTTTAAGTTACATGGGCCCCATATGTGGAAACCTACATAGGAAAACACAGGTGGGGGAAACCGTGGACAAACCAACTTGGGTCTCTTATATGCAGCCACATTAAACCCATACGGAGCCCACATGAAAATGCTGGCTGCTCTTGTTGATGCTACAACGTAATTTAGAGTAAATAAAAAAGACATATAGAATCACTGTTTTTTGCCACAAGGAGGATCAGAAGAACAAAAGTTATTCTTACAAATAAATGCTTCTTAGAAGATCATAGAAAAAAAAAACAAACAGAACAGTTCAGTGGAGGCACTTTTCCTGCAGCATTTGGCCCCAGCAGTTTTTGTTGGGAAAAGGCTACATTTCTAATTTCTCAGGCTGCAGCGGAGACCTCTCTTGGTAAAGTGTGTCTCCAGTGGTTGGGAACACTTAATAAGACGACACTGAAGAGGCCTGGATGCAAAGGCAGGTGAAGGACAAGGTCATGATTACGCCATGGTTAGGTAGACTTTCAAAAAATATCAATAACAGTATTGTTTGTGCAGAATCTTAGGGTGCGTTCACACTCTGGCAGTTTGGTCCGCTTCAAACAGACCAGGATCTGATTCCTCAGATAGTCCTCTTCGTTTGGCGCAGTCTGAACACCAACCGTACTCTGGTGTGGACCAAAGAAACAAACTCTGGGCCGCCTGAAAGCCCGGGTTCTCGGTTAACTTGCAAATGGACTATCGGACTATCCAGCACACAGACATCCAGCGCACCTAATGGAAGTGACGTTTGTAGACCGCAATAAAGCAGAAGAAGAAGAAGTGGAAGGAAGTGAGGCAGATTATTGTTTGGGTCGGAGGGCAAACAAAGCAAACAGCATGTGTTTGAAGAAGCTGACATCAAAACTACAACGAAAAACAACTGGAAAATGTGTAGACAGAGATGGAGTGCCCTAATAAGAAGAAGCAGAAAGATTTCCACTTTAATCATGGAGTCCAGGTTTCTTCTTCTTCCTGCTTTCTCATCACTGATCAGTGGTTAAATGGGGAGCGTTGCCCCCCGAGCGGGCAGTTGTTTAACTATGGTCATTTAACCAGGCGGTTTGGTCCGCTGCAGTTTGAACACAAACCGAAGCAAAGAAAGGTGCAAACTTTTTCAGAAATCTCCACCCAATCGGACCATCCTGGTGTGAATGCATCCTTAAAGTGCTGGTGACACGATTATCATTTCATGTAATGCTACTATACAATATTACAGCAACACTAAATGAGTGGCTCAGTGGAATTGTAAGTCAAACAGACTTGTTTTCACAGAAATATCTTAAGTTTTCTGAGTTTGAAAGGAGCTCTGCAACAGCGACTAAGAAAAACACGCCGCCATATTGCGACGTCAGCGGGAGAACTCGGGCGGCTTTTTTCTTTTTTTTTTTTTCTTACTCGGTCAGCTAACAACAAGCAACATGGAAGCGGTGGACGGTAACGATGATGGTCCCTGCCTGGAATTGATTTGTTTGGTGGAATCATCAGACAGTTCAGAAGAGTTAGGTGATGTTGAGGAATATAGAGGCATCACACCTTATAGATTTGAGCCTTACCAAACGGACTTCATGCCGAGTGAGCAAGACTCTGAAAGCGGGAGTGCCGGAGAAGATGACATGGTCATTGCAGCAGCAGAGGGAAACACACGGCAGGGGAACACCGATTGCTATGTCTTTGTTATACATTACGATTAGCATTTTTTGTTGTTAGTGATTTGTTTATATAGTAATTTGTGAATAAATGTAACTATATAAAAAACTGATTTTCAACCTCTCCACACCCACCTGGACACCAGCGCCCATTTAGCTGTGTTTTCAATTAACAACAGCAAGCCACTATATGGACATATACATGGTTATAAAGCTTAGATAAATACATAAAAAGAAGCAACTGCGTCTCCCTACCTTTGAAGTGGATCCAGAAGCCATTTTATAAGTCCAATCTTCAATTGTTTACATTGTTTACAGTCCTTCTGTTCGTAAGTTCGTAAGGGTTCACCAATTTAAAGTAATCAAAAATATTTTTGATGAAAACGATTCCGTAGTGTGAAAATAGCCGACACACAGAGAAAAAAAAAAATTTTTTTCACCGTCCAAAAAGTCCGCTCGTCACAGCTACACGGTTTGTTTAGTAACATCTTGCTACGACCCCTAACGTAGCTGTTGGGGTGTGCTTGTTTTCCTCACTCTCCTTCCTGCAAAACAAGTGTCCACATCCGTTTCAGTCTAAATTGAACCCTCAGACGCTCCTTGTCTTAAAACAAGCGCTCTCAGTTTGGAATCCCATTCGACAGCACACAGCGCTGACAGCACAGCTAAAAGTCCCGTAGCTGGAAACTTGAATAAACTTACGCCATTCTTATGAGTGTTTGGACAAAAACCTGCAGCACAACGCGACGGCATATCTGTAACCTTTAGCTAGTAAAGCTAAAACAAAAGGAGAAACTGTTAGCAAAACCGCTAGCTCTCCAGTCAACAAGCCGGGTGGGCAGTCTTTCGCTGATGTCACATCCGGTTTTGTACTCCTGTGGTGAACAGCGCCACAGTCTGGTCAGAAAAGCAGCCATGTTTTCTAATAACTCATTTATGCAGCTGCGGTTGTTTATGTTACATAGATCATCATGAAGGACGTTTTGGTCTATAAAACATGGCAAAAAATGTTAAAATCGTGTCACCAGCCTTTAATGTTACCTCGGTATCGTTAAGGTTAGGAACCTTTACCAGATTAAACTGGTACTCGTTATACATCCCTAACAGACACACAAGAGAGAAGTGACTCTTACTGTTTCATGCAGAAGTTCAAGTTCAAGTTCAATTTATTTATAGAGCACACTAACAACATCCTTTTGGAGCCCGAGGTGCTGAACACCCCTTACTGTCCCCTCCTTTGTCAAGACAAGTGCATTGCTTTTACAACCAGCGAGAGCAGGCAGACTATGTATATGCCTGCCCTTTGCACTTATAGATTAACTTTTGCAACACCCAAAACTCATTGCTAAACTTAGTTATTGTGCTAATTCTACAGACAGTGAAAAAGGTTAGTTAGTGTTTTGAAGCAACAGTTTTTCAACATCGCATGCCAAACTTGGATAGGACTATACTGTGGATATGACAATTACCAGCTTGTGTCTAAGGTACTGACTTGCAGGATAAAAAAAAAAGGCAAATCCAGTTTTGTGATTTATGAAAACTAAAACTCAGGATAAATTTTCCTCAGGGGCAAAATAATCTGACTTCATCTCTCGAGTACCCTTCGAGTCACTATTGCATGTCAAAAACATTTAACTTTAACCTGTTTAGAATCTGAAGGTTGTCATTAATAGTGACCATGTCTCGCCCAATTAAATGGAAAGAATGAATTTATAACACAAAAAACTGGCATGACACTTTTGCAAGACCATTATGAAAACTGTATCTTTATTGAGGTACCTGTGCCAGTAAAGGTGTCATTCTTAGTCATGTTTTATGACTGATGTTCAAATGATTCTGTAAAAAAAACTGTCTTCTTTTTATTTTAACTAAAATTACAACAGCTTTTCAAATTATTTCAATAAATGAAGGTTCTAGCCCTAAAATATCCTTGAGTTCTTACTGTTTGACTTTTACTTTAAAAGGCAGCTTGAAGATTAATTTAAGATAAATAAAACCTTTCCAATCTGTAGCTTTGATATAGTACAGAACAGCAGCATTTGAGCTTCAAACATTTATAAGAACAATAGAATATTTTTAGAAAGATAGGGGATGAGCTATAAAAAGACCAAATCTAGGAAACATTATAAACAATTTAGAAAATATAGTATAACACAGATAACTCTGTTGTTTTAGTAGTACTTTCCTGCACCTTTACTGTATGTTTGGTCACCATTATATTTCCTGGATACGCTGATTCTTTCTCCCTTTTTGCCAAACTATCTTCTCTTTTTAGTACTGTATCTCTTTGCGTCTGTCGACATTCAAAATAAGCTCCCAGCTGAGAGATAGAATGTAATTACTAGCAGAGAAAGTGCCTAAATTGACATTCTCACCATCTGACGGCTTGGAAAGGTCCTCCTAAGAGGCTTATAGCATGACAAACCTGCTGCGTTAATAGGTTAATCCCTAAGCCTCCCCTTTGCCTTCATATACCTTCATGTATTTGTTGTGAACGCACTTAGTTATTTCCTGGGTTCCTAAATACCTCGTCTGTCTTTCATCCCTGCTTTCAATAATCCAGTGGCCTCTGTGCTGCCCCCTTTTTTTTGTCTGTGGTTAATTAACATTTAACTAACACATTGTTTTCTTTGTGAGATTCTCCCTCGCTTTTCTCTTCTTCTGTTCTCCCTTTTTTTTCCCCCTTTGTAGCCTCATTACTTCCTCTTGCCTCTCTCTCTGTGTCGTCTTTGATTTCAGCCCTGCAGCGAACTGGTGAGTCGTTGCTGTCCTCGAATGGATAATTAGAATTACACCAAGACACTGTATGATTGTGGAAGTGTTTTAGATTAATGCTCCAGCAAGCTGCTCCCGAATCACTCCTAAAATAAAAATGCAAATATTCACATAAACCTTCATTCCTGACCTCAGATTAATATTTATATTTTGCCAAAAAGTTTCCCAGTAATTTCGTCTCTCTTGCTATTTTCTTTTCTTTCATTTCTCTCTGCAAGCAGTACTTTTTCCTCTCCATTTGCACGTATAAATCCATTTGCCATGACTAGTACTGCCTTTCATCAGTGCCTCTCTATCCCCTCCTCTACTTTGCTAACAAACAAAAGAGCACACTCTCCTGCACATGCAATTAGACGACAGGCACTTACTGTCAATTTTTCCACTTGTCTCTTGTGCCCACGCTCTTTCTACGTCTCATCTTTCCAGAAATATTCCCAGGGTTCTTCTTTCCTCAGAGAAAACTGATCCATTAAACACTTACTGTGCACACAGTTATGTGGAGGCTTGAGCAACATACAAACTCTCAGATTGGCAACTTCAGATTTCTTTACCTTTATCTTTTCTTCCCTGCCAGACTTTCACTTTTACTTTCTTATGTTTCATTAATTGATATTATTACAGGTTTTAGCTCAAAATGTCATTTTGGTCTTTTCTGAAGGAAATTTTCAGTAACACAATAGTAAAATCTGTGTAGTGGAACATGTTATTTTTTACAACGTGTTCATCATAGCAAGCAGAATGCTGATCTGGCTGCTGTGCTGTAGCTACCAAACAAATTTGCTTTGCCAAAAGGAGCTTTATGGGGATAAGAGATATAGGGATTATGCTTTATATATAGGTTGTTGAATGTTGTTGAATTTACATATTAATGCTGGGCCTGATAAGGTGGGTGGGAGCAAAAGAAAAGATATAAGGAAGGAAAGAAAGAAAGACAAAAGACAGAGAATGGGAAATAACTGTGTAACTGCTGCACCTGTAAGAGAACAAATCACTTGCAACATTTTAAAGAAAAACAAAGCCAACAATCATCAAGAACTTCTATACATCGACAGACAAGCTGGGGAAAAGAATACACTGTATATATGTATATATATATATATATATAGATAGATAGATAGATAGATAGATAGATAGATAGATAGATAGATAGATATCTATATATATTCAGTATATACACATATATAAGTGTTGTCAAAAGAAGCGATTCTCAGATACGAATCGATTCTAAAAAAATTGTATCTAGTTAGATATTAATTAACTTGGGTATCAATATTTAAATGCCACTTCGGCATCTGCTGAGTCTCAGAAAGCATCAGCCACCTCTGCCCTTTTAAACAGGCACTGCTGCAGGCAGCCCCTCCCCTACAGCATCTCCCCGGAGGACCCATTGTTTACAGTGTGGCTAACTTAGCAACTTGGACGTCTCTGTTAACTATTTTGTTTCAACAAGTGACTAGCGACAAATCAGTGTTATTGGAGACTCATGCAGACTGATGTGAAAACTCATATCGTTTACTCTTTTCAACGATGAAGAAATCTGGATCATTGATCATTTGTACACACAACACTTATCATTCCAAATGGGCAAAAATCTAACAGTTTATTCATTCAATCCACTGCTTACAGCGGCGCAAGAGAGAGAGACAGAGAAAGATGAAAATGACAAAGCTGCTGTGGGGGGTGGAGGGTCAGTAGGCAACAACAATCAAACACAAACCACAGCGACCATTATTTATTGCATCATTAAATTTGTGGGAAGTTGTACACTTTCCCACAAACGTAATAAATCTCTGAAAATGTAATAGTTAGGCTATTACATTTGTGGGAAATCGCGATTACGTAGAAAGCTGCGGCTTGTGGGAAATGTATTACGTTTGCAGGATTATTACATTAAAAACTGCATATTTTTTTGTGTTTGCGGGGATTATTACATTGGCGGGTGGTACAACGTCTAAGACAGGTGCAAGAAATTGACATGAATGATTTAATTTTTAAGACCATCAAAACCATTGCCAAAATGAATAATACGTTTCTATGACTGCCCAAAAAGTTACCTAGTCTGACTGTTACGACTGAAATCGCAAGAGTGTTCTGATTATGCAAATTTGAGTGTGCAGGTGCTTGTCGGTGATTGGATGCTGGAGGTCGGCGCATCTACGGATTGGTGGCCTGCCTGGCGGCGAATCCATAAATCAGGCCGCAGCGGCTCCTCACCTCATCCATTCTCAGCTCACCCCAACCCAGCCACACCGTGCTGTTGTATGTTAGTGAGGAGTTCGTAAGAGTGAAGTGCCGTTTATTTCACTCTGTTTTCTCCTGTTTATTTTAGTTAGGGAGGTAAGTCTTTGTCATTTGGTTTGATTTGTTTTCGGACAGGTAAGTTTTGGTAAACAAGGTACGTAGTTTTGTTTTGTTTGTTGTTTTCGGCATTAGTTCACTCTGACGATAACCACTCCTCTCCTACAGTTGTTACCCTTACTAAAAAAACTAAGCTTTTAATAATAAAAATCACATAATATGCTGAAAACTGTGTGCTGTGGCTGCTTGAGGTCTGACGAGGATGGATCTTTCATGGTGTGATTTGGCCACCACTAGATGGGTCGTAACACTGACGTTCAAATGTTAAACTACATATTGATGTCCAACTGGGGCCATGGTTAGACATCCAAATACTGGACTTAGTTTGCATGCTGTGTAGGCATCCAGAATCGGTCTTGGACTGACAGACGACAGGATCTGCATGTCTATCTGACGCGTTTAGTGGGAGGCTGAAACCCAGGGAACTCAAACCTGGAGGAGGGGCACTCAGTTTGAATAGGGTTTACAAACAGAAACGGTGGGGGGACGCAGGACTCTACCTTTAACTAAGCAAACAGGTTCAAGCCTCCTATTGGATAATTACTGCATTTCAGCTGGCAAAAAGTTATTTAACCCCAACTGGTGCAATGAGTTGCTTCTCATTTCCTAAACAACCATGTGGAAAGACACATCCCATGGTGGTGGAAATGAAGTTATGAAGTCTGTCTGAGAAGGGTCAAATCATTGATATGCATCAAGCGGAGAAAATTAAAGGGATCCAGAAAATACTAAAATTGGGTTAAAGACCCAACTGAACTTTTAGCAGTTTTCTCAGTGACGCACCCCCTATCGGCGGCTAAACTAGCATACATCTTGTATCGTACCTGTACTGTGATTCACTCCAGCCAGTAAAAGACAGTCTTACCTTGACTCTTGTTCTGTCCCTTCCTCTCTTTCTTTTCCTCTGTTCCTCTGCTAACGTTTCCTTGCTTTTCTTTGCCAAATCTGACATGATGAGCATTCAAAACACGCTGTGTTCATGTCTGGTTCATATCTGTTTGCTAGTAGGTGACGTGGTGCGCAGCCAATAGTTAGCTGCAACGTCAAGGCCACGTCCCGGATACATAACTTGCATAGTGCAGTTTCTGTGCCTCAGACTCCGCTGGGGAGTGATGGTTCTAAAATGCGCATTATGAATGCTGGTGTGACATCAAAATGAGTCAGAAATGCATATTTTTAAGGTCTAAAAGTTACATTGTGGGTCTTTAAGAACAGTCCAACGCATGATTAAAAACTGGAAGGGTAGCGGGGACCCATCGTCTTCGCAGAAGAAATGTGGCCAGAAATGCAGATGAAGTGATGCAGCCATCATGCCTAGTATCTACTATACAAGCCTGTGGGGGCAGTGTTCTGGGGTTGCTGCAGTTGCTCAGGTCTAGGTTCAGCAACAGTATGTGCTCAAAGAATGAGGTCAGCTGATACCTGAATATATTGAATGACCAGCTTATTCCATCAATGGACTTTTTCTTCCCCGATGGCACGGTCATATTCCAAGATGACAATGCCAGAATTCATCCGGCTCAAATTGTAAAAGACTGGTTCATGGAGCATGAGACATCATTTTCGTACATGGATTGGCCACTACAGAGTCCAGACCTGAACCCCATTGAGAATCTTTGGGATGTGCTGGAGAAGGCTGTGGTCAGACTCTACCATCATCAATGCAAGATGTTGCTGAAACATTAATGCAACACTAGATGGAAAAAAATCTTGCCACATCGAATGTCTGCCGTAATCAAAGCTAAAGGCAGTCCAATGGAATATTAGAGTGTATAACCTTTTTTTGTGGTGGTGACTTTTTTTTTTTTTTTTTTTTTTGGCCAGGCAGTGTATTAACTGCAAAAATCTGATTGTATTAATATCTCACCCACTGGATGACCTGGAATTTGGTCCAACCCTTAGTCACATCGAGTTTCACCTGTACAACTCTAACTGCTTAAGCGAGCTTTTTGGAGCAATAACATCAACAAATTTTATATGCAGAAATTTCAGTGTTCAGCTGGTGTCTCATGAAATAAAGTCGTTTTTAATGACAAATGACCAAAAGTTGCAATTTTAACCATTCATAGAAAGTCTTATGTGTGTCTGTTCAATTTTCCACCACTGATGTAATCTGATACTTTCTGTCCATTGGTGATCCAAGCAGATTTGTAACAAATTTACCAGCCAGTTGATACAGTTTGACAATGTGTAATTATGGGAGTACTGTTTAATGGACATTTGAAGCAGATGTCCCGAGTCTAATTAGAATGGAACTCAAAATTATATCCCATAATGTAATCTAATATATCGACAAACGGACTGTTCTGTTATTTACTAATTACGCTTTAACCTACAGCTGTAATGAACATTCTGTGCCAAACAAGATTATGTTGTTTTGGGTAAAGCATATGAGTAGTTCATTCCCTTGTTGGACCTCATAAAATTTTCAGGCTTTTCCCCTGTTTTTCCACCTCTCCTTTCATGATTCAGATCATAGTAAAGCCCAAAGCCAAAGGCCAAGCTGTGCATGTCCAAACAAACAAAACAGTCCAACACAGACAGGCACCAAGTCAGATTAACAGTGGCGGCATAATTAGCTCCCAGAGCTGTGTGTGCCTTTTTTTTTATTATGCCTGCCAGTGGTGAGGAATGCAAGCTGTTGGGAGAAGAATATTCCAATAAAACGGCTTTGTTTGGTTTCCTCATCTACATTCTCTGGGATGCTGTTATTGCTGTCCAACTGGCTCCTGTGGTTCATAGAGCATCTTTTATTGAATAAATCTGGAATTTTCCTTCCACAGACATATGATAAAAATGTTAAACAAAGTTTTAAAAGGGCTAATTACTATTGCTTTTATTAAAAGAAAGAAGAAGAAAAATATGCTGTTCAAAATTTACTGTATTTTTTGTCTTTATTTTTCATTTAATGACATTTATTAACATTACGCCTTTAAGACAATGTCAGAAGCTACATCCAAACGGTTAAAGATATATAGGGGGTCTCTGTGCACAAACATGTATTACAACACACAACTGTACAAGTTGTATGTACTTGTTTTCTGTTGTTGGACTTCATTTTATGTTTTAAAGAACAGAATTACAACAAAAGATATCAGAGTCTGTTGTCTGTTGAAGTTAAACATATGGCCTTTACACAAAAGGTGAAAATAGTTTTGAATCTTGGCAGTTTTGGGGATTAAAAGGGTGTTTTTTGTGAAATAAGTGGATGATAACACAAATGCAGGTCCGCTTAGCTTTAAGATGTTTAAGCACAACTGTAGTGCTTTTGATACTGGCTGCACAGAAACAACTAAACCCAAGATGAAGTCATGTAAAAGTTTGCAGATGCATAGTCTAAAAAGACATTGTCACTTTGATATTATCAAAATTACCTGTTTGTAGTATATTACTGTGGTATACAAATATAGTTCACACTGGAAATGATGTAATAATATACTAGTAAACAAGAAGGTAAAAATGTTAAACAAACTTACAAATGGTTGCTTTTTTAAATTCATGTTTTGGTTTAAAATGATTCTTTTTATATATTTTTTTCGGTATATGAACAAAACTTAGAAGGTGATGAATATATTTCTCCATTCAAAATAAATACATTGTGTTGCTGATCTGACCCAAAGCAAATGCGAATGAAATGCTTGAGCTGTTGAGTTGTTAGAATCTATTTCCAGTGTAAGGAATTAGCATAAAAAGGCAGGCAGTATGCATACTGATGAAACTCTCGAGATCTGTGCAACGTTCAAAGCTACAACACACACACCTATATGCATGTGTGTGTGTGTGCAAGGCAAATGTCACTGAGACTTTATTTTTATGGCCATTACTGGCCATAACTAAATTCTCTGAGGAACTTTCCTTCTTCGTCTGATTGCTTGTTGTCTTTTTTTCCCCTCCTCCTCCCCTATGTTTTTAGACATCCCATGTCCTGTCGTATGCTTGCTATCACAATAAAAAGATAAATTAAGAAGTTCCCTGAAGAAATTTCTTTTTCACACTGTGTCTAAGCAACACATCACACGTGTCTAACATGGCCTGCTTATGCTAAAATGTCATGTGATGATGCATCTGTTTGGAAAATGATTTTGTCTGGGACTAGAAAAGTCAGAATGGATATTAGTAGATGTGCTAAAATTTGTCCAAAGCCCATTGATTCCTCAGATTAACTTCCCAGGATAGAAATACAAAACTATGGAAGATGATAAGGGCCACTGAAGAGAACTGAATTAAATTCTGAAAAATCCCCAAATTCTGAATTTTTTTCCAGAACATAAAAAAAGATTAAAGGGATTAAAGCCAGAATTCTGACGGGTTTTTTTAGAAATTGAAAAAATATAATAAAATAAAATCCCCTGATTTTTTTTTTTTTTCAAATGTTCTGGGAATAAAGCAGGACTCTGACTGTATTCTCAGAGTGTGTTCTTTTTCCTTGAAGACACATTTTTTCTCCCTGTCTCCATCCCTGAAAGCTTTCTTTTTGATGTTCAGCAGCTTTTTCAGGTCACTGGTGATCCAGGGTTTGTTATTGGGGAAGCACCTCACTGTTCTTGCTGGAACGCTGCTGTGCACACAGAAGTTTATGTAATCTGTCACACACTCAGTCATGGTGTTGATATCATCTCCATGAGGTTCACACGGACATTCCAGTCTGTGGCCTCAAAGCACCCTCTCAGAGCATCTTCAGCCTCAGTAGACCAAATCTCCAGAGATCGCCATGAATGAGTTTTGTATGCTGTGTTTGTAGTTTAGCCGCGACAGGGCTGATGACATCACAGGCTGTCTCTGGTGTGGTACCTGGTATTATATAAACCGCTGCCAGAATAACACAGGCAAACTCTCTGGGCAAATAATATGAACGGAAACTCACAGCTAACAGTTCCATGTCTCTTGTGCAGATCTTCTCCTTGACAGTGACGTGTCCTGGATGGCACCAACGCTGATTGACCAGCGCCTCCCTTTAGCTTCCCGCTGAGCTGTTTATTACGGTCTGCATGGACCGTCTTGAAGCCGTGTACAGACGCATTACAGTCTGGGATGTGCAGCCATGTCTCAGTGAAGCACATAATACTGCATTCTCTGTACTCTTTCTGAGACCTTGTTAGCACCTCAAGCTCGTCCATATTGTTTGCTAGTGATCTCACATTACCCATCACAACAGTTGGAAGAAATGGTTTAAATCTTCACCGTATTTCTTTCTGCCTTACCCCTGCCCTGCATCCTCTTATCTTTATCTTTAACTCCACTGGGATTTGATGTGTTATTTCGCTAATAATCTTGATTTGGGAGAGTTTTAACTCACTGACTGCCAGACCTTTTCCGAGCAGAGTGCTCTATATTGCCAGGATTTTTTTTTTAAAGGTTTTTGGCTCTGGCGGTGCGGCGGGGGGGCGAGAGGTGGGGGCATGCGCGGGCCTGCGGTCTGAGCCCTCGCGGAACTGTAGCCTCTTCTGGGGGCCCCCCGCCACCCCCATCCGATTTGCATTTTCCTTTTGGCCGAGGCCCCCCTCCCGGGCGCTTTTCGCTTTGTTCCCTTTCCCCCGGCGTTAGTGCGTGCCACTTTCAGAGCGCTTGCCCAATACCATTAATTTCTGATAATGAACCCCTCGTCGGGCATTATCCCTTATATAATTATACATTTTTAAAAAAGATATATTTTATTAATCCCAATTAGTGAGCCAATTAGGAAATTCATTCTCTGCCATTTCGCCCATCTCAGGTTGAACCTGAGAGCAGTGGGCTGCTTTTTCAAGTACCCAGGGAGCAGTTGGTGGGGGTTAAGGACCTTGCTCAAGGGTCCACAGTGGTTTAGCTGTAGGATTTGAACCCAGGTCTGCCGCGTCAAAGCCCGCAACATTACCACTATGCTACCCACCCACTCCAACCTCGATAAATAAATCAGATAAAGTTTAAAAGAAAGGAAATCATGACATATCAACTCTTTGAACGCAATCTTTTCTTGGTAATTGTTTTCAACTTGGCCATGGCCATTCTCATTTCTAACAGTGATTACAGGCTGGAGCTGTCAAATAGGTAGAGAATTAACTTCCGTGCATATCTAATGGAACAATTGTATGATAAAATTGATAATGGGATGGTAACAACTGAGGCAGGTTCACACGAGCTTCATTCTGGAAAGGAAGAAATCTCTCAATCCTGTGGATATACAAGACATTTTTCAATTTTTGGACATTTGGTTATATTATAATGGAGCTAAATCAAACAACAAGGAAAAAACTTAATCTCACAGAGTAAATTAACTTGTCTCATTTTTCTTTTGCTCGCTCCACCTCCCTCCCTACCATACTGTACTGCTGCCAAGGAAATCCAATTAGGAACATTTCAACATGGCTGACAAATGACTCTTCACACCAACTGCCCCTCTTCCTTCAATGGATGGGTCTCCTATACAGATGGATGGAAGAAAGAATCAAGTAAAAAGCAATTATCTCTCTTCTTCAGTCGCACGCCTACTCATATATGATCATACATCAACACGTTTCCACCCACGTAAAATCTTACATGAGCACATATGTGCATATGAAACATACTGTATATAAAAGACTCAGAAAAGCTGGCATACATCCCAGCCTCATAACAATTTGCATAAAAATGACACTGGCATACACTTTAATCTTGCATGCATTTTCCAACAGCAGACCCACCGATGCTTAAAAGTACACTTTGCTGTAATCATTTCAGTATAAGGATATTATAAATAATAAAAAGAGAATGCCAATTCTTTGTTCATTGATTTTCTTTGACCCACTGCATAAGCCAGGAGTTGAAGTTTAGACACACCCTGCACACAGACAGACAAACACAAATGCATAAACTGCCTCAGCAATTCCTACTTGCACCCTAATTAGTTTCCATAAAATGTTTGTGTCTCTCTCTGCTACGTGTGTCATTGATTTACGGAGAGAATCGAGCGACGTTTTAATGGCTCTCCACCACACGACTCTCTCCCATGCAGAGGGATCGATGCAACTCTCCATGCATAGACCCCGCTCTCGACACTGGGCAACTGGTCGGCCCCAAAGATGGACTAGCTTTAATAATATTCACAAAAACAACTTTCAATACACTTGTGAAAGGTAGTTATGGTAGGTTAAATCTAATCTTTATTTATTGAAACCAAATTAATATGAAAGGGTTGAGAATGAATTGTGGTCCAGTTTAAAAGGTTTAAATAACAAAAGTAACAATTGATTAACAACTTACCTTTTAAATATAGTTATAATGTGACTAAAGCTTCCTGAGTCATAACAAGAAGAAATATGAATACATTCTGAGTTTGTCACAACTTCACAATTTCATGCTCTCCTGTCAGAAAAAAGTCATCATCAACATTCTGGCTTAACGTGGATGATTAAAGCAAATTTTGCTTTCAAAGTCTGATGAAAATCAGCAGAGTTCTCAGCACTGAGATACTAGGAGGAAAGTCCACTGAGGACCCTTATTGACAGATTTTAAACAAGCACAAATGACTGCACAAACTGCACAGACAGAGGAGAGTTTGTTTTGACCAGACCAGACAGCTTAGCCATGAAATACACTCCTGTTTTGGTGGGACAAGACACTTGTACCAGTCATTAAAAGCTTCCTTTAACTTTTGAAGGTACCCACTCACAACCTAAATTCCCATAATTCAACAAATAAATCCCAGGGTTATGTTGCCTTAATATGGTATGGGAAAGACAATCCTTTCCACTTGTGAAGGGGAAGTTTTGCACCCTAATTTAAGGGGAAGAAAAAACAAACATGCATGTCCATTTCTTTTAATACTAATGGGTGATGAAGCGCTAAATAGCAAAAATAACGTTTCCACCCACATTTCTCTCCGTTGCCTTGAACAGGTTGTGTGCTGCAAAATGCACTGCAATTCGGTGTCCAAATTTCCCGCGCTGCCCTGCGAACGTGACGTCAACTGACGCTACATCCACAGCTATACAGTGATACAGGAAGAAGACGGTCGCGGTAAATTCAAACACTGTAAGCGATAGTTATGGATTCTTCTGCAAACGATCCAGATCAACTGAAAGACACTAAAAAGTGTAACTACGAAGAAAAAGGTGAGTAAACAACATTATAGCTTCAGTTTGTGCACACTCCCGTGACGGCTTGGCTCGTGGCTGCAGTTACCTGAAACGCCAGTCGCGGCATTTACAAGTTTCGTTTCTTAATCTTGCCTCAAGTCCCTTTAAAACATAATGCAGAGCATCTTATTCTCGTTGCTCTCCGCCATGTTGAAGGGTAAAAGTTTACCTCATCTCGGCAACTCAAGTATCATAAAGATTTTTCCAGCTTTCCAGTGGAAATTACAGCATGATTGGGTGTTCAAGGGCAATTTTGACTTTGGTATTTACCATAAATTTGATAGCACATGAAGGCAGCACAAGATCCCCCCCCCCCCCCCCTCCCCTTTTTTTTTTTTTTTTTTTATTAGGCCAGTTCATTTTTTCCTCAAAATGTTAGCTAGTTTTTGTTTTCCAACTGCAGGCTGCTACTGTATGTCCTCCTGTACAATTAAAATAATCAGGCAGGTCATTTTTACAACACTGTCTAAAGATTTCTATTTTTGCATGGCAGTCGATTCTTCTTCTCTTGTATTTTGTTTTACCATCAAATTGTCAAATATGATCTCCAAGTCTCACATTTAAAGTCCCAACATTCTTACATGGCATGGAAAAATGAAAACAAGTCGCTAGAAGGAGGAGGAGTGGAGATGAAGTGCTGAAAATATTCTTACATTAGGAAATAGCATAATAGGGATGCAGTTGGATCCCTAGCCTCCAAACTGCTCTACAGTAGCAGAATCTATTATCTGCTCCCTCAGTGGTGAGCAGTAGTGTATGTTTCTCTCTGCAGGCAGAAGAAACAAGTTGAAATGAGGAGAAGATGCTGCTTCATTTGGGAGTCCATCATTCTGACATAAATCCAAACATAATAGAAAGACCACAGTGGAAGTAACAGCTAAGGCTGCCTTTTGCCCACTGCCTGAATAATGCAAAAGCAGTCCACCTTGATGGATAACTAGAAGCTCAAGCATGTGCTACACAAATATGAACTCTGACCAGGAATCTTCTTGCTTTTACACAAGTTTTCTCTCCCGTTGCCTCAGTCTTAGGTGTAAATTGTTAGAAACATTAAAAAAGGTAACAATGTTGATGTTGGTCCAATTTTTAACCAGAATTTCTCATACAGAAACCCATACAGCTGTGTGAAAAGGTTTTTGCCCCCTTCCTGATTTCTTACTTTTTTGCATGTTAGTCACAGTTAAATGTTTCAGATCATCAAACAAATGAAGATTTCTGTTAGTAAGGGGGGGGGGGGGGGATCCAAACTTAAATGGCCCTGCGTGAAAAAGTGATTGCCCCCTAAACCTAATAACTGGTTGAGCCACCCTTAGCAGCAACAACTGCAATCAAGCGTTTGCGATAACTGGCAATGAGTCTTTTACAGCGCTGTGGAGGAATTTTGGCCCACTCATCTTTGCAGAATTGTTGTAATTCAGCCACATTGGAGGGTTTTCCAGCATGAACCGCCTTTTTAAGGTCATGCCACAGCATCTCAATTGGATTCAGGTCAGGACTTTGACTAGGCCACTCCAAAGTCTTCATTTTTTTGTTCTTAAGTCTTTCAGAGGTGGACTTGCTGGTGTGTTCTGGATCATTGTCCTGCTGCAGAACCCAAGTGCGCTTCAGCTTGTGGTCACCAACAGATGGCCGGACATTCTCCTTCAGGATTTTTTGGTAGACAGCAGAATTCATGGTTCCATTTACCACAGCAAGTCTTCCAGGTCCTGAAGCAGCAAACAGCCCCAGACCATCACACTAAAACCACCATATTTTTTTTTTTTTTTTTTTTTTTTTTTCTTTTTTTTTTATTAAACAAAAAAAAAAAAAACAAAAAAAAACAAAAAAAAAAAAAAAAACCCAAAAAACAAGCAAACAAACATCCCCCCCCAAGGTAAAACCACCATATTTTACTGTTGCTATGATGTTCCTTTTCTGAAATGCTGTGTTACTTTTACGCCAGATGTAATGGGACCTACACCTTCCAAAAAGTTCAACTTTTGTCTCGTCAGTCCACAGAGTATTTTCCCAAAAGTTTTGGGGACCATCAAGATGCTTTTTGGCATCCTGAGACAAGCCTTTATGTTCTTTTTGCTCAGCAGTGGTTTTGGTCTTGGAACTCTGCCATGCAGGCCATTTTTGCCCCCCAGTCTCTTTCTTATGGTGGAGTCATGAACACTGACCTTAATTGAGGCAAGTGAGGCCTGCAGTTCTTGGATGTTGTTCTGTGGTCTTTTGTGATCTCTTAGATGAGTCGTCGCTGTGCACTTGGGGTAATTTTGTTCGGCCGGCCATTTCTTGGAATAATAAATAATAAAATATATTTGAATATTTTGAATAATAAAAATCTTTATTCAAAAACTGCATTTTCTGTTTACTTGTGTTATCTTTGACTCACATTAAATTTGTTTGATGATCTGAAATATTTAAAGGTAGAGTTCGACGTTTTCCCCCTGAAAATAAATGTTTGACTTGTGCAAGTGGAAATTCGTCTCAAACTGCAGCTTTGGTCCTCTACTCGCGTGCTGTGGCACATTTGAATGCAACTCTCTCTCCCCCTGCCTGTAATTCGCTCTTTAGCTTTGTTTTGTTGTGTTCGGGATGTTTCTGGGTGGAGATTTCTGTTTATATCACCAGCCAATGACAGAACTAAGGACATGACGCTGTGTGGGAATAAGCTCATGACTGGAGCAGACGCCAGTTACTCGAACTGTGGAAGGAAAAAGAAAGAAAGAAAGAAAGAAAATCCAGCGGATGCACCAAAGAGAAGGTAAGAGCTTTAAATAATGCAAGTTGGAAAACCAGGTCTGATATTAGTTTGGCTTTTACCCACTTCTGAGCTCTGAAGGAGAGGCTTGAAGCTGAATAGTTTAAAGAACGAGGCAGCCATTAGCCTGAGAGGGAGGGGCGCTAAGTTTGAATGCTGCTGTTTGCAAACAGAAACGGTGGGGGGACTTCGGACTCTATCTTTAAGTGTGACTAACATGCAAAAAAGTAAGAAATCAGGAAGGGGGCAAAAACTTTTTCACACATTTGTACATACACACACACAAACCATGAGAGTGAGGGGGGTTAAATTAAGACACTTTCAGATATGCAGTTCACACATTAACTGCTGAACATAGGCTGTTAATGATTAGGGAGCCTTTTAATAATTAATGCACGATTTTATCATCTTTTCATCCATCACGATTATGTCACTGTCATTTCTCACACATATTATTAGGATGCTATAAAATGTGATAAAAATATACAATCCCTTTATCTGACGTCTTTGATGCACCTTAACTAGGAGTAGCACATTTATTCATATCCTTGATCCGATTTGATTTTCAATTTTAGGGTCACGATTTGATTCTAGATTTTTTTTCTCTTTTTCTTACAGCATAGACGTAAGAAGCTATTTTAGACTAGTCTAGTCTACGATAATTGGTTTTAGTCTAAAGTTTTCAACAAACATGAACTAATGAATAGGGCTGTCAAAAAATTAATACTAAATTAATCCTATCGTCAAACAAGAGATGTCCTTTTTAATTACTACTGCTACAGTGGCTTGCAAAAGTATTCATACCCATGACCAAAACTCAATTGCTCAGAACAGAACAAAGCAAAAGTGGGTTTCACCTTTTTATCTGAAAGGAAATGGCACAAACTCAACAATCCATCACTGTTTTTTGTTCGTAAGCACTCTTTACTATGAATAGGTTGTATAAGTCTGTGTTTCGTTGTTGCAGATGTATTCACACCCTTGCACCAAAGATGTTATTTTGAGTCGAAAATGATTGCACACTATAAACTATTGCCTCACAGTGTCACAGGGCGGTATTCAGTCCCAGGTGATTTGTATATCCTTGATTGCTCCCCATAATTAGTGCCCAATAGTCACCTGTCCACAGTCATCCCATGCTTGTCAGCAGACAACAGTCATGAAGTCCAAGGAGCTCTCAGAAGACCTCAGAAAGAAAGTTGTAGAGAAGCATAGAGATGGGCAAAGCTATGTAGCCATCGCAAGTTCACTCAATGTGCCAAAAAGTACTGTTGCATCACTGGTCCAGAAGTGGAAGCGCCACAGTACTACTGTGAACCTCCAAAGAACAGGGCGCCCCTCCAAGATCACGGCAAAAGGCAAAAGGAAATTACTCAGGGAAGCCAGAGCAAACCCCTCCGTCACTCTTGAAGACCTGAAGAAGTCTCTCCAGGGTGCTGGGACTAACGTACACAAGTCCACAATATCCCGCACTTTACACAAGGAAGGTCTCTATGGGCGTGTTGCAAAGAAGAAGCCATATCTGAAGAAACAACATCTCAAGGCTGGTTTGCAGTATGCCACCACACACGTAGGAACGTGTGATCTGGTCAGATGAAACCAAAATAGAACTTTTTGGCCTGAACGCCAAGAAGCTCATACCATCCCTACCGTGAAACATGGAGGTGGGAATATAATGCTATGGGGCTGTTTCTCTTCCTCCGGTCCTGGTGAGCTTGTCCGTGTGCAAGGGATTATGAATAGTGCAAAATACATCAACATCCTGGAGGAAAATGTCTTCAAATCTGCAAAAAGCCTGAAGCTTGGGAGGAAGTTCACCTTTCAACAGGATAATGATCCAAAACATACGGCTCGAGTGACACAAGAATGGTTCAGGAAGAAGAAAGTGAAGGTTCTAGACTGGCTCAGTCAAAGCCCAGATCTCAACCCAATAGAAAACCTGTGGAGGGATCTGAAGATTGCTGTCCACCGAAGGTCACCAAGTAACCTGACTCAGCTGGAGCAGTATTGCAGAGAGGAGTGGGCGAAACTGTCCAAGGACCATTGCACAAAACTCATTGCTGGCTATCCAAAGCGATTGGTAGCTGTTATTGCTGCCAAAGGAGCTGCAACCAAGTACTGATTGTGACTTATTGACTTAGTGTGAATACTTTTGCAGCAATGACATACAAACTTATGCAACCTATTCATAGTAAAGAGTGCTTACGAACAAGAACAGTGATGGATTGTTGAGTTTGTGCCATTTCCTTTCATATAAAAAGGTGAAACCCACTTTTGCTTTGTTCTTTTCTGAGCAATTGAGTTTTGGTCATGGGTATGAATACTTTTGCAAGCCACTGTATATGCAGAAAATACATTAACTTTTGTTTTACAACTTAAAGGCTAAAACCAAGCTACACACCCGGGAGTAGTCCAGGACTCAGACCTGAATTTCAGCTTCACATTAGGACAGTTGTGAAGTCAGCGTGTGAGGACGTATCAGCAACATTCTGGACTAAACTGCAGCTGTCTGAAGGACTATAGGGAGACGTGTAAGGACAGGGTTTCAGTAGTTTAGTCTACTAAAGATAAATGCAGAATTCCTGGTGAGACACCTTTAACCCTAAATGTGTTCTAGAAGTGAAAAAAGCAATGTAATTAATCAGGATTAATTTTTTGACAGCCCTACTAATGAATAAAAAAATGTACAATAATAAAAAAGGTCTGTAATAGCATGAAGCCTTCAAGTGTTTGAAAGAAAATAATATCACACTCAATGCTTTTCTTTAGCATTGAAAATGCCAGCAGCCAGAGATCTTGGAGTAAAGCAGTTTGAGGCTACTTTGTATTGCTTCAGGGGGATGATGGTGATGGATCACCCTCCAAAAATACTATTTATAAAATTTAATTATCTTCAAAGCCTTATGGCTGATTCATATCAGGCCCATGTACATCACATTCCAGTTGCCCTGCAGTTTTGTTCAAAACTCTGTGGCTCACATGCGAAAAGCGTGCAGAAATGCTGGGATGTCTGACACACTCCTGGTGTAAGTTGATGCACTGCCGAATTTGGAACAAAATCACGGCGCAACTGGAATACAGCACATGCAGACTGGCAGCTGGGATTTAGGAAGGGCAGCCAGCCGCTTCTAAATGAAAGTCAAAGAAACATTTCTTTTTTTTCCCCAACAAGATGAGGCGGAGCAGCTGGCCCCGCTGCACTCTGTGTGCCCATCTTCACTGAACTGTTTCGCTTGTAGCTGGCGGATTAACACCACTTTTACATCCGGTACCTCTGGTACCATGAAAATACTAGTACAACAGTAATGCTGTTGCTGACTTGGTACCCAAATATCAAGTGGCAACTCTTTGCATACTTCCTCAATATATGTAAACCTGAGGTGGGGGGGATTGT
The DNA here is from genome assembly GCA_023101725.1 of Atherinomorus stipes. Classification (NCBI taxonomy): domain Eukaryota; kingdom Metazoa; phylum Chordata; class Actinopteri; order Atheriniformes; family Atherinidae; genus Atherinomorus; species Atherinomorus stipes. The sequence goes on along the minus strand of JALJCO010014158.1, from coordinate 34,340 downwards.
TGATCCTCTCTTTGATTTCTATGCTCGTGACCATGACATAACTTTGATCGATTTTGATGAAAAAAGACAGAAATTGTGACACCACTAAATAATCTTAAAGCTATGGTCTACGATTTCAGAATCAGGTTAGAAATTTTAAAAAAAGCAACATGCCCCCCCACACAGCCCTCCCCTCTCTGCTCGTTGATCCCTCCCACCAAGTACGTACAGTCCTCCTCCTCAACCACAGCCAGCTTTACCACAACAGCTTCACAGTGTAATAGTTATCCCACATTTAGAACAACAAGAACATATACAGTATAATATTTGCCTTTCTCAACCACTGGGATGTTTATGGGTTTTTTTAGCTGGATTTTCTGCATCAGTAAGAGACTGCAACATTCAAGCGACTTCATGAGTTCATTGAACACATTCAGGACAACACCGATGCCAACAACACTAGCTTACAACACTGAAAATAAACAGCTGACGTTCCGATGCCGTTTGTCCACACAGAGAAAATCACCAGCAGCGTTTCCAGTCATCAGCAGCATCGTCATAGACTATAAATTTATGTACAACTCACACAAAAAAGTAAAAAACAAACTGCCTACCTGTTCAACAAAACGTCTGCTGTATCAGTTTCACTCCCAAATCCTCCCGGAGCTTCCTCCAGCCGGTGACCCGATGTTTATACTCCGCTTTCAGTCCGTCCGGGTCTCTCCTTCTGCAGATTTTCCCTCCTGGTCCAGGAATCCTGGAGCATCCTCCGAACAAGGTTATAATAGTTTTGGATTTTTCATTAGTTTCAGTTTTTATTTAGTTTTGACTTTTTGTTCTTCAATACAGTTTGTTTTAATTAGCTTTTTGAGCAGCTTTGCTAGTTTTTATTAGTTTTTATTTTTTGGAAAATGCTTAGTTCTAGTTTAGTTTTTATTAGTTTCAGTCTTAGTTTTAGTTTTGAGGGATTTTTTTTCATGAATTATAGGTATCTGGCATGGCATTCAAAATCATCAGAAAGTCACTCAAAATAAAGCAAAAAGCTGGTTTGTTAAATAAATTTACAAAAACTAAGGATGTTTTTACAATAATTTTAGTTAGTTTTAGTTAGTTTTGTAAAGACACAATACAGTTTCACTTATCGTTTTTTGAAAAACTGTCATTTTTATTTTTATTTCAGTTAACAAAAATGTTTTTTCAATTTTAGTTTTAGTATTTTCGTTAGTTTTAGTTAACTATAATAAAATTGCCTTAGAATCACCCGATCCGGCCTTCTGTCCTGCATTGGTTACGTTTTCTTCTACGTCTGCCTTTCTTCAACAGACTTTATCCACCTGGGCCCGGTTGTTCAATTCTCGGTTATTTTAACCGCTGGTTTACCCCTAACGGTCCGTTAAATCCTTAACCTGCTGTTAGCTAACTGACTGTTAAATAAGCGTTGTTCAAAGCATGGTTAGTCATGCCATCAGCTAACGGCAGCTTCTTTTCCAAAGTGGTGCACAGCTCTTCGTTAGAATAATCCCCGATGTCAAAATCAAGGCCACAATAAACGCTTTCCTTCCTTCTCTGAGCTGGCATCATGAATGTAGCGTTAGCAACAAACGGCAAAATGAGAGATAACCACACAGTTAAAACTTTAGCGGCGGTCCTTAGGTGTGTTAACTTCAACGTCAAGATAACACGTGGTTAAAGTTAACTGAGTTTTGAACAACAAGATAACCGAACTGTTAAAGTTAACAGTCCGCTAAATGTATTTAACGGCTGGTTAAAAGATAACGGAGTTTTGAACAACTGGGCCCTGTTGTTTCTTCCAGTTGCGAATGTAACACCCGGCCGTAGCCTCCTTCCATCCTGTTGCTCACATTACGTCTGCCTTTTTTTCTCTCCCAACTTCTGCAGGTGAGCAGAGGCCGCTTCCTGCTGCCGCTGCCTTTCTTTTCCATTCTCCTCTTGTTGTTAAGCTGCTACTCAGCTACTTACTTATTGCAGAAAGTTTCAGACCCAAAAGAAAAATAAATAAATATATGAATAAAAATGATTAAACGTGGAAGAGGGCGGGGACGAGGTGGAACGTGGAACAAGGGGAGTCAGCTGTTGGGGAAGTGGTGTCATCTTGAGCAGGGATTGGATAGCAGAGAGAAACGAGACGAACAGCTACGTTGACCAATGTAAGCCATGCGGCCGGATGGTTCGTATTGGTTAATGTTTTTGCAGCCCAGCAGCCACTAGAGTGGATGGATTTTTTTCTTTTTTTTGCTCTTCATGTTGTGTAGATTGTACTATAGGACCATAACCACCATCTAAATGAGGTGATTAATAATGATCAAACTTTCAAATAGTAGACCATAGCTTTAACTATCTCTTTTAACTCTATCATGACTTGTCCTAAAATATGCACTCCGTGTGTCACCACAAGTAGACACTTTTACCACATTTGTCATCAGCGTATGTAATCAGTAATTCCACCGGCTTGTATGTAAACAGATGTGCGCTGAGCTGTTGCCGCAAATTTCAAGAGATCAAGCTGTCTACAGCTGTGGGTTAATGTTACCAAGCTAATGTTAATGTTAGTCTGATTTGTGCATGATATTCCAGCTTGTGTTGTATCCCACGCCCTCCTAAAGGAAGACCAGCAGTGATGTTGCTGAAGTCTTTATTGATCACTGTAGATTGTCGGGGTTGCCTACAGAGCACCGATGGATTTCAACCCTGATGAGTTTATGTTATTGAAGCTTAAACATAGTACTATCAATTTTTCATGTACTTTTCAAAGAAAATGACCCTTAAACATTTAAACAGTTTTAAACTGGACAATACAATGGTTCTCATACATTTTTTAACTTTATTCATGGAGAAATTATTTACATTTGTGGATTTGTTTGGAACTCGGTAGCAGCCATGTTGCCGGTGATTTGCAAATTAGTCATACCCCTTCGTTTTAAGTGTGCATCTAAAAATCCTTCATTTGAAGGGGTATACAGCGCAATGGGGAAAATATTTTCTGTGCTCCTTTGGCCAGCTTTATTTTATAATGAAAATGAAAAGCAGAAAAAATGAGGCTTCCTGTTGTCCTGCTATGATATGACTGTTTATGTTACAGAACGTTGGTCTTCTTTCAGTTGGTAAATTATCTGATTTAAAAACAAATCTGAGAAAGCTATATCATACGCCTCACCAACTTTAGAACATTGTTTGGTCACAATTTTGGGGGGTTAAACCAGCTCTACAACTTACAATGCTTGTTCTGGTCTACTGTGAAATAAGTGTTTTATTTCATTTGTGGAAGAGATAATAATTCGTATAATTGAACAAAGGCTGAATTTATGTTAAAAATGCTTACATTTTACAACCTTTTTGTCAATGATAAACAGATTTTCAGAAAAAACAGAAACTTGATTTTATATCAAGTGCTGCTCTTTTAGAGCTTCTGATCTGTTGGGTTTCCTCATCTGAACCCTAGACTGCAATTCCATGATTGTGGGTATTTGTACTTGACTCACCTCTGTGCCGTCTGCAAAAAAAATCTGATTTTCTCATGAAGCTGTGAAAAAAAAAAAAAGCTTCAGGCTCATATGTCTATCACAAAATAATAAAATAATAGCCTGAAAATGAATGGGATGAAACATTGGCAGAAAGGGAGTGCTGAATCTGACTTGAGCGGGCTGGGCACAAAAGGCATGGTCGCAGGCAAGAGTCAGCCAGGTAGCAGAAGTCCATGGCAAGATCCAAAGGGCAAAGCAGAAATGGTAATCCTTTGGGAAAAAGGGGTCAAAACCACTATGATGCAAAAAAAAAAAAAAAAAAAAGAAAAGCACTCAGAGAGCACAGACCTCCGCCAAGCAGCTCGACTCCCATATTTTTGTGTGTTGTGGATTTGTAGTATCTGGAATTTTCTCTGGATCCGGATCAACTTTCGGAACATTACCAAATTCATTGGGATCCTTTCTTGTAATATTTTTAGCCAAACACCTGGGCCATTTGTATGGAATTAAATGGAAAAATTCCCAATATTTGGCCTGTTAGGGTGATGTTCATGTAAGACTGTTTAGGCGTTGGTAAGGAGGTTTGATGTTCACCATGGGGTGTTGGTCAGAACACACAGGACTTGCATGTACAGTTAGTTGTCTTTGCTGGTCACTCTTAATCACAGCAGGACAGTAATGCAACAAACGACAGGCTTCCAGGTGAGGAATTCCAGGCTAGTTAGATGAATGCCTGGATGGAAGTGAGTGTGGTCTATAAACAAAGAAATACAAAGCCACGAGGAACATTTGTTCGGCAAACACATTCAAAATATTACTAATAAATGCCTTACAGTTAAGACTAAACATGCATATGTGTTCAAGGCAAACAGTGACAGTAACTGGCATGCAACAGGTCAGATAGCTTAAGAGCATAAAAAGGCACATGGTGAATGGAGGAACACTTTAGAATAAGGAAATCAGCTAAATAACATTAAAGGCTAAATAAACATCCTGTTCTAGGTAGAAAAACAACTAGTTACTTACAGCTCTTCACAGACGCACACAGTTCACCATATTCACCTGGCCTGAAGTCTGTCCAACAGAGGTGGGAATTGTGGAGTCAACAAGTCTTTCCCATGTCATGTATTTGTTCTGCCCAGCTACTGAACCAGGCAAGTCAAATCAGCACAATGAATTAAACTGGGCTGATTGGACTCACCTAGTTCAGAAGCTGGGCAGAACAAATGCATGAGATGGGAAAGACTAGTTTACTCCACAATATCCACCTCTGCTGTCCAACAGTCTTCTGTCCTCGTGCTCACTGCTGCTCATAAGTTTCATTTCTGCGTCCTGACAACCATGTGCTCAGTGGCGCAGCTGCACACTTCTGCCACTAGGGGGCACTCACACCTCATCAACAGCCTTTCCAGCATGGCCGATCTCACAATGATAAAGAATCCTTCAAAAAAATCCTGGATCTAGAAGGTGAAGGATCACCACCAAAATTTAATGGGTTCGTTCTTGGACTGACGCACACAGCTGGTGAAAATTTCAGGTCAATCCATCCAGTACTTTACTTTTTCCGTAAAGTTGCTGACAGACTGACAGACAGACAGATGGGCGGACAGGCAGACAAACCAACGCAACCGAAAACATTACTTACTTGGCGCAGGTTTAAAAAAAAAGGAAAAAAAAGAAAAAAAAATACAAACAATGAAAACAAAAACAAAAACAAAAAAACCTGTGACATGTATACTGGTTTGCTTGGCAATGACTTTAGACAATCTGGCACTGGAGGAATGTGCAGTGGTGTCATCTGGCCTGGGTATTCCCTGCTCTAGCCCCAAATATTTCTCATCAAGCCCCAAATGTTTTTTTTTTTTCACCCTATAAAGAATAAGTTTACATAAACGCTAGAGTTTCAATGGGGCTTCCCCCCCCCCTCGGTGCCCGGGCCTAATTAACTGAGCCGCCCTATGACATTAAAGAAGAATGAAGTTTTGTTATTTCCACTACAACTTGTGATGATATTAAACACATTGTTATAATCACAAGGCCAAGACCAGGAAAAGACTGATATAATACAATGCAAATTACCACCTTAAACTGCACAGACAAGATGGCAGGAGCGTGCTGTGACTCCAGTTAAACTCTCGAGATTTATAAGGACTTTCAGAATTTAGTCTAGGACTGTGCAAACTATTTGGCGTAAGCCCAGCATTAAACATAGAGTTTACGGTTTATTTCTGAAAACGTGAATCAAACTGACCTTTGGAATGAAAAAAATTTGCACTAGTTCCTTATTGGTTCATAGTAAGCATGATAATAACATGAAAGTCTGTGTTGGCTTTAACTGACAGGAGTCTTTAAAGGAAAGATGAAGTTGGAGTATTGTGATAGCTTTGGCAAATAGCACGGTGGTAGCATTTTAGACACTCTCCTATTTAAGAAAAAGCTAATTTCACAATAGTAATTCAAATAACAAGAAACTGAAAAAAGTCATAATAAATAGAAAATGTACTGAATTATAATTTAATAAAAGAAACCATTAATTTAGAATTTTTTGTTTGTTTGTTTGTTTTTAAACTATCCCATACAAATAAGAACACTTTTCTCATGAACAGTGGGCCAAAATACCTGTCAGGTGCAGAAGTCTGATTGGACATTACAGAAAACTTGATTGCAGTGATTGCCTCAAAGTGTAGCTAAATAATTTTTTGTTCAGGAGCCCCAAATCTATGTTTGTTTGCTAAAATATATATAAAAAAAAAAATATATATATTTCATATTTGTATATATATATATATATATATATATATACACTACAGTACATGTATTGTCTTAAAGGATTGTTGGTTTTATCAACTCCTTTCTCTGCGGACATTATTAATTTTGCATAACATTTATGCCATACAGCTCACATTCATAAGGGTTACATTTTTTTGAATTTTTAAAATCAGATTTCCATCATCTGTAGAGGCACACAAGTTTTGTTTAATTTCCATGTAATAACCAGCTTTGACCCCAAAATGATTGTTCTTGCTGCAAAGTCAGAATCCTTGGTCTCACTGGTCAACACTGATATTATGACTTTATTAAATGAGTTGGAGTTTGGCATGCTTTCAGCCTTTGACTCAGTGGAGTGGGCTCATTTTATTCATTGCAGTGATGTTTCTTTTATCACAAGATTGTAACTATCACATATATCTTCCAGTTTTCTATTGCATAGATTTTTTTTTTTCTGTTTTAAGGATATCTCTTCAACTGTTGTCGTTCATTTCATGTCAGCTCGGCAAATCAATGTTCATCTCGCTAGCTTGCTCCGTACTTATCTACGGTACTCCATTAGCGTAAGCCTTTTTGTTTGTGTCGGATAACGTAGCGTTATCTTGTACAC